>OY992881.1:61885486-62207986 GCA_963921405.1 Cepaea hortensis
TATGTGAATGCACTATGCACTGATGAACGAAAGATGGGTGATTGTAAAGGCCGAATGTAAGATGGGCCTTCGTGGGTGGTGAATGTGTGTGTGGGTGACACGCGGATTGATAGGGGATGGGTGGGTGGGTGGGGATTATCTCATAACATGGTAACATGCATTGTTTATGTTTAAAACATTCATTTGACAATGTTTTTTTTCCCTATGTGAATGCACTATGCACTGATGAACGAAAGATGGGTGATTGGAAGGGCCGAATGTAAGATGGGCCTGCGTGCCCAATTTGTTACGCTTTGAAAATAAAGTTCGTTCATTTGTTCCGCTCGACCCATCCATGATATGAACCTCTTTAGCCTGTCACCCATTTCTCTGAATATAGCGTCATGCAGAGGGTGCTGCTCATCTGCACTTATTTTTAAGTATGCACAAGCTCTCTAGATCTTGATCCTGTGTTTCATTGACGGGAAGTCAAGGAGGTATCTCATTGCTACACAGATGGTGTCTCTCGTGCAACCCAAAATGATGCGCATGGCTTCGTTTGTACCTTTCCAAGTCTTCCAATCTGTGTAGGGCTGACAGCGAGGATGGCCAGGGCATACTCGATGGGTGAAAGCACCAGTCCTTGGAACAGAAGTATTAGTCCTTGCTCGATATTGGCAGTCGCCATGACTCTCATTGCTGACAAACCTTTTCGAGCTTCCATTATGACAATCGACATGATCTCTGAAAGACAGGCTACGATCAAGCCTCACGCCAAGATATGTCATTGACTGGGTTCTACTCAGAATGTACCCATCCATTCTTACTGCCGGCAGGTCTGTGTTCACAATATGGTTGTGTAGGGAGAACCATGTAACCGGTGCCTTTGCAGGGTTGACAAGGGTACCAGCATCAGCACACCATGAGGAAATTCGATCTAGTTCGCCCTGCATATTATTTGCAACCGCCTGTCTATCTCGACCCTGTCGATACACGAGAATGTCGTCAGCAAATGACAGAGTCCTACCCCTCCCGTCCAACAGTTGTTCAGTGATCGGCACCATATACGCGTTGAACAGTACTGGTGACAGTGGTGAACCCTGCGGTAATCCTGGAGACATATGCCTGGGTCATTGACATTGAGGTGAGTGATCTTGTAGCGGGGATACGAGAAAAACAACCAGCACTGAGAAATAATGGTGAGGATGAGTGCAGACCCCCCCCCCCCCCCCAGGGTGGATGGGGTGAGAGACAGTTTAGTTTTGTGTGAAGTAAGGAGACTGGAAAGGACAGTGGAGGCTGAGACCGACTGAGGGTCGGATCGTTTTTGGACAGTTGATGTTTGGACTCCGAGCTGGTCGGTGGTATAAGGAGAGGGGCGGAGTTAGTTAGAGTACTCCGTCCTGTGGTGTGTTGTTCTCCCAGTTTTGAATGGAGGCCTAAACCCAAAGGGGGTTGGATAGTTAGTGAAGGCCTAGACCCGGTGTGTGGGTTGTATTGTGTGAGGTCCAGCCGTGGATAGTAGCTGGATATCTGTCTTGTAAATTTGAGATTAAGAAGGCAATGATGTGTGCGTGTTAAGTTGTGAGGAGGATATATATATATATATATATATATATTCTGTGGATTATATTGTTTTCTGGATATAGAAATATGTTACGTGTGTTCGTGTTTCTTCTGCATTAAAATATTATGTGCGCCAACTCAATCTTGTTCACTGACTGGCGGATGTGTACTGCGGGGGTGAGTTATATTGTGAGACAGGTGGCTAGCTCAACTTACACTCCGTAGTGACACACAAGGAGCATTGTAACCTAGACAACGACCATCTCACTCGATTATCATTAAGAACATCGTGAGACCTGGACATTTCGTTATCGGCTCAGAAGACCAACACCCGCATCTTAGCACCACCTTCCTCTGGAGCAGAACTGCAGCTATCCATCGTACAAGGTGAGGGTGCACTTTCAGTCTGACGAGGGTTTGCCTCAAATGCTCGAAGGATACTCTATTATATGCGTCCTCTAAGTCTATGGCGGCCGAACATTTCTCTTCTCTGACCTGGAATCTTTCGTAAATATTTAGAGAAAAGACCGCCGCATTCAGCCATGACACTTTGTTACGTCTGTATCCTTCAAGTGTGGGCGGGAAGCAGCCGAGTTGTTCCAAGTCACAAGCAAGTCTGTGTGCTACAATTTTCTCCAGTAGCTTGCCAGCTGTGATCTGCATCGTAATTATTCTGTAGCCGCTTATCTTGGCATGGTCTTTGTTCAGTTTTGGCAGCGGCAGCAAGTAGCTGTGTAGCCATTCCTCTTTGATCTGACCCCTCTGGATACTGGTGTTGAATTCTCTGGCCAGTTCTTCCATGTCATCATTTGACATCACCAGTCGGTCACCATATCGGATGTCGTCTGGGCCTGGGGCGGTGTTAGGTGATTTATTGAGTATCGCACGTATTGTCTCAGCTGTGATTATGCATTCTTCGTTTGTCCTGACCCCTCGCACAACTGAGAGAGTTTCGTTGTCGTCCTCTGTCTTGCGGATTCGACTTTCAGGTCAGTCTGCTCTATGTAGCGTGCAAAAATGGCCTTACCTTTATCCGCATTTGACGTTTTCTATGTGAGGTCTGTGCCTTGAAAGTCTGGAATACCCCTATATTGTGCAGCACCGTTCATGCTCTTATGGAGGCGCCAGAATGTCGTAAGAGATCGCTCGGAGCACACCTTCCTGCAGAACTCGTCCCATTTCTTGGCCTTGGCCTGTTTGGCGCAGGATTTGAATAAAGTCATCGTCCTATGGACCTCAGTCTTCAGGTTCACCAAATCAACCTGTGGCATGTTAACCTTTCTGGCTTTTTGCCAGTCTTTGACAGCCTGCCTCTTTCCCAGCCATGCCTTCTCGACCTCTCCATTCCACCATGGTGGCTGCAACCATCTTTCTTGTCTCCTGCGGGAGGAAGTTAGTTTTCTTCTTCTGATATTTCTTACGGCGTCTTGACCAGTGTTGTCTTACAGGAATGTATTTGTCTTGTTTCCTTGACTCCTGGCCCTGTCTTTCTCGATCATGATGATACAAGGGTGGTGGCCACTGTCGTGGTATCCCAGTGTGCCCCTCAGGCACCTTGGTGCGATGGTGTCACAAGTCAATGACGCTGTCAGAGTCACCTGGTCGAATGGCTATTCTAGTGACCTTCCCATCATTCAGAAAGACTAGGGCAGCAGATGCTAGGGCGTCCTCCAGATCTTCTCCCTGTCTATTGGTGATGCAATTCCCCCATTGACTGCCTCTGGCAATGAAGTCCCCACAGTAAATGATATGCCTTTCATCCATATCGAACAAACTCTGCCATTGTCGCACGTCGACCTTCCCATTACTCTCATAAACGTTCACGATTACAAGCTGCACTGGCGTCATTATTCGTAATGCTTGCACTTGCAGGGCATCACTGTTCCAGGCGGACATATCGATCTCAGACACCAGTATGTTGTCGCGGACCAGAATTGCCTGTCCGAGGTGCCTCCTGTTAAAGAAGCCCTGAAACGCCGCGACAGTGACTGTTCCGTCGCTGAGCTCTGTTTCTTGTAAGACTACAATATTGTTTCCGTAGAGTAGTTTTTCACGGACTCCCTTCGGCGTATCATCGGCGTCCGGTGTCGATAGTTAAACATAACATGACGACCAGACGACCGGCAAGGACACAGCCTGGTAAGCGAGCAGGCGCACGCAAAAGGCGGTTAAAATGTGACAGATTGGGCATCGGACACGTTCTAGTACTGTGCTGGAATTGTGCATCATTTAGTCAACGCTGACCCATTCTATCTGGTCTACATATTGACATCTTCTCGCAGCTAATGCTCTAGTTACCACTTCCAGTCAAATCACTCATAACATTAGTTTCAAAATACCCTACAAAGTAGGGTTTGAAAAATAGTCTTTACACTCATTATATTGTTCCTCTCCACGGAAATCTTTAGTAAAATTGTTTTGTTGTTGTTGTTGTTTTTTTTGTTGTTGTATACTTTTACTATTTTTTTTTATCATTTGACATCACGGAACATATTTTTAAGTCAGTTTTCATATGACCGTTTAAGACCATATAGCACGCACACACCGGTGGTGGAGGTAATGGACATTGCTATCAATGACAACAACCTTGTTGTGCCATGAATGAAACTAATCTGTGCAGCAATTATTTTTTTTCTATTTAACATCACAATGAAGAAACGTTTAGTTTTTTTTTTTTTTTTTAGACGTTTAATCTGCATAAAACCAGTATCATTTTACATTTGCAAATACAAACATTTACATTCATATACATGTGACAACATTATATTCATGTTTGGGTAATCATTTGCTCCCATGCAGCCAAAACCATTGTTTTTGTTTTTTGTTTTTTTTTTCGTTTACATGTAAAAGCCATAATTTATTTTATTTTACCATGTTTGTTTCCGCTGCCACCACCCTCACATTCCGGCTCAGAAACAGCCAATACCGTCATCACATCATCGGTAATGATGATAAAGGCAGTAAAATTCTGAGCCAACCAGCGAAGGCGACAGCAGCATCCACAAACAAAAGTAACAAACGGGGAGAAGGGGAAAAGAAGGATTGTAATAACAATAATAATGACCATGAATTGAAATTAAAAGCAATCTAACCATAATAATAAGATTAATAATGCAAAAGGGTGCTAATGACAAATAAGGAAGCATGGTAATAATAGTGCAAATGCATTTGTATTGTTCGTGTTGTTACATGCGTTCTGTGTGTACAGTATTTGTGTGCGTGTAGTTTTAGAGCGTTGTATGTGGGCGTGTAAGTAGCATAAGTATATTTTATTCATTGGACATATGATTGATTGATTGATTGATTTAGGAATCGACATCACAGCATTCGGGGCATTACCATCAGTGCTCCGTCCTCATCCTCAGCAGCCAGCGAAGAGTTCCAACACTAATAGTACCAGTAGAAATCTGATTATAAGTCCGTCTCGCCTTTCCTTTGAGCGTTGAGCGTCGGCCTGATCCCTTCGTCACTCCTCGTTGTTTCATTCTTGCCAGACCATGGTAATCCATTTGCTCCTCCGAGGTGTGCACGTGCTCCCACAAGGCCGCAACCACGTCTGCCTTGTCATGTATCAATACTCCACCAAGTTCTGCAGAGCCAGCCAATCTGTCCGCCTGTTCATTTCCCAGCACACCGGCATGCCCCGGAGAAAAGATCCAGGCGATGCTTGTCACCCGTGACCTCCGAAGCGAAGCAAGCCACTTCGCACGAAGTCTGCCTGTCCTCACCCTCGTCAGCATGCTTTCTGAGTCAGTTACAATCACGATGTGTGTGTGTGTGTCGTATTCTCCATCCAGCGGAGAGCCGCAGTGACTGCCTCCACTTCCATTCTTAAGCTGGATGTTGTGGTATCATATGCCAGGCTCTCCTGCCCAAACATCGACCATTAGCTTTGGCTTTGAACCCCCAGCCACTTCTCTCACCTCTTGACACCGAACCATCTGTGTAGATAATCACATCACTCGAGTGAGCATTGTCCTGAATTAGTTGCTGGATTTCCACTTCCGTGGCCCCTACTGGCCATTCCCTGCACTCCCGGCTTAATGTGATTATAACTCTGCACAAGTCTGACTGCTCTGCTGGCACTCTGACCCACTCCTCTCCACGCCTAATGTTTTCCTGGGGGCACACCTGTCTGATCGTATCCTCCGCCTGAGCCATCCATGATTTCCCTTTTATCAGTCGCTGACCCTTAACTGCGTCCATTGCCTCATGCAGTGGGTGGTCTGTGTCTGCAGCTACCCTGAGGTATGCCTTCGCCTGCATCACCTTGAGCCTACCAGCAACAGTCGGCAGACCAAGGATGTAACGCATACACACTACTGGGGTGTCTCTAGTGCATCCCAGAATGACCCGCATAGCTTCGTTCTGTATGCGCTCTAACTTCACCAGCTGACTCCCTGAGACAGTGAGCAGACCTAATCCATAATTAATTACTGAGAGGATCAAGTGCTGGTATAGTGTGAAAAGCATTCTCTGCTCTATGTCCATTGCAGTCATAGTTTTAAGTGCATTGAGTCTGACATAAGCCTGGGTCACTGACATTGAGTTGAGTGACCGGGCAGGAGGAAGAATGGAGATGAGAGGGGGAGACAGTAAAGTGACTGACCTGGCTACGAGGAAAACAATCAACCCTCAGAAATAATGGGGCGGATATGAGTGGAAATCCCCAGGGGGGGGGGGGGGGGATGGGTCGAAAGACAGTGGTGTGTTGTGTGAAGTGAGGAGACTGAAAAGTCAGTGAGAGAAGAGACCGACTGCGGGTCAGGTCGTTTAAGAGAGAGCTCCGTGTTGTGTTGTTCTTCGAGTGGTGAAGACAGGCCTGAACCCAGAGTGGGTTCTGTATTGAGTGTGGGCCTAAACCCAGAGTGGGTTCTATAGTTGAGCAGTGGCTCCAACCCAATGTGTGGGTTGTATTGTGGGAGACCCAGCCGTGGATAGTAGCTGGATTACCTGTCTTGTGGATTGAGATTAGAAGCCAGCCGTGAGAAGGCATTGATGTGTGCTGGTTAAATTGTGAGGAGGATATTGATATTCTATGGATTACGTTATGTTCCTGGATGTATAAACCTGTTCCGTTTGTCCGTCTTATTTTTGTAATAAAGGATTATGTGCGCCAACGGAATCTTGTTTAATGCCTGGTGAATATGCACTGCGGGGGTGAGTTACATTGCAAGACAGATATCTCCATTGACACACCATGAACATCGTTACCTAGACAACGACCATCACACAAAACTTATCATCAATATCATGAACAGTATCATCGTGAGAACTTCGTGATATTATCATCAAGAGAAACGTGTGACATCTGGGCGCTCGTCACTTAGTAAGGAGTATCTGTGGGCTCTTCGCTGAAAGAGAGGAGTTATTATCTGTGACTTCGTTCCATCAATTTATACAGTACTGCGTCAAGAGAGTAACAGCAATTCTGTTGTGTGTGTAAGACGCCACATCGAAGAAAAAACTGTCAGCGCGCGGGGAGGGTACGCGGCGGAAATCACAAGCTAGCAGACAGTTCAAGTGAAGTCCACTACAGGTGATTTGGACCCAACCATATCGCTAAAGCGAATGGGGTTGCAGCGGCAGCACAAAAGTCGGTGATAAAGACACGCCATACAGACTAACCGGGAGAGTCCATTACGGTGACAGGTAAATCTGATACCAGGCAGGAGGGCTGAAATTAAAGACGAGGGTTGAATCCAGAGTGGCGAGGGCAGCGTGTGTGTGTGTAGGACGTCGCTGTCGGTGATAATGACAGGATTGGGAACCAAAGATAATTGACAGGTGTGTGTGCTGGAGGCAAGCGCACTGTGTTGTTGCAAGTTGACTGGTCAAGATTAGTCGACGCAGTAAATAGGACGGGTGGGTACACCAGCGTCCAGGTACTGGGGAAGTACATGTTTGAAAAACAGAGAAAAATTGGCAGTCGCTGATTTGACGGACAGTTGACTGAAGGGGATAGTAACAGTACCCCTACCGCAGCCGGGTGGGGCTGTCAAGTGTTTGTGTGAAAACTGTGTTACGGAGGAATTTTTCACTGAGAGTGATAAAGAGAAATTGAGGTATCCGGCAAGTTCAAGGCCGTGGACAGTGGAAAGTTACTGAGATGTTCCATAGTGGAACTGGATAAACAAGCTGTTTTTGTGTGAAACTAGACTTTATGTTCGGCTTTGTTAAAAGCCCTTTGTGTTCATTACCTTATAATCAGCAAACATTTTGTCAACGATTGATGACGTGGCATCTCCGCGAACATAGTTGCATAGTTGCCAAAAAGAACTGACTGTACAGAGTGAAAGCGTTGAACATTTATTGCCATTATTTTGGTCTTTTCTTTTGGTGAATCTATAACATATATGATACAGCGAAGCGCCATCTCCGCAACGAGAGTAACAACAAATCGAAAGAACACTTTGGATTATTACCACGTACAGAGAAAGTACAATAACGTTACGGATATCACTATCATCTTCAACTTTTGTCGACAGTTGGAACTTTTGATCACCACGTGAATTCAATAACCACTCAACAAAACAAGAAGTCGGTTTGAAATCTAGCGTCGTAGACATTGAATAAAAAGAACTTTTGGCGACGGATTAGTGGGCACATATTTATCGGCCAACGATGTGGACATTCGGTTTGCTGCTCATTGTCTTATAAATATTGTTTTCGGTTGTTAAGCTGTTACTTGTATGTGGTCCAGTGTTTGTCAAGAGTAGGGGATTTGTTGGGGTGTTTCTCGAGAGTCGGGATACAGCACAATAATTTATTTGTCTTTCTGGTGCTTACGATATTTTTGTAAGAAAAACGTTAATGAGTTGACGTATCGTGCATGGGCATTGAAATAGTCTTAACCAATATCTAGAGCCGAGTTGTCTGACGTCAGATCTGTGTATATTTTCAGTATATATTCTTTTTCTTTCTCTCGTTCTTTTCGTTATATTTACATATAATATTTGTTGTGTTCGGATATATGTTTTTATTGTGATCTTTCGTCATTTCTGCTGTCTAGTGGTCTTGGTCAATTTATATTTTTATTTTACGCGCACTGTGGATGTCTCTACACAAGCTTGTGGTTGTTACTGTGGTTTATTTCTGTGTCATCATCGTCTCCGTGTACTCAGCTTGTGAAGTCTAGCGTTGGATAGTCATCACTTAGTGTTATCATCCATTTGTTTGTATATGTATTGATATGTATGTTTAACAATATTTCCAGGGACTTTATGAACTTTTGGTCATAGATATATAGATATAAGGGAGTATAGGTGATACTTCCCCCCTCACTACCTAGTACTTATAGAGTGACTGGGTGAGTACAGAGTGATATTGTAGCACTACGGATTTACGTACACAGGGAGTGCGGGTGTACTTAGGCAAGTGACACAAAGACTAACAGCAGAGTCTGTACATTTATAGTTGGCTGATTCACAGCAACGTGTCCACAAGTACAAGATGCCTACTTTAATGGATTATATTGAAGCAGGTGAAAGAATAGGCCTGAAAGGTAAAGAGTTACAGGAGTATGCCGAAGCAAAAGAACAACAACAGACGGAAAGAGAGGAGAGGCATAATGAACGCGAGGCAAAGCGTCTACAGGAAGAAAAGTTAGCTGAGAGAGAACAAAGACAGGCTGAAATGGAAGCCAAGCGTCTACAGGAAGAGAAAGAGACACAAGTAAAACTAGCTGAAATGGAAAACAAGCGTCTACAGGAAGAGAAAGAGACACAAGTAAAACTAGCTGAAATAGAAAACAAGCGTCTACAGGAAGAGAGAGAGACACAAATGGAACTTGAAAAGTTAAAACACACAAATGCGGTGGAAATTGAGAAAGAGAAGATTAAGATGGAAGCTGAAATTGCTCTCAGAAAACTAGAACTATCTTCAAAGGGTCAAAGTGAGGACAGCGGAAAACCTTCGCAGTCGTCACAGAGATTAAAACTGCCATACTTTACGGACCGAGACAACCTTGAATCTTATTTGGACAGATTTCAAGCAAGTGCGAAAGTGTTAGGCATCCCCGAAGAACAGTATGCTATTAGACTAGGGGAGCTGCTTACGGGCAAGGCACTAGACACCATGTTCAATTTACCTGTAGAAGAAAGGAACAACTACACTATCTTACGTCAACGTTTGCTGACTAAGTTCCAACTAACTGAACATGGATATAGAACAAAGTTTAGACAGTTAGGGCCAGAGACAAATCAAGATTTCACAGATTTTGTTAACACTGTAAAGAATACATTTAACAAATGGATGGAGCTTGCAGAAGTAGGGAAGGATTTTAATAAATTAGTAGATCTAATGTTACGAGACAAGGTAGTATCTGCATGCAATTCTAACTTAGTGGCTTTCTTTGAGGAACGGAAGCCAAAGGACATAGACACAATGTCTCAGTTAGGGCAAAACTACATGACTGCACATCCTAACGTATCGATTGGGAAACTAATGAGTGAGGAAATAGTCTGTGCAGCGTACACTAAACAGGATCAGAATCCAGTCATCAGACCAAGGGCGAAAAGTGTGGATTCAGCACAGAAAGGTGAGCAGCAAGAACTTCAAGATAATGGTTTCCGAGGAAACAATGTTGGTAGAGTAGGACGGTACCCATATAGAAGAGGGAACTTCCAGAGACGTCCAAATTATGCTGGATGTTGGAATTGTGGGAGCTGGAGACACAAGGCAGCAGAGTGTGATGCACAACCATCAGATGGACCAACGAACAGCAGTAAAAGGGAGATTATCTGTTTCAAATGTGGAAAGAAGGGGCATGTCAGCCATCAATGTAGGATGAGAGAAACAGAACACTCAAATGCAGCGCAAGTAATTGAGACGCTGAACAATGAAGATTGTAGTGGGTGCAAACCTCTTTTTGAAAAAGACAGTCAGCCAGTCCTAATATGTGGTCATACAGTAAAAGCAGGATCAGCAGTGCATGAAGGAGGAAGTCTGAAGTTGCATCAGGGATTTGTCAATGATAGACCAGCATTAACAATTAGGGATTCCGGATGTACGTCTATCGGAGTGAGGAGAAGTTTAATAGATCCCTCGGATTATACAGGGAAAAATATTAGATGCATAACATTCAACGGCACAGTAGAGTTCTACCCAGTAGCCATAATAACAGTAAAAACACCATATATCACTGGAAGAGTGACAGCGTGTGTTTTGGACTCACCAGTGGCTGATTTGATCATAGGAAATGTTATAGGAGTTAAAGATTGTACAGAAGAGGAAGTAGCTTATTGGGACCAAAAATATAGTGTAAACAGTAATGAGGTAGTTACCACAAGAGAACCAAAATTAGAGAGTATAGCTGAGGTAGAAGAGGCACTTGAATTAGACACAGGAACTCAGGACAAGGATAGGACAGCTGAGCAGGTGCGAATGGATCCCAAATATAGTGCTAGTGACTCCCAGAGACAAAATACTACTCTGAACAAATGTTCCCAAGGGTGCAGGAGAGTAGAACATAGGCAGTCAAAGAAAGGTAGATGGTGCTTCGAGAGGAAGAACAATGTTCTCACTCGCAGGTTTTCAGATAGCAGAACTGCACTTGGGCAAGGAGCAGTACCTTTAGCACATAGAGACCGAGATAGTAGAACAGCTCAGGATAGTGCATGGGCAGGGCACATAGGCATAAGGTGTATGCAGCATAAAGCAAGGTGCCAGATATATGGGCCAAGATTGAATAAAGAGTTCAGACTAAACAGAGACTCAAGTGTAACGGTGCAATATGCAGATAGGAAAGTTGAGTCAGGTCAAAAGAGTTTTCGCAACATTACTGACCCAGGGCTAGGGATAGCAAACAGAGGTTGTAATTGTAGAGGTACCATGAGTCATGGGTACATGAAAGGTAGACACAGCATCGACAGTAACCAGAGGTGGGGTAATGCAAGAACAGAACCACCTGATATAGGGTCGGTACACAAATAGTATTGTGTGGTCGTGAAGTAGTAAGAGACCTGTGGGTACATAAGTATAATGCTTTTCTATGATGTATTATTATTATTATTATTATTATGTGATGTATTAGTTCATGCATTGATACACAAGATAGATGGTTGTACTTATGTGTGATGAATATAGGAGTGTAATATGAGCATTTGATGTATTACGTAGGGTGGTAGCTAGAGTAAGGTGAAGCCATACTTAGGGCTACCCAGGCTATATGTCTGGGTCACATGTTTAGTAAGTTTTAGTCTCCCAATATTTGAAAACGAAGTTTTCTTTTAAGAGGGGGGTAATGACATAAGCCTGGGTCACTGACATTGAGTTGAGTGACCGGGCAGGAGGAAGAATGGAGATGAGAGGGGGAGACAGTAAAGTGACTGACCTGGCTACGAGGAAAACAATCAACCCTCAGAAATAATGGGGCGGATATGAGTGGAAATCCCCAGGGGGGGGGGGGGATGGGTCGAAAGACAGTGGTGTGTTGTGTGAAGTGAGGAGACTGAAAAGTCAGTGAGAGAAGAGACCGACTGCGGGTCAGGTCGTTTAAGAGAGAGCTCCGTGTTGTGTTGTTCTTCGAGTGGTGAAGACAGGCCTGAACCCAGAGTGGGTTCTGTATTGAGTGTGGGCCTAAACCCAGAGTGGGTTCTATAGTTGAGCAGTGGCTCCAACCCAATGTGTGGGTTGTATTGTGGGAGACCCAGCCGTGGATAGTAGCTGGATTACCTGTCTTGTGGATTGAGATTAGAAGCCAGCCGTGAGAAGGCATTGATGTGTGCTGGTTAAATTGTGAGGAGGATATTGATATTCTATGGATTACGTTATGTTCCTGGATGTATAAACCTGTTCCGTTTGTCCGTCTTATTTTTGTAATAAAGGATTATGTGCGCCAACGGAATCTTGTTTAATGCCTGGTGAATATGCACTGCGGGGGTGAGTTACATTGCAAGACAGATATCTCCATTGACACACCATGAACATCGTTACCTAGACAACGACCATCACACAAAACTTATCATCAATATCATGAACAGTATCATCGTGAGAACTTCGTGATATTATCATCAAGAGAAACGTGTGACAGAGTTCCTTTTGAGTTCTTGTCACGACCGTCTGAACATGGTCCTTGAAGGATAGGCTCCTGTCAAATGTGATCCCCAGATACTTCAGTTTGTTCTCTCTGCTGACATTTCTACCATCTATCGCGAGGCTTGGGACATCAGCTCTTACAATCCTGTTGTCCAGAGAGCACCACAAAACAGCCGCCTTTTCCGGGTGGATGACAGCACTCATTTATGTGCACCAGTCAATCACTTTATCTACTGTCGCCTGTAACTCCTGGGTTGTTTGCTCCCTATCTCTCCCCTGCCTATATGCAAGAATATCATCTGCAAATGTTAGTATTCTTCCAACCCCTGGTGCTTCTAGGTTTGCAATCTTGCTCGTATACACATTAAAGAGCACCGGTGAGACTGCAGATCCCTGTGGCAGTCCTGGGGTTAACATATGTGGCTCTGAGGTCCATGCGCCCAGACGGAGAGCAACCCGACGAGAGTGCAGGACGGCTGCTATCCAGTTCACCAACCAGGGATTGACCCCCTTCTCCATCAGTGCGGTCATCAAAATATCATATCGAACTCTATTGTACGCATCCTCGAGATCAAGCGCTACCGCCATCGTTTCCTGTCTACTCTGGAACCTCTCATAAACATCAAAGGCAAAAGTGGCTGCATTAGACCAGGTATCTTTTCCTGGCCTGTAGCTCCCCGGGCCTCTTGGAAAAAGCTTCCCCTTTTCCAAAAAATCCTGCAGCTTAACAGCGACTATCTTCTCTAAAAGCTTCCCAAATTTATTTTGAAGGGTGATGATCCTAAGGCCGCTAAGCTTTGGCTGATCCTTGAATGGTTTTGGGAGAGGGATGACATAGCTGTGCACCCAATCCTGCGGTACTGATGCTGTCCTAATGCTCTGGTTAAAGCAGTCGGTCATCTCCTCCAGGTCTGCTTCGCTCAAACCCTTCATGTTGCCATACCTGACCCCATCGGGCCCTGGTGCCGTGTCTAAGGCCTTTTTCAAAATGTGTTTAACATCTTCCACCCGTATGATGTCTTCATACTGCATATTCATCGTGGTGCCAGATAGCTCCTCTCTAACTGCATCCCTGATGTCCGCATCATTATTATTGACATTGGACATATTTACATGGGGAAAGAGGGAGAAAAGGAAGGATCGGGGAAAAGGAAGAAATTTTCCCTTTGTTTTTCCTCGCCACTTTCAACTATTAGCTCCACCCCACCAATGTCCTCACAACTACACCGCGTTAATGATGGTATAGGCAGTATTGTAGGAACCAACCGGTGAGAATAGCGATAAAATCAACAAGAAAGAGAGCAAAGGGTCAAAAGGGAGATCAAGTTATATAATAATAATAATAATAATAATAATAATAATAATAATAATAATAATAATAATAATAATAATAATAATAATAATAATGAAATTGATGATAAAATTAAAATGATATTAAATTATTTTAAATAATTTTCATAAGAAACAGATTTTTTTCCCTTTTTTGGATTTCCATATGCATATATGCATATACATACCTGTATATCAACACAAAGCCATAAGTATATAATATAAATACCTACACGAATTTACCCATCCATGGCTACCCATATATAACTACTCTATTTGTTAACATTTTGTATTCTAAAACTATGTTTATATTCGTGCTGGGGAATCGTGTTGAATTAGGGCAAAGGGCAAACTGCTGAACGCAAAATTGCCTGGTGACCACCAGCCACTAGACACACCAGGGCTGATCGCGGGGTCTTACAAAGGAAAGCAGCCAGTTTTCACAAAGCCTTTGTGTACCTAGACCGGAGGAGCTATATATCTCTTTTTTGTGGGAGGGGTGGATTTGTGATCACAAAGCACTCTGGGGAGGAATTTGCGGCATGTACTATCTGCGCTCTCCAATGCTTGTTACCAACTAGCGAGAAGTGTTCCCAAGTATTAACAAAACAAGCCACACACAGGGCTCGCGAAAAATTTTCCACAGCAGGGACTGGTCTGGGACAATCCCGTTCAACACTGCTATATGTTTTAGATGTTATGCCTTGCAGCAGAAACCAACTATCGTCTGTCAAGACGATCGGGTGTCAGTATTATATGATAAACATCTAAGATAAAACTGTATATTCATATTCTATATTCTACATTCTACCATACAAGCACACACATATATGTGTGCATGTCCATATTTATACATATTATGAGCATTCAACTGAGTAAATAGATAAACTGGTTTTATTTTGTTATGTCAATGTGTTTGTGAATATGTGTGTGATTTTATTTTGATACGCGTGCAGTATTATACGTGAGCTATAAGTTTTAAAATTGTGCATTGCTGCATTTCTAAAGGACCATACCAGTATTCTGCCAGTGCAGTCAACAAACTTGTGTGGTTGTCGTTTGTAGTTTTAGGAATAGTGTTTAAAAATATTGCTTTGTACATATCTGTTTTCTTTTAGTGAATGTTTCAATGAGTTGTCTTAGTGTGTCTAGTGCGGCTTAGACTGTTGGACATGTGTGATAAATGTGATCTTCGGTTTCCTGTATTTTGTCTGCAGAGTTGACATGGTGCTTTTTGTTTTGACCTGTGTGCTTGTCGTTCTGTAGTGGGCGTCATACTAAAAATTAATCAGTACATAATTTATCTGGCTTTGGGTTTTATGTGTGGATTGTGAAGATTAGTGAAAGTGCATGTGTAGTCCTGTATGTAATATTTTGTCCTCTTTTTATTCTGAGTTGTAGTGGAGGTGCTTGTTGTTTAATCAAGTATTTGTAAATCTGGTGTGTTGTTTGATGTATTAATTGTTCGTTTCATTGTAGTGCTCGTATGCACGTTTTGTAGAATGCGGGTGGTGTCCCAAAGTGGTGTGCTCTATTGAGTTGTATTCTCCTAAGGTTTTGAAGTCTGAGTGATATGTAATAGAGTGCTAGTGGGTGCTGTTCTGGTTGACTGAGTATGTGTCCTATGTGTCGAATTCTAAGCGCTTGTATTTTGGTGTGTATGTCTTGAAGTGCTATGTCCCCTTGCTTTTTCTCCTGTATGAGTGTCTTATGTTGTATACAATGAATTGTGCTGCCGAAGATGAATTGTCTGATGTGTTTGTTGATGGCTGTGATTGTCTGTTTAGGAGGGTCTAGCACTGTGACTAAATATATGATTTGGGGAATGATGAATGTGTTAATTATGATGCTTCTACCAAATATTGTGGATGTCTTATATTTGTATCTGTGGAACATGTCTATAATTTGTTGTGCGAGGTTTTGCCATGTCTGTGCGTGTATCTGTCGGGAGTTCTTAGGAAATGTTATCCCATATAGCTTGATGTTGACTGTAGCTAAGTCGGGAGGAAATTCTGCTTTGTTTCGCCACTTACCGAGACCCATTATGTGTGATTTTTGTATGTTTAATTTTGCCCCACTCCCCTTACCAAACTGTGTAAAAGTGTGGAGTATATTTGTAACGGATGTGTTGTTGGCAGGGAAGAAAGCGGTGTCATCTGCGTATGCAAGCAACTTCCGCTCTCCTCCGCCTGGTATGAACGTGCTTGTGATGTTGGTGTCTTGCCTAACTGATCCTAGTGGTTGTTCTAAAACCAGCACATATAGGAGCGGCGACAGAGAACATTCTTGTCTCACCGACCTTGTGAGCCGGAAGCCCGCAGTGTATGTGTGGTTAACCAGCACCTTACTCTCAGGATTCCGGTGCAAGATCGCTATCGACCTCCCAAAGTACTGGCCTAAGTTGCATTGTGTTAATGTCTTGTGTAGATAGGAGTGGGAATTCTGTCAAAGGCCTTCTCCTGGTCTAGCGACAAAATAGAGGTCTGACAGTCTTTCTCCTGTGTGTATGTGATGATGTCTCTAATGAAATGTGTATGCTGGTGAATGTTTCTATGTGGTACACCGCATTGTTGGTCTGGGTGTATGAGCGTTGACATAAAGAGTCTCAATTTGTGGGTCAGTGCTTTAGTCAGTATTGTATAGTCTGTATTGAGTAGAGATATGGGTCTGTAATTTTTCATCTGTGTCTTGTCTGTGTTGTTTTTAGGTATAAGTGTTATGTACGACATGTTGCAGTTGACTGATAGTTGTTGTTTGTCAAAGGCGTCTTGATATACTTTTAGAAGAAGGTCACCTAAGACAGGAAAGACATATTGGCAAAATTCTACAGTCAAGCCGTCCGCTCCTGGTGTCTTGTCTTTGTTAATGTTGCTGAGTGCGTGTGTTATGTCTGCTAGTGTTAGTTCTGCGTCTAGTGTATCTTTGTCTGCATCTGACAGCTGTTTACTGTATTTTAGAAAATTGCCTTGTGTCTGTGTGTCTACTGTCTCTGCTGTAAATAGGTGTGTGTAGTATTGATTGAATGCTTCTGTTATTTGTGCTGGTTCTGTTTGTGTGTTGCCTTGCATGTCTATTATTTTGCCTATTTGTCTGCTGTGTTGTATGGTATGTTCAATTGCTAAATATTGTTTACTGGGGGACTCTTGCGTGATTGTGGTTAGTTTTGTTCTAAGGAGAGCGCCTAGATATCTGTGTTGTTGGTGCTGCTCTAATTGTTCTTCTAGTGTGTTTAAATGTGGTGCTTTGTTGTCCATCTGTTTTGTCAGTTCTATGGTTGTTTGTATAATTTGTTCCTGTCTTAATCTGTTTTTGTATATGATGGATGCTAGGTGCTGTGTTCTGCTTCGTATTGTATTTTTCAGTAGGCCCCAGTATTGTCCGATGTTATCAGTCGTTATGTGGTCGGTATATGTGTGTAAAATTTGTGCCATGTATTTCTCATATTCTTTAGAAGTGTGTTTTTAAATTTCGAATGTGATGAACGGATGATTATATGTGTGTTTATGTTGCTTGTACTGATGTATGCTAATATGGCTTTATGGTCTGTGTACTGTAATGTCTCTTGTAGGTGCCGAGTGTTTACTATGTGGTGTGTTGCATGTATATATATCCTATCTAATCTTCTTGCTGTGTGGTGTGTTTTATTTGTGTGGGTTGTTTCTCGCTTATTTGTATGTTTGTGTCTGAATGTGTCTATTAAATTGTGTGTTTGTAAAATGTTTTGCAGTGTTCCTAACTGTGTTGTGCCTTCTCCTTCCATTCTCCCCACCTGTGTCTTAATTTCTACGCCTATTATATCCATTGCCTGTAAGACGCAGTTGAAATCTCCACAGAGTATTATGTTATGTCCTCTGTATGTGTGTGTGAGTAGTGTGTCTAGTTCTTCATAAAATTGTGGCTGGTAGTTATAATTTGGTGGTGCATGTATGTTGACAGTGGTATATGTGTGTGAGGTGTTAACTCATCTGTGTTATGCTGAATGTATATTTGTCTCTTGTAGCAGGATGAAAACTGGTTTGTATATGTGAATGAGTGTGCAAATGTGTTGTTGTTTTGTGCGTATACCGGATATATTTAAACATATTATCTTTATGTCGTCACCCATCATTTGATGATTTATCTCTGGCTATCCCGATTTGTTTTTAAAATGTTCCACCTATCTGACGTTTGTAGTATGGCGGTCCCAGAACCTATGTTTTGGACTGCCAAACTGAAGTGTACATGTCTCAGTCCTAATTGTGTTGTAATTTGTGCGCCATGTATATCTGAATGTATATTTGTCTCTTGTAGCAGGATGAAAACTGGTTTGTATATGTGAATGAGTGTGCAAATGTTTTGTTGTTTTGTGCGTATACCGGATATATTTAAACATATTATCTTTATGTCGTCACCCATCACAAGTATACATAAGAAAACATTAATATATTGCGAGCAACTTGACAATTAACATTAATAAAGGGTAGCAAAAAATATGCTGTGTATAGCTGTTCAGTGTGTTTTGGCCATTCCCGAGTTCTCTTCTTCTTCTTCGGTGTCAGTGGCGATAAATAAATGTCTTAAAAATATGTTGTCCTCTTCCTCTATGTTCTGTCGTTGGTCATTTGTCCTTACTGTGGGGCTGTCCGGTTTGTTCACTTACTTTGGTGTGGCAACTGGAGAATCGTCGTCTTCGCTATCGCTGTTTTCTGCGTTTTTCTGTATTCTATTGCGCTTTTTGTTATGAACCACTTTAATGAAACCATCTTTGTCTACCTCTTTGTCATTTCTAATGGGCGCCCGTTTATCTGAATTTTTCTCCTGTCGGGTTTGGACCAATGAGGAAATGTGTAACACATGGAAAGAATACTTTGTTGAATTACTAAATTGTGAAGCCCCAAGTAACACTTTCCCACAGGAAGAGGTTCTAAAGTGTGAACCACAAATTGAAGAACCTGTTTTTGAAGAAATCCTATATGTAATAACACGACTTAAAAACAATAAGGTAACTGGGGCTGATGGAATTGCTGCTGAATTTATAAATGCAGGTGGCCATGCATTACATCTAAAGCTATACGAACTAATAATACAAATCTGGAGGACAGAAGAATTACCCCATGACTGGAAAGAGTCATTATTGATACCTATCTTTAAGAAAGGAGACAAGTTCCAATGAGAAAATTATAGAGGGATATCACTACTGTCCACAAGCTATAAGATACTATTCGCGGTATTACTAAATTTAAAATAGACTAAAACCATATTCAGAAGACATATAAGGTGACTACCAGGCTTGCTTTAGACAAAAAAGATCAACAATAGATCAGATATTTATCTTACGACAAATAAACGAGAAAAATTGGAAATATAAAAGAGATATCCATAACATTTTTGTGGATTTTAAAAAGGCTTAAAATAGTGTCCATAGGAATAGTCTGTAGAATGCTATGCAGGAATTTGGAATACCAAGGAAGTTATTCAACATGACCAGACTATGCATGGAAGATACTTATAATATCATCAGACCCTTTCCAAATAACATCTGGCTTGAAACAGGGTGATGCACTATCGCCACTCCTTTTCAATCTGGCTCTAGAGAAAGTTGTAAGCAAGGCAAAGGAGGAATGTGCTATTGGAGGAAAATCCAGACTACTTGGTTACGCAGATGATATAGATATTATAGGGGAAAATGAACAAAAGACATCGGAAATATTGACTCACTTAAAGGAAAAAGCTCAACAAATGGGGCTGGTTATCAACCAAGATATGACAGAATATATGGTAATTTCAAGACAAGGAACGGCTAAAAACTCTGGCCACATACAAATAGATAATATGACAATTAACACCAGGACTGCTGCCTTGTAGGTAGACTGGGGACAGTCAAAGGCTAGGGAAAGCATCCCGAACAAATGCTTGTCGAAATCGGATGTACTGAGCCACAGGCTTGACAAAGAAGTGCAACGTAACTTTATAATTTCATGATGCCACAGATGAAAATTAACCGTTATGGTGCTAATCCCGTGAAGTCCCATCAGGCGGTGATAGTGCCGGACCCCCTGCCTCGAGGGGGTCCACCCATGACTACTGGTGGTCACCTTCCCCTGTGCTGTGGAGTCAAGTCACAGAGGAGTAGGTTAAGAGCTATTGACCAAACACCCCGGACACTCAACATACTACAATGGAATGCAGAAGGAGTCGATAACAAGAAAGCCTCCCTAACACAGCGTCTTCATAAAGATAGAATAGATGTGGCATGCATTCAAGAGACACACCTCAACGCCAATCGCACATTTTCAGTCGAGGGATATCAGGCCACACGTTTCGATCGTGAAGGACACAAAGGAGGAGTTGTAATACTTACACGAAATACAATACCTTGCAGTGAAGTATCTGTGATCTCTGACAACCAAACGGAAATTATAGGTGTTGATATAATGATAAAGGGCGTGAAAATAAGAATTTACAATCTGTATAGCCCGGCAGATAAGGATCTTGCACTCTCAAACATGGAAATAACTGACACAAATTGCATTGTTGTCGGAGACTTTAATAGCCGTTCAGAAAGATGGGGATACCCAGATACTGACAAAAGAGGAGATGAAGTGGAGGACTGGGAAATAGACTCAAATCTCCATCAACTCAACAAAGCGGATGACACACCGAGCTTCTACTCCAGAAGATGGATTACCACTTTTACCCCAGACTTAGCTTTCTGCACAGGAGACATCCTCCACAAAATCGATCGCCATGTGCTTGACCAATTAGCAGGTAGTGACCACAGACCAATCAAGCTTGTAATAAATATGGAGTATGTTCCACAGGACCAAAAGCCTTTGCCCCGTTGGAATTATAAACGAGCAGATTGGGACAGATTTGCCATACTAACAGACAAATATTGTGAAAACATAAATACACGATATGGAAACATGAAGCAAATGGTGGAAAGTCTAAACAGAGCAATAATACAGGCGGCCACTGAGTCTATTCCAAGAGGAGCGAGGAAAAATTACAAACCATACTGGACTGAAGAACTACAAATTTTGGAGGACAAAGTTGAAGATGCTAGGAAGACCGCAGAGAGAGAACAAACAACTGAAGCTAACATCTCTCTCAAAGCCATCTCAGCAAAATATAAAAGAACAGTAAATCAAACAACAAGAGATTGTTGGAGGAAAAAAACAGAAAACCTGAATTTTGACAGGGATGGAAACAAACTATGGAAACTAGTGAAAGCCATGAACAATGAAGGACCTAGAAACAAACAAATAACAATTAAACAAGGAAATGCCTTGCTTACAGGAAAAAAGGCTGCAAATGCACTAATGGAACACTATGCCAGTGCAAACCACATTGATATTACAGCCGAACAGAAGAAAGCAATCAAAGATAAACAGATACATCATAGTAATACAGAGACAGCAGCAGAATATATGATGGCAAATCTAACAATGGAAGAAATGGAACAGGCAATGAATACCCTAAAAAAGAAGACATCACCAGGAAAGGATGGAATCACAAATGAAATGCTAATAGGACTAGGCACTAAGGCAAAAAAGAAACTACTAGCAGTCCTAAATTACAGCTGGAAGAGGGGAATAGTCCCACAGGCATGGAAGGAAGGTATACTAATACCAGTCCCAAAGAAAGGAAAAGACCTGGAAGAACCAAATAGCTATCGACCTATCAGTCTTCTTAGCTGTGTAGGAAAATTAATGGAACGCATTATCAATGGTAGGCTAACATGGCATCTGGAAGAAAACCAACTCTTAACACCTCACCAAGCAGGATTCAGAAAGTACAGATCCACTGAAGATCAAATAACCTATAAAGCTCAGGAAATAGAGGATGCCTTCCAAGAGAAAAAGCACACACTAGCGGTCTGGGTAGATTTAGAAAAAGCATTTGATAAAGTATGGAAGGAAGGACTGAAAGTAAAACTGCAAAAAATGCATGTTTGTGGAAAAATGTACAAATGGATCAGCCACTACCTTGAGAACAGAACTGCCAGGACAAAAGTACAAGGACAAACCAGCAAAATGATGCTATTGGAGCAAGGTGTCCCCCAAGGAGGAGTTCTTTCACCAACATTATTCCTAGCATATATAAACGACATCACGGAAAATTTTCCAGCCAGAGTACACACATCATCCTTTGCAGATGACCTAGCCATATGGACATCTGAAGAATATATTAGTACAGCTAACAGCAGAATACAGCAAGCCCTATTAGCGCTAGAGGACTGGTCAAAATCATGGCTAGTGAAGATAAGTGAGGAGAAAACAACATGCACAGTGTTCTCCCTCTCAACTAAAACTCAGCAACCTAAGCTGATATTGAATGAAAAAATATTGCGCCATGAAGAAAATCCAAACTATCTAGGAGTCACCTTTGATCGTCGCCTGACATGGAAGACACAGGTTGAGAAAATTCGAACAAGAGCAAGGCAAGGAATGGCAATCATGAAAAAGCTTGCTGGTACAACGTGGGGAGCAGATGATAAAGTTCTCAAGAAGTTATATACTGGACGGGTGAGGCCAGTACTGGAATATGGCATTGCAGCTTGGGCAACAGCAGCTAAGTCAAACTTTAACAAAATAAGTAGAGTCCAAAATCAAGGAATGTGAATCATAACTGGAAGCCTGAAGACAACGCCTATTAATGAATTAGAAAAGATCACTTGTTTACAACCAATGCAGGATAGAAGAGATAGCAGAGCCCAGCAACAAGCTGAAAAATTTAGAAGATTGACAGACCACCCTATGTATAAAAGGTTTAGTGGTTTTGGAAAGGGAAGACTGAAGCGTAGCAACTTTGTAGAAACTGCAAAACGAAAGATTAGGGCAGATCCCATACTTAACATATCAACAGTCAAACCCATTTACAATGCAGACAAGTTCCCAGCTTGGAGACAGCAGCAACTGCCTGAGATGATAGAAAACATGCCTGGTATTGAGAAAAAGAACACTCAGCATGAAACCGAAAGAAGAGAAATAACCCTAAACTACATAAAAGAACATTACCCAAGCAGCAATTGGACCCATGCATATACAGATGGATCAGCCAAAAATTCAGTAGAGAATGGAGGAGGAGGAATTCTCCTAAATTTAAAAAAACGGAGTGAAAAAAACACATTCAGTGGCAACTGGAAAGTTCTCAAGTAACTTCAAAGCGGAGGTAGAGGCTCTGAAAACTGCAGCAGAAATGCTCTTGATGGGGGAAAATAAAGAGACGCAAATAGCTATCTTTACAGATGCAAAGTCAGCTGTCTCAATACTGAAGAGCAAAAACAGCACAGAACTAGCTGACCTAAGAGCAGCACTCCATGGTCTATGCCAGAAATCCAAAAAAGTTGTAATACAGTGGATCCCATCACATTGCAGTATACCTGGAAATGAAGAGGCTGACAGACTGGCAAAAGAGGGCGGACGACTACCACAGCATGACATAGACATAACCTATAATGAGGCAAAGAGGTTGATAAAAAGCACTTATAGAACCAAATGGGAATCAGAGCATCCAGGCCACCAGAAAGATGATGAATATTACAAACTCGACCGAAAAGAACAAGTAGCAATCTTCAGACTCCGCACAGGACATAACAGGCTGAAATACCACTTGTTCAACAAACTAAAGATAGGAGACACAGATGAATGTAATTGTGGAACTGGTAAAATGACAGCTAAACATTTGCTGCAAGAGTGCCCAATATATGCAGAACAGAGAAAGATATTTTGGCCCACACCTGCTTCATTCGAGGACAAGCTCTATGGAGATATCAACAAGCTCAAGTCGACTGCAGCTTACTTTAACTGTATTCAGGTTGACATTTAAATGTACATGAAGAAGTATTTAGACTGCCACACTTCATACCACAGACATGTCGGTTACACAAGCCTCCCAGAGGCATGAAATGGAATATTGCTTGGATAGCAAATCCATTACGTGGAAAGTCCGAATCGAAAGCTCACTGTGTGGGCTTCATAAAAGGTGGAAAAAGTGTCCTAGTGGCACAAAATGGAATATTGCATGGATAGCAAATCCATTACGTGGAAAGTCCGAATCGAAAGCTCACTGTGTGGATGTCATCTTCAAACTGCATTCTTCTGGCTTCTGGAAGAACAGCCTATGGTGAACGGAAGGCCCAATATACGGAAGTGAGGCTAAGCAGCCATGTGCAGGACGTGACTATTCCTTGGGTGAGCCCAGTACCAGAGCGCTGTGTGATGGCTCTGCAATTATGGAAGCCTCCTTGGATGGCGGGGAATGCCCATGGTCTGCCCCTGCCTTCCCTTGAGGGCCGACCAGGATGCCTTTGGCTGTTCTATATGGGCCAGCAGGGATGGGAGATAACACCACAACAGTGAGAGTCTAACGTCCTAAGAAACCCCCCGGGAAGGTTAACCCGGTCAACAAATGCCCGCAGAAGTCGGATGTGTCGGCCTAACGGCGCAAGAACGCAGCTCTGCTGTAAACAGGCACAACGCAATCACATCCGAAAAAAAAATTCCGGATGAACGAAGAAGAAGAAGAAACCAGGACTGCAAGAGCTGTAAAGAAAAGACAGAAAAGAAAAACCACTTCAGAAAATCCTCCTCCAGAAACGTCGAGCATTCTTTGTCCACATTGTCAAAGAACATTTCGACCCAAAATAGGCCTTATCAGCCTTCTTAGAACTCACGGCTCCACACTTTCAACCCCACTGGATAAAATGAATGGTCATCATCATTCTTGATGGACAAACAACACATGACAATGAAAAGATAAAAGAACGGAAACATACAAATACCTGGGTACAATCTTCAACTGCTCCAACATAATAAGGGAAGAAATACAAGCTAGAATCAACTCTGAAAATAAGATTTACTATGCACTACAACATCTGCTAAAATCAAATGCGCTATCTCGGAACACCAAGATCACAATATACAAAACATTGATCAGACCAGTTGTGCTGTATGGCTCTTAAACCTGGAGTACAACTAAAGGAGACGAAGCCTTGTTACAAACCTTTGAGAACAAAGTCTTAAGACGCATCTTTGGGCCCATTAGGGATACACAAAGTGGAGATTGGAAAAGAAGAAGCAACAAAGATATTCATGATATGTGTAAGTCCCCGCTAATCATTGGTATCATGAAGGCTAATGGACTACAATGGCTGGGGTATATAGAAAGAATGGAAGATAATAGGGTAACAAAACTCGCTTACACTCAGGACATAAATGACCGTAGACCCCGAGGTAGACCAAGAAGACGGTGGAGAGATAATATACATACAGACCTACAAGCACTTGGAATCAGCGACTGGCAAGAGAGGGCCAACCAGAGAGACGAATTGAGACGGCTTGTATCTTCAGCAAAGAACCTCAATGGCTCGGAACGCTGAAGAAGAAGAAGTCGGGGTTGAGGATGGGTGCGTATTTGGGGTGGTGGGTGATTTGGATTTGGGTTGGGTTTTGCTTTCCTGTTCCTTTTGTTGATTTGTTCTTTGTGTTGTAATGTCGTTTGTGGCCAAGGTATTAGTGTTGTCAGTCTCGAGTGGTGTTGGTACTTGCGTGGGCATTAGTGTTGTCTTCGGCGCTGTAGTTTCCACTTGTTCTCGTGATTTTGTCGGCGGCTGCTGGCTGTTTCTAACTTCGGCGGAAAGTTTTCCACACCGTGTTTTCATCAACTTTTGGCTGCGGTCTTCGGCTCGGGCACCTGTTGGCCGAGTGGTCGTCCAGACCACAGTTTGGGCACGTTGTTCTGCGCCCTGGCATCGTGAAGAGGATACGGTGGTTGTTACCGGTTATTCCAGGGATGTTTAACCTCGCATAATGCGGCACTTCTTGAGCTGGGTTGCACAAAGCACCCCACTTCCTCGCACCATATTTCAGTCTGAATACTTCGGCGTCTTTGTCGCCTGTTGCCATTCCGACCAACTCTTTGACTGACTCGCGGCTCATGGTATTCGGCAACCAGTGGATGGTCACCCGCTCTTTTTCCTTTTCCACGTGCTGGATCTCTATTTCAAGATCGCACCCCGACCTTCAGTTTCATTCCATGTAGTTCTTGATACTTCTGGTTGTATGCTACCTGTGTTAGGTTCACAAACCAGCGTGTAGGTATCTCGAAGCGGTAAATGTCCGTTATGCCCCCCGCGGGGACACCGGCTGGGCCCAACAAAGAGCTGGCGATTGGGAGGCTCTATGGCGAAGTGGTCAAGCCGTTTGACTCGTGCTCCGAAAGTTGTGGGTTCGATTCCGGGCCGCGTCCTTCTGTTTACGAGTTAAATTTTTCGGAGACTCCTGTGGGTCGTCGTTAAAAGCTACGGAGTTCGTGCTTTGTGCGCCGCTTTCCGTGCTGCGGAAAGAGACCGAGCATATGGGATGAAACCCGGTGCAATGAAGTCGACCCTGTCGACTTTTAAGCGACTTTTTTTTCTTTACTGCCACTCCCGGCCATGTTACAGACAACCTGAGGGTACTTGAGCTGTGTTTACCATGCTGGGCAAAAAATTGTTGATTGGTTGGTCCATGTTCTCAGGTAACACAGGTCACTTCCAGTTGAAATAAACCACACACACAAACCCGCACACGCGCACGCGCATGCGCACACGCACAGAGCGAGAAAGCACAAGAAAAATATTTTGGTGGTTCGTAGTGCAGTAAATTACAGTTTAAAAATTAAAACAAGCCTGAACGGTCTATACGTTGTGAAGTCATATCAATCAATCATGTGCCATGCCGTAAAGCGTGGGCGGTCATGATTCGCCATTTCACTCGATCACCAGAGTCGTGGATCAGTTCAGTGTTCCTGTCTCGTCCATGCCATGTGACCAAGCAATCCAGGTATCTTTCTCTTGGTCTGTTCCCTTCGATCTTGCCAGTTGTCATTAAGTTCTCCAATCCATTTCTTCTCATAACATGTCATATACACTCGGAAAATTCATTAAGGTTTCTTTCCAAACGCCTTCACGTAATCCTGATCCGGGGGGGGGGGGGGCGCTAAACGGGTACTCCACGTTGCCCATGAGTGTTCCGTAGACTAACGGAGGAAAGGAGGCGTCTTACATCTGCTTTTATAAGGGATACCCACACCCCTCTAACCGGGAAAAGCAGTTACTTAAGCAAAAAAGTAATCTTACAAAGGTTCTTATGATGTAAGATATGGAATATTTAAAAAAAAAAAAAAAAGAAAAAGAATTTCTCACCATTTATTTTCATTATCAATTTCTTCAAAAACAAAAGCACACAGCTGAAACCACGTAAATAAGGATGATAAGTCAGCGGGAATTGATGCTTTTGACAGTGTATTGCAGATGCTAACTGAATCAGTTTCTTCGCTGTTTTCTTTCTGTAGCTATGTTTTGTTTCATTTTTAACCATGCTTACTGTAACTAGACATTTCATGTAGCGATATTTTGCTTAAGTTGTGGACACTCATTCTGCGACATGAATAGGCGAAAGATTTATACGTTGTGAATTGAAACCAGAGTAACAATGTCAGTGCGTCCATTGGGGGGACAGCGGTTAACATCGTGCACGGAGCTTGCAGTGTTGGAATATTGTATATATTGCATTAACAGATACATTTTATTAATTTTTAGCAGTCAAGTGTTTCACACTTTAGGATGCCATACTATTGTATTAACTGTAAATACAAGGTGTCATTATTTTAAAAATTTAACAATTAATGTAACTAATTGCTTCTTTAGAAAAACATTGGCGAGTTATGTCCCTTGCAAACAATAAAATGAATATTATGTTCCTGGGAAAAAGAGGTATTTGTTTCCCCTTAAAATTCGCTTACCAAGTGCACAGGCCTCCCCCTGATGGTGTTTCCACCTTGTCGTGGTGGGGGAGCTTGAGCTTCTCAATGACCCTGAGAGCTATGCCGGCGGTAGCGTAGCGTAGCCGGACAGGTCAAAGGGTAGAGAACGAACAAAGAGAAACACCCTGGTCCTTCAGGTTGGAGGTTGAAGCGTGGGGTTAACATCCCCACCTTTGTAAAAACTATTTTGTTATGAAACAGATACATAAGCCTCGAATTCGGACTGACTTATTTGGATAACGACCTCGGAACGTTAAAGGACTCTTGAGATTTGGAACATGGAATGTACGGACACTATATCGAGCTGGAGCGGCTGAAGAACTAACCCGTTAGCTGGTTGAATATCAAATAGACATAACAGCAATTCAAGAAATAAGGTGGCCAGGAGAGGTTACTCTAGAGCAAAATGAAATGATTGTAATATATGGAGGAAACACCCAAAATAAACATGAATTAGGAACAGGTTTTGTCATCAAATAAGAGTTATGGGGGAACGTTCTAAACTTTAAAGCTGTTAATGACAGAATTAGTAAATTATGAATAAAAGTTAAATAGAAAAATATAACGATGATTAATGTACATGCACCTACTGAAGAGAAAGAAGATGACGTTAAAGAAGATTGTTATAATGATTTGGAAAGCCTACATACAACTTTAAATGATAATGGATGGAGAGTCATCAACCTGGCAGAAGCTAAAGGACTGCAGATTAGCAGTACCAGACTAAAATGAAAGGATATACACAATCAAACTTGGAAATCATGTGACAAGAGAACCTATAATCAAATAGATCACATTTGAATTAACAACAGAAATGCATCAAACATACAACAAGTTAGAAGTTATAGAGGAGCTGAGTGCCACAGCGACCACTTCCTCGTTGGAGCAAAATTTAAAATAAAACTTAAGAGAGATTTCTATACTAAATTACAAAGATTATACCCAACATATAACAGAGAAAAACTACAAGAAATTACAGTCAAAGAGAAATTTACAGATGAAATAAAATGTAAACTTGAAACTCTGCAAAACCCTTTGGAGGAAAGCGTTGACCAAACTTGGTTGAGCATCAAGAATACAATTCAATCTAACGCAGAAGAATGTCTCGGTGTGTTAACCACGCATAGAGAAAGAACAGATGGTTCAATCAAAAATGTGAAGAAGCAGTCATTAGGAAAAAGAATGTCAGACATTTATGGTTAAATGACACCAACAACATCCAAAAGGAAGAGCAATACAGAAATGAATGTAAAGAGGCTACAACAATAGTTCGACAGCAGAAGCGAGAATATATGAGTAATATAATACACGATATGGAAACGAATCACCAGAAAAACAAATCCAGAAAGTTTTTTAAAGAACTGAAGTCAATGAAACGAGGGCACCAACAAAACCCATATGGTGTAAAAGACAAAAATGGGAATATGATAAATACCAATGAGGAAATGTGCAACACATGGAAATAATTTTCTGTTTTGGTTTTTGAATTACTAAATTGTTAAGCTGCAAGTAACACTTTCCCACAGGAAGAGGTTCTAACGTGTGAACCACACATTGAAGAACCTGCATTTTAAGAAATCCTATATGTAATCGCACGACTTAAAAACAATAAGGCAACAGGGGCTGATGGAATTGCTTCTGAATTTATAAAGGCAGGTGGCCATGCATTACATCTAAAGCTATATGAACAAATAATAAAAATCTGGAGGACAGAAGAATTACCCCATGACTGGAAAGAGTCATTATTGATACCTATCTTTAAGAAAGGAGACAAGTTCCAATGTGAAAATTATAGAGGAATATCACTACTGTCCACTAGCTATAAGATACTATCCACAGTATTACTAAATAGACTAAAACCATATTCAGAAAACATATTAGGTGACTACCAGGCGGGTGTTAGACAAAACAGATCAACAATAGATCAGATATTTATCTTACGACAAATAGCAGAGAAAAATTGGTAATATAAAAGAGATCTCCATAACATTTTTGTGGATTTTATAAAAGCTTATGATAGTGTCCATAGGAATAGGCTATGGAATGCTATACAGGAATTTGGAATACCAAAGAAGTTAATCAACATGAACAGACTATGCATGGAAGATACTTATAATATAGTAACATATAAAGGCAGGAAATCAGACCCTTTCCAAATAACATCTGGCTTGAAACAAGGTGATGCACTATCGCCGCTTCTCTTCAATCTGGCTCTAGAGAAAGTTGTAAGGAAGATAAAGGAGAAATGTGACATTGGAGGAACATCCAAGCTGCTTGGTCATGTAGTTGATATAGATATTATAGGGGAAAATGAACAAAAGACATTGGAAATATTGACTATCTTAAAGGAAGAAACCCAACAGATGGGGCTGGTTATCAACCAAGATAAGACAGAATATATGGTAATTTCAAGGCAAGGAACGGCTAAAAACTCTGGCCACATACAAATAGATAATATGTCAATTAAAACCAGGACTGCAAGAGCTGTGAAGAAAAAACAGAAAAAAAACTCTGGCCACATACAAGTAGATAATATGACCATGATAATAAGAACGGAAAAATACAAATACCTGGGTATAATCTTCAAATGCTCCAACATCATAAGGGAAGAAATACAAACTAGAATCAATTCTGGAAATAAGATATACTATGCACTACAACATCTACTAAAATCAAATGCGCTATCTCGTAACACCAAAATCACAATATACAAAACACTGATCAGACCAGTTGTGCTGTATGGCTCTGAAACCTGGAGTATAACGAAAGGAGTCGAAGCTTTGTTACAAACCTTTGAGAACAATGTTTTAAGACTCATCTTTGGACCCATTAGGGATACACAAAGTGGAGAGTGGAAAAGAAGAAGTAACAATGACATTTATGATCTGTTTAAGTCCCCACTAATCACTGGCATCATGAAGGCTAATAGACTACAATGGCTGGGACATATAGAAAGAATGGAAGACAATAGGGAAACAAAACTCGCTTACACTCAGGAAATAAATGACCGTAGACCCCGAGGTAGACCAAGAAGACGGTGGAGAGATAATATATATACAGACCTACAAGCACTTGGAATCAACGACTGGCAAGAGAAGGTCCACCAGAGAGACGAATGGAGACGGATTGTATTTGCAGCAAAGAATCTCAATGGCTCGGAACGCTGAAGAAGAAGAAGAAGAAGAATATTGATATCTTAATTATGGCTTTTGACAAACAGGATTAAATTTACGTAACATATACGATTAAATTAGGAGCAAATTAATTCTGCATTTCTTATAAATTTGCAATAGCTCATAAACTTATATATGTTACTAGCTAACCCGGCCCTGCTTCGCCCAGCTCCTGGCGGGGATCTATCTATCTATCTATCTATCTATCTATCTATCTATCTATCTATCTATCTATCTATCTATCTATCTATCTATCTATCTATCTATCTATCTATCTATCTATCTATCTATCTATCTATCTATCTATATATCTATATATCTATCTATCTATCTATCTATCTATCTATCTGTCTATCTATCTATCTGCCTGCCTGCCTGCCTGCCTGCCTGTCTGTCTGTCTGTCTATGTATGCTCGGCCCGTTCCCGTTAATAAATATAGATAGAATAGAAGAATAAATAGATTGATAGTAGAAACTATGATTGATTGATTGATTGATTGATTTAGGAACCGACATCACAGCATTTGGGACATTCCCAAAAGCGCTCCGTCCCCATCCTCAACAACTAGCGAAGAGTTCCAACACTAATAGTTCCAGTAGCAATCTGATTATATGTCCGTCTCGCCTTTCCTCTAAGCGTCGAGCGTCGGCCAGATCCCCTCGTCACTCCTCGCTGCCTCATTCTAACCAGACTATGGTGATCCATTTGCTCCTCCGAGGTGTACACGTGCTCCCACAAGGCCGCAACCACATCTGCCTTGTCATGCATCAATACTCCACCAAGTTCTGCCGAGCCAGCCAATCTGTCATTCTGTTCATTCCCCAGCACACCGGCATGCCCAGGATAAAAGATCCAGGTGATGCTTGCTACCCGTGACCTCCGAAGCGAAGCAAGCCACTCTGCACGAAGCTTGCCTGTTCTCACCCTTCTCAGCATGCTTTTTGAGTCAGTTACAATCACAATGTGTGTATGTATCGTGTTTTCTATCCAGCGGAAAGCTGCACTGACTTAAGCTAGATGTAGTGTCATCATACGCCAGACTCTCCTGCACCAAACGCCGACCATTAGTTTTTGCCAATAACCCCCAGGCACTTCTCCTACCTCTCAACACCGACCCATCCGTGTAGATAATCACATCACCCGGGCGATAATTTTCCTGAATTAGTTGCTGAATTTCCACTTCCGTGGCCCCTGCTGATTGGAAGAGATCTATCTAAAGTAAACTTACCAAGATATCACGAACAGCCAATAAATGGTGGGCGGTGGGTTGACTGCAGAGTACTGCAAACGATATGCAACTTACTTTCTCTCACAAAAAAATTACTTTTTTTCAACGAACGAAAATCTTTCGCAGGCCCGTCCTACATTCTGCCCTTCTTCTCAATTTCCTCTCATACATTCTTTCATTCAACATCTCTTATGAAGCAATTCTTTGACAACAAAAGAACAATAAGCATTAAAATGCATGAAATGTAACTCGTTGAGGAAATGTTTAACATGGGCATCATAAATACCCAACGTGGGTGTAACGCCCCATACATATGAGAATGTTAAAAAAAAAAAAAAAAAAAAAGTAATGTGCTGTTGAAGAAAAAAAAAATATGAGTTAGAAAATTTTCACTATTTATTTATTTATTTTTATGACAACTTTGAAAATGCCTTAAAGATTATATCATTATTTATTATAACTCATATGCCTGTAAATAACTGTAGACAAAGAGTTTATAAATCTTTGAAAACAATGCAACAATCTATATATAAAATATATAGCAATGATATTAAAAGTTATGCCCCTTGAAATATTTTTTCTTAAGTTAAGTCCCCTCGCTATGTATAAATGATAATGTAAATTTAAATATTAAATTTTAGTAAGTAAATAGCTGATTGTACACAAACAAACTATGACAGTTGGCTGCACGGGAATGAAAAGAATACATGTAGAAAATGTCATCTCAATCGGATGGACCGTTATCGAACACATCAAATACATCCCTATACACATACATACATCGTCTTATATATATATATATATATATATATATATATATATATATATATATATATATAGAGAGAGAGAGAGAGAGAGAGAGAGAGAGAGAGAGAGAGAGAGAGAGAGAGATTGATGAATTTTTAATAAATTTAGCTATTCTGTATACAAGACAAGAATTAGTAGCTTATCAGCTAAAATAATTGAACATATTAACAAATTTATTACTTATGTGTATACATACATATGGTACTAATACAGTTTTTATTCGTGTAAGAAAGAAATCAAGTAATAATAAATTCAGTAGCAGTGAATATTATAAATTAATTATTAATCCTTTGTACATGATAACTTGAAAACTTAGTGACAGCTGGCAAACTTGATGTAATCCAAGCCTCTGGTGATCATGTGAGTTTGCGAACCATCATTGTCTGTCAGCATGGCACATGTTTCAAAACATTACATGTCATGCGTGTGCTCAAATCTCTCTCCCTTCTTGCATACACACACACACTAACACACATGCGTACCCACATACAAACACATCCACCCCCGCCAACCCACCCACACATCCACCACCCACACTATCTCTCGCACCCACCAACACACGCATCCTCACCCAAGAATCTCTCCCCACCCACATATACATCACCACCCATCCCCTAACCCACACACACTCACCCACCCACACATCCCCACCACACACTCATCCCCCATCCACATTCCTATCCCCCATCCACATTCCTATCCCCCACCCACACACCACACCCTCACCACACACTCTCACCCATACACACAACCCCCACACCCATCCCCATGCCACCTATACACACATCCCCACACACCCACTCACACATCACCACTCACTCACACCCAAAAATTATATTACCCACCAACATCCACCCACCCCCCCCCCCCCCAAAAAAAAAAAACATATCCCCACCCACAGAGCCCCACAGAAAACACATCCCCCCACACACGCGCAACCCTGACACACTCATATCTCCCACCCACTCACACACACATCCCAAGATGGAATAATTGTTAAAATTAAAAGAATATGTTATACATCGTGTAGTGAATAAAAGGTTATGCAATTCAATAAAGAATATAATTTCTGGACTTGACATAAACATGATGAAATACAAAGTGCATATAGTACATATTAAATTCAAGTGGCAGTAAAAATGATAATATGAAAGATGAGAATACAGAAGAAGTATCAAATAGCATATATCTCTTTATTTTTCTTTCACGCAGACTACACTAACTTTCTCATTCTCTCTCTCTCTCTCTCTCTCTCTCGCTCTCTCTCTCATTGTTTGTCTCTCTCTCTCTCTGTCTCTCTCTCTCTCCTACTCTCTCACACACATACATACACCCTCTCGCACTTTTTGTCTCATACTTACTCTCTCACTTACTTACTCTTTTACACCCTCTCTTACGCACGCACTTTAACACTCTCTCTCTCTCACACACACACAAACATATAGTGAAAAAATGATACCACTAGGTGACTTATGGAGGCATGTAGTGGGTATGGAGTAAGTAATTAAAGAGTTTTCGGTTGAATGTGTAGGGACTCATTGGAGTTTTAAGATCTGTTGGAAGGTCATTCCGTAAGTGGGCACCAGAATACACAAAGCAAGTTTTGTATAAGTCCAATCTAGTTTTTGGGACATATAATGAATTTAAGTGCTTGCTGTTCATTGCATGAGATTGAATAAACGGTTGAAGATACACTGGGGAATGTTTAGATATTACATTATTCACTAATTTGGCTTTGTTAAAAAGGAAACGCCTTCGAAGTGGTAGAAGCCTTAGATGACTATATACTTTATCACTTTCAGCGTGTTTTGTGTCAGAAATTAGACGTATAGCCTGCTTTTGAAGAGAACAAAGTCGTTTCATATTAGATTTAGGACAAACATCCCAGACTGTGGAACAATAATCGAGATGAGATTGAATGTAGGATGTATAGAATAACTTTCGCATGCTTTCGTCCAGGAAATGCTGAATTTTAGCAAGTTGGTAAACTTTCTATGCTATTTTCTTGGTAAGAACGTGGACATGGGAGCTCCAATTTAAATGTCTATCAATTAAAAGACCTAATGACTTATGTGCATTTACATTAACTATAAGTAATGTGCCTATGCGGAGTTCGAGCACTGCCCGAGATATGACTAGTGTCTGAAGTTGTTGTCTGGTCGTTATTAGCATGGATTTGGTTTTGTCATGGTTAATTTGCATGCAGTTTTCATTGCTCTATCTAATAAGGTTATCAAGTTCTTTTTGTAAATAACTTTCTAGTTCACGACGGTTCTCCTGACCAGCATATATAGTACAATCGTCTGCAAAAAGATCACATGTAGTATTGATATGTAGATGAATGTCGTTAATATAAATTGCGAAAAGCAGCAGACCTAGTATTGAGCCCTGGGGCACACCATTATTAAGCTGTGTAGGAATTGATAGACGGTTGTTAAAGAACACGATTTGTTGTCTGTCAGATAAAATTGACGTAATTAGGTTTACCATATTGGCACTAGTCTTCGTTTGTTTCAATTTGCTTATTAAGATATTGTGATCTACCATATGAAAAGCTTTTTTAAAGTTTACAAACACCGCTCCACAAATGTTGCCATTGTTGATGTTAGAATGCCAGTTATCAGTCATTTTTGTTAGAGCACTATAACAAGAATATTTAGGTCGAAATCCAGATTGGCTGTCAATTATCAGATTGTTATTAATTAAATGACGTAATGTAATTTTATGAATGTGCTTTTCTAATGGCTTTGATAGCGACGATAGTAAGGAAATAGGTCTATAATTACCCAAGACGATGTTACCATTTGTGCCATTTTTATATAGAGGATACATTTTAGCAATTTTTAATGCAGATGGAAAGTATTTTTGGCCAGGCATTGATTATATATGAACGGTAAAGACTCACTAATGTTTGGGGCGGCAAAGCGGAGTATTCTATTACTGATCCCATCTAGTCCGTGTGAGTTTGTTGCTTTGAGGTTTGAGAGATATTTATATACTTCTGCAACCGACATAAAGGGAATCTCAGCAGGAATATTTCTAGTGCACTTCTCTTCACAATGACAATGAACTTAAATTACATGAGTTTGGATTAAAGACTTTAGATTCTCTATTTCTGATTGAAAGAAACAACTGAAATTCTCGCATGTTATAGAGTTTGGGGTTGCAGAATCTGATAAGTGTTTCTTGTCGGTTACCGAATTAATAGCCTTCCATATATTTGTGCTATTTGTTTTATCTACAACCAAATTTTTAAAATGGTCTTTCTTTATCCTACGAATTTCATATTTAACTTTATTTCTTAGTCTCCGGTAGTTGGTGAAGTCTTTATTTTTGTGTGCTGCGTCTCGCTCTCTCATGATTTCCAGAACTTCACTAGTGACCCATGGGGAGTTCTGCTGATTCTTGACATGAACTTCCTTGACTGGTACAGGTAAGGGCACAGAAACGTAATACAAGTAAGGGTTAAGAAATGAAATATAAGTAAGGGTTAGGAATCATAATACAAGTATGGGTACAGAAGCATAATACAAGTAAGGGTAAAGAAACATGATTTCCATGGTTTGTTTGTGAACGAACAGACTTTATTTTCAAAGGATTAAGAATTCTGCATGCAGGCCTGTCTGACATGTTGTCCTTCTCATCTTTCTGCTCTCATACATGATTTCATTATACCTCACTTAAGAAGCTAATATTAGACAACAACAGAAACAGAACAGCAAGTGTAAGTGATGTGATGCTAGGTCAGTGTTTTTGTTATTTCCATCTGACAGGCGATGTAGCCAGTATCAAAACAGTCATTTTACCCCCGAACATCTTCTGGCGTGCTTTTAATCAGGCTGGGTATTGTAACTATGTAGTTATGAATAAAATCTCACCGCCAGGGTTACTGAACCTAGAACTACTGGGTTAGTATGCGAGTACACTAACTAATACAATATTGCATTACGAGTAGTTTACTTTTGTATATATACTTGTCCGCTGGTCTGTGTTTGAATCTCCATTCAGGTGGATATTCTATAATTGACCTGGGCTCCCAGGTGTGGAAACTGAAGGCCTTGTTCTTATCTTTCTATCTCTATCTGTCTAGCTATCTCTGGGTGATAGCACCATGTACACAGTATTCCTCAAGGTGTGAAAACAGGAGACCTGGTTCCTATCTTTCTATCTCCATTTGTCTATCTATGGGTGATAGCACCATGTATGCAGTATTCCTCAAAGTCCTTGCTCCTATCTTTCTATCTCTATCTAAGTATCTATTGGTGAAAGCACCATGTATGCAGTATTCCTCAAAAGTCCTTGTTACTATCTTTCTATCTCTATCTGTCTATCTATCTATGGGTGATAGCACCATGTATGCAGTATTTCTAAAGGTGTGCAAAAAGGAATTCTTGTTCCTATCTTTCTATCTCTAACTGTCTGTCCATCCATCCATCCATCCACCCATCCATCCATCCATCCATCTATCTATCTATCTATCTATCTATCTATCTATCTATCTATCTATCTATCTATCTATCTATCTATCTATCTATCTATCTATCTATCTATCTATCTATCTGTCTGTCTATCTATCTATCTATCTATCTATCTATCTATCTATCTATCTATCTATCTATCTATCTATCTATCTGTCTGTCTGTCTGTCTGTCTGTCTGTCTGTCTGTCTGTCTGTCTGTCTGTCCATCCATCCATCCATCCATCCATCCATCCATCCATCCATCCATCCATCTATCTATCTATCTATCTATCTATCTATAGCGAGATACAGCACACAAAAATAAAGATTTTATCAATTACCGCAGACTAAGAAATAAAGTTAAATATGAAATTCGTAGGATAAAGAAAGATCATTTCAAAAATTTGATTGTAGATAAATCAAATAACACAAATATATGGAAGGCTATTAACTTGCTAACCAACAAGAAACACGCTTCAGAGTCAGCAATACCAAACACTGTAACATGCGAGGATTTCAGTTACTTCTTTCAATCAGATATAGAGAATCTTAAGACCTCAATACCAGACTCAGTATGTAATTTAAATTCACTGTCATCATTCTGTGAAGGGAAGTGCTCTAGAAATATTCCCCCTGAGATTCCCTTGATGTCTGTTGCAGAAGTCATAAATATCTCGAATCTCAAAGCAACAAATTCAGAAGGCCTAGATGGTATCAGTAATAGAATTCTTCGGTGTGCTGCACCAATTATTAGTGAGTCCTTAACGTTCATATATAAGCAGTGCCTGTCCAAAAACTACTATCCATCTACCTTTAAAGTTGCTGAAGTGTATCCTCTACTTAAAAATGGCTCAACTGATATTAACGTTTTGGGTAATTATAGACCTATTTCCTTACTATCGTCGCTATCAAAGCCATTAGAAAAACAAATGCATAAAATAACACTTTTTTTTTAAGCATATCCTTTACAGGACTTAGCTGTCAACACCAGCATCTTTCAGCTGTATGTTGATCTCTTGGCAAGATTACGCTCAGTAGTTTGTCATTGCTTTCTGAGCGGCCGGCTCAGTATCCCGCAAGTCACGAGCGGGGGTCGAAACGCCTCAGCTCTCGCTCCGCTACGAGACTCTGCGTGATACCTACATCATTTAATTAACAACGATCTAATAATTGACAGTCAATCTGGGTTTCGACCTAAATATTCTTGCCATAGTGCCCTTACATAACAGAGAAAAACTACAAGAAACTACAAGACATTACAGTCAAAGAAAAATTTACAGATGAAATAAAATGTAAACTTGAAACTCTGCAAAACCCTTTGGAGGAAAGCGTTGACCAAACTTGGTTGAACATCAAGAATACAATTCAATCTACCGCAGAAGAATGTCTCGGTGTGTTAACCACGCATAGAAAGAACAGATGGTTCAATCAAAAATGTGAAGAAGCAGTCATTAAGAAAAAGAATGCCAGACATTTATGGTTAAATGACATCAACAACATCCAAAAGGAAGAGTATTATAGAAATGAATGTAAAGAGGCTACAAAAATAGTCCGACAGCAGAAGCGAGAATATATGAGTAATATAATCAAAGATATGGAAACTAATCACCAGAAAAATGAATTCAGAAAGTTTTTTAAAGAATTGAAGTCAATGAAACGAGGGCACCAACAAAACACATATGGTTTAAAAGACAAAAATGGGAACATGATAAATACTAATGAGGAAATGTGCAACACATGGAAAGAATATTTTGTTGAAATACTAGATTGTGAAGCTCCAAGTAACACTTTCCCACAGGAAGAGGTTCTAACATGTGAACCACAAATTGAAGAACCTACATTTGAAGACATCCTATATGTAATCACACGATTTAAAAACAATAAGGCAACTGGGACTGATGGAATTGCTGCTGAATTTATAAAGGCAGGTGGCCATGCATTACATCTAAAGCTATACGAATTAATAATAAAAATCTGGAGGACAGAAGAATTACCCCATGACTGGAAAGAGTCATTATTGATACCTATCTTTAAGAAAGGAGACAAGTTACAATGTGGAAATTATAGAGGAATATCACTACTGTCCACAAGCTATAAGATACTATCCGCAGTATTACTAAATAGACTAAAACCATATTCAGAAGACATATTAGGTGACTACCAGGCGGGTTTTAGACAAAACAGATCAACAATAGATCAGATATTTATCTTACGACAAATAGCCGAGAAAAATTGGGAATATAAAAGAGATCTCCATAACATTTTTGTGGATTTTAAAAAGGCTTATGATAGTGTCCATAGGAATAGTCTATGAAATGCTATGCAGGAATTTGGAATACCAAGGAAGTTAATCAACATGACCAGACTATGCATGGAAGATACTTATAATATAGTAACATATAAAGGCAGGAAATCAGACCCTTTCCAAATAACATCTGGCTTGAAACAGGGTGATGCACTATCGCCGCTACTCTTCAATCTGGCTCTAGAGAAAGTTGTAAGGAAGGTAAAGGAGGAATGTGATATTGGAGGAACATCCAAGCTGCTTGGTTATGCAGATGATATAGATATTATAGGGTAAAGTGAACAAAAGACATTTTAAATATTGACTAACTTAAAGGAAAAAGCCAAACAGATGGGACTGGTTATCAACCAAGATAAGACAGAATATATGGTAATTTCAAGAGACGGAATGGCTAAAAATTCTGGCCACATACAAATAGATAATATGACCATTAAAAGAACGGAAACATACAAATACCTGGGTACAATCTTCAAGTGCTCCAACATCATAAGGGAAGAAATACAAACTAGAATCAATTCTGGAAATAAGATATACAATGCACTACAACATCTACTAAAATCAAATGCGCTATCTCGTAACACCAAAATCACAATATACAAAACATTGATCAGACCAGTTGTGCTATATGGCTCTGAAATCTGGAGTACAACGAAAGGAGATGAAGCCTTGTTACAAACCTTTGAGAACAAAATTTTAAGACGCATCTTTGGACCCATTAGGGATACACAAAAGTGGAGAGTGGAAGAGAAGAAGTAACAATGACATTTATGATCTGTTTAAGTCCCCGCTAATCACTGGTATCATGAAGGCTAATAGACTACAATGGCTGGGGCATATAGAAAGAATGGAAGATAATAGGGAAACAAAACTCGCTTACACTCAGGAAATAAATGACCGTAGACCCCGAGGTAGACCACGAAGACGGTGGAGAGATAATACATATACAGACCTACAAAGCACTTGGAATCAACGACTGGCAAGAGAAGGTCCACCAGAGAGACGAATGGAGACGGATTGTATCTGCATCGAAGAACCTCAATGGCTCGGAACGCTGAAGAAGAAGAAGAAGAAGAAGAAGAAGAAGAAGAAGAAGAAGAAGAAGAAGAAGAAGAAGAAGAAGAAGAAGAAGAAGAAGAAGAAGAAGAAGAAGAAGAAGAAGAAGAAGAAGAAGAAGAATAGTGCCCTTACAAAAATGACCGATAACTGGCATCTTTGTATCAACAATGGCAACATTTGTGGAGCAGTATTTGTTGACTTTAAAAAAGCATTTGGTATGATAGATCATGATATTTTAATTAGAAAATTAAAACAAATGAAGACTAGCACCAATATGGTGAACCTAATTACGTCATTTTTATCTGACAGACAACAAGTAGTGTCCTTCAATAACTGTCTATCAAGACCCACACAAGTTAATTTTGGTGGGTCTCAGGGCTCAATACTAGGTCCGCTGCTTCTTGCAGTGTATATTAACGATCTTCCTTTATACTTCAATACTTCGTGTGACCTATTTGCGAACGACTGCACTATTTACACTAGTCAAGAGAGCCTTTGTGACCTAGAGAGCTCTTTACAAAACGAACTTGACAACCTTAGTAGATCGAGCAATGAAAATCGCATGTTAATTAACATCGACAAAACCAAATCCATGAATAACGACCAGACAAAAACTACAGACCCTAGCCATAACTGGGACACCGCTCGAGCTCCACGTGGACACGTTACCTATAATTAATGTAAATGAACATAAAACATTAGGTCTTTTAATTGACAGACATTTAAACTGGAGCTCTCATGTTCAAGTCCTTACCAAGAGAATAGCACAAAAATTTTACTAACTTGCTAAACTTCAGCACTTTTTGGATGAAGGCACACGAAAAATATTCTATGCATCCTATATCCAATCACCTCTCGATTATTGTTCCACAGTCTGGGATGGTTGCCCTAATTCTAATATGAAACGATTGTGTTCGCTTCAAAACCGCGCTATACGTCTAGTTTCTAGCATAAAGCACGTTGAAAGTAATATATTATACAGCCATCTAAGACTTCTACCACTTCGAAAGCGCTTCCTTTTTTAACAAAGCCAAATTAGTGAATAAAATTATATCTGAAAATACCCCAGAGTATCTTCTACCGTTAATTCAATCTAATGCAATGAACAGTAAGCGCTTAAATTTATTACAGCTTCCTAAGCCTAGATTGGACTTATACAAAACTTGTTTCGCATATTCTGGTGCTCACTTGCGGAATAGCCTTCCACTAGATCTGAAAACTCCAATGAGTCCCTACACATTCAACCGAAAACTCTTTCAATACTTACTTATTACCGACTATATGCCTCCATAAGTCACCTACTGGTATCATTTTTCCACTATCATTTTTCCACTATCATTCTTCACTGTATGTGTGTGAGCGAGACAGTGGGTGAGAGAGTGAGTGAGAAAGAGTGTGAGTGGAAGAATTAGTATGAGTGAGAGTGAGAGAGTATGCATGCGAGCGTGCCTGAGTGAGTGTAAAAGTGAGTGAGTTTGTGTGGACATATGTGTGAGAGATTTAGTTCAAGAATGAGTGAATCTGAGAGAGTGGGTATGTTGTGTGTCTGTCTGTCTGTGTGATAGAGTGTGAAAGGGAGTGAGTGTGAGTTAGAGGGTCGGCGAGTAAGTGAGTGAGTAAGGGAGCGTGAGTGAGTGAGAGAGAATTTGTGGGTATGCGTGTATGTGCGCGAATGAGTGAGTGTGAGAGCGAGTGATTGTGTAAAAGAGAGAGCGTGGGTGAATGAGAGTGTGCATGAGAAAGTGTGGATGTATGTGTATGCATGTCTGTATGTGTGTAAGGGTGTATATGTGTGTGTACATGTGTGTATCTGTGTGTGCCTCTGTGTGTATGTCTGTACGTGTGTTAAGGTGTGCGTTCATGTGTTTATATGCGTTTATATGCATGTGCGTGTGTATATGTGTGTATGGATGTGTGTGTGTGTGCCCGTGTATGTATTGTATATCTCTGTGTGTGTAAGTGTGCATGAATGCAGTGTATGCGAGGGAGTGTATATTCGGGTGTTATGTGAGTACGTGTGCGTAAGTATGTGGATGTGTGTAGGTGTGTGTATGTGCGTGAGTATATGTGTGTATTTGCGTGTGTATGTTGTGTGTGGGTGTGTGTGTGTGTACATGTGTGTGAGAGAGAAGAGAGAGAGAGAGAGAGAGAGAGAGAGAGAGTTGAGCGCACGCATGTCATCTAACATGCTGTTCCATATGTTTTGTGTATTCTCATTTTCATATTATCATTTTGATTTTAACATGCATAAAATGTGTGAGTGAGTGAGTAAGAGAGAGAGAGAGAGAGAGAGAGAGAGAGAGAGAGAGAGAGAGAGAGAGAATGAGTGTGAGAGTGTGTGTATGGAGAGAGAGAGAGAGAGAGAGAGAGAGAGAGTTGAGCCCACGCATGTCATGTAACATGCTATTCCATATTTGTTATGTATTCTCATCTTTCATATTACGAGGTATCATTTTGTATGCCACTTGATTGTCCTGTAACATGCCATTCCATATTTATTTTTTTTGTTTGTTTTTGTTTTCGTTTATTCTCATCTTATCATTTTGTATGCCACTTGATTTTATCATGTATAATATACCATTACTGTGATGTGTGTGAGAGAGTGAGTGGGAGAGAGAGAGAGAGAGAGAGAGAGAGAGAGAGAGAGAGAGAGAGAGAGAAAGACAGAGAGAGCAAGAGAGAGAGAGGGAGAGAGAGAAAAAAGAGAGAGTTGAATTGCATCACTAATTTTTACGCTACATAATGTATATGTACAATTTTTTCTCCATTTCTTGCAATTGCGAGAATTCGAATTGCGAAATTGAACAACAAAGGATAGGGTGTATTAACCAGTGCAGTGTGGCTGTGGCAGTGGAAAACAGGTTACATGTAGACAGCTAGAGAGAACTGCAAAGAAACATTACGCAATATGTCGGGGGGGGGGGAAGTGTGGGTGTAATGTGTAAGAGGTCACTATTGTAAAGTAACATACATATTATTTTCAGTCACTGAATGGAACATTGTAAATATACAAACAGATATAGCTACAATCTGTAACCTATGTAATTTGAAATGGGAACATATTTGGAATTTGTTCCACTATCTGTCACCCGTGGACATGCCTGGGAGGGGCTGGTGTAGAGGTTATTGGATGTGAAACACTGGTCAAATTGTATAGTTAATGCTATGCAATACTTAACATAATTGGGCGCGTTAGCGAAGTTGATAAGGAGCCGCACTGATAATGCCATGAGCACAGGCGGGTGAGTATTCAATGCCTGGGCTCATCACCTGCTAAGTGAGGAAATATTTCTCCATACATTCGGGCCTACAATCTAGGATGGCTCTATCAAATCAAGATCCATAGCAGGAAATTGTTTGGAGACAAATGTGTATTTTAGTTTAATACATAATTGTGGAGGATTGTAATGCAAACAATAATGAGCAAGAATGCGAGGACTTCTACGAAGACATACATGATGTGCTAAATAAAATAGATAAGCAGGACAACATCATAGTTATGGGAGACTTCAATGCAAGACTAGGACATAACAGAGTGGGCATAGAAAAACACCTGGGAGCATTTGGAGATCAGCAAAATGAAAGGAATGATAACGGAAGTAGACTGATAGAGCTTTGCAGCCAACACGACCTCTATATAACAAACACATTCTATAAACATAAAGATTCGCAAGTATACACCTGGTATAAATGGAACAATCTAGATACTAAAAGCCAAATTGATTTTATATTAACAAGAAATAACAGAAAGAGAAATATATTAGATGCAAGAGCAGTGCCCAATTTCAGTATAAACACAGATCATAAAGCAGTCGTTGCCACAATAAGAACCATTAGAAGAAGAAAACAAAGAGCAGGAAAATACATGCCATGCGAATCAGTAAACTTAAAAAACCTTAAAGACGAGGCAGTAAGGGAAAATTACGAGAAAGAACTAACTGAACTCTTTGTAAAATTACCTACGGAAAGAAAAACAGTGGAAGAAGAATGGGAGATGTTCAAATCAAGCATTTTAAATACTGCAAAAATAACATGCGGAACCACGAAAAAACGCAAAACACTGATAAAGAAAATAACAAGTTGGTGGAACGCAGAAGTAAAGAAAGCGGTAAAAGAAAAAAAGGAAAAATACAAAAAGTGGTTGAAGAGCAAACAGGAATGTGATTACAGAGAATACAGAATAGCGAGAAGACATGTGAGTAGAATAGTAAAGAGGGAAAAACAAAAAGACTGGGAAGAGTATCGAGAAACAGTAAATAAAAACTACAAGGAGGCAACCAGAAACTTCTACAAAAAGATAAGTGCAATGCGAACCAGAGGAGAACCCTTTGACCCAACTGAAATAATTAACAGCGAAAATGGAGAACCAATAAGTGAACAAAACCAGAACAAAATAAGATGGAAGCAGTATTTCGAACAACTTCTCAACATCCCATCAGATGTCACAGGAATTCAAGAGACCTACACAGATGTCACCGAGGAACTAGAACCAGACATACTAAAAGAAGAAATTATAGAAGCCATCAGATTAGCCCCATTAAACAAATCACCAGGACAGGATGAAATACCAAATGCATTAATTAAAGCAGCAAGGGAAGTAGGAACAGCTTGGCTACATAGACTATTCAACCATGTTTGGGTAGAACAACAGACACCACGAGACTGGGGAAACGCCATAATTATCCCAATTTGGAAAAACAAAGGCAGCAAAAGAGATTGCACACAATACAGAGGCATTTCACTGTTGAGTCATACTGAGAAAATATTTTGCAAAATTCTTGAAAAAAGATTACGAACTACTTTAGAACCCCAGCTAAGTGAAACGCAGCTTGGATTTAGGAAAAACAAAGGATGCACAGACGCCATTTTTGCTCTTAGACAACTTATAGAAAAATCAATTGAATTCAATGAAACACTCTACTTAGCCTTTGTCGACCAAGAAAAGGCATTTGATAGGGTAGATAGAAATAAGCTGTGGGAAATCCTTAAACAATATGGAGTGAGTACACATCTAACAAACCTATGTAGAAGTTTATACAACAACAGTGAATGCGTAGTGAGAGCAACTGGAGAACACTCAGAACCCTTCACCATAAGATCTGGAGTACGACAAGGTTGTGTCCTGTCCCCTCTCTTGTTCATAACATACATAGACAACATATGTAAAGAAACCAGCCAAGCAGAGACAGCAAGAATACCGCATGACGAGAACACAGAAGAAGAACCATCTGCAAATCTAACCATTAGAGAACTCCTGTTTGCGGACGACCAAGCACTAATAGCAAAATCAGAAGCTGAATTACAAGACCACATGAATAGTCTAAACGAAATGTGTAGGGAACATAACATGAAAATTAGCACAAGCAAAACAGAGGTAATGACTATAACTAAAGGAGAACAAACAGCAACAATTCACCTAAACGAACATCCCTTGAAACAAGTAAAGAGCTTCAAGTACTAGGAAGTATAATATCATCAAATGGCAGATCAGAAGACGAGATCGAAAATAGGTGCAATAAGGCAAATCAACTCATTGGACAAATGGCACCAATACTAAAGAACAAACATGTATCAATAACTACTAAGAAAGCACTTTACAACACAATCTTCCTACCAACTCTGTGCTACCAATGCCAAACCTGGACAATGACAGAAAAAGAGAAAAGAAAAATCACAACAACAGAAATGAGGTTTCTGAGAAGAATACTCAACGTATCAAGAAGAGATATGATCAGAAATGAAGAAATCAGGACTAAAGTAGGGGTTAAAGCTGCTCTAGATTTTATTAGAAAGCAGCAAGTCAAATGGTTTGGCCATGCAAGTAGGTTACCAGTCAACAGCATGCCACAACAAGCAATGATGTACAGACCAGATGGAAACAGAGGAAGAGGCCGACCACGTAAACGTTGGACAGAGGGAATAACAGAATCCATGGGAATGTCGATATACGAAGCCCATAACCGGGCACTCTCACGAAGTTTATACTTCACCTCGACACCGCAAGGTACAAGAGAAACATGATGAGAAGAGATGAGATGAGATGTGGAGGACCAGCTGGCCGAGTGGTTAGAATACTGGGAGACCCGGGTTCGAATCCTCGGTGAGGTGTGGATTTTTTCTGTTGGAGGAAAAAAGAAAACCCTAACCTGCACAGTTCACAGCGACTGCACGAGCCAGGCAGCTTTAATTCCTCAGGTTCATGACCCTGTGTCCTTTACCGCAAGGTACTATAAGCAGTATCTGACAGTTTTTTATGACATAATTGTGAAGACAGTCTGTTATCAAATTCTGGAACAAATGAAATTAAATAGATTGGTATGTGTAGCTCCTGCTGGAGAGAGCGGAAGAGATAGAAAAATAACAAAGATAGGCACTGGCCAGGTGAACAGATCCATAGTTGGGAAATTAGTAGGAACATAATACGAGGGCGAGTCAATAAGTAAGTCACGCAGTTCTGTGGGATGGTAGTTGGTGTTTTCTACAGGTGTCATTAGGTGACAGCAACATCGAACTTTATATTCCCGTTCGTCAGGTGGCGCTAGGTGTCTCATGCGCATGCGCAGCGCATAAACAAAATGGCGACTGTACTTAAGGTGTGTCCAAAGAGCAACGTGCTGTTTTGCGTTTTTTGTGGGCAATAGGACTGCCTGCAAAGGACATTCATACGGAAATGCTTCCTGTTTATGCTGACAAATGTTTGTCCCGTAAAGGTGTGCGTAGCTGGGTAGAAAAAAATGTTCTCAAAGACACTCTAAATTTGTTGATGAAATTCCAATCTGGTCATCCTGTTGAGATTGCAACAGAAGCATCCGTGTAGCGGGTGGAGGAGATGATTAGAGATGACAGGCGAGTAACGATAGACTCTGTAACATCTGCAATAGGGTGCTCACATGGTTCAGCATACAGCATGATTGATTGAAATTTAAGAAAGTGTGCTCAGGGTGGGTACCCAGACAATTGGAGGAACACAAAATGAACCGATTTAGCCTGTCCTTGCATCATCTCTGTCGATACGAAGATGAAGGAGAAGACATGCTCAACATGATTGTTACTGGGGACGAATCATGGGTGCATCACTACCAGCCCGAATCAAAGCGTGCTTCAATGCAATGGAAACATCCTTCTTCGCCTTGTGTCCAACAATTCAAGGTTACGCCATCAGCAGGGAAGGTTATGCTGACAGTATTCTGGGATTGTCAAGGAGTGCTTTTAACCAATTTCAAGAAGAAAGGTGACAATGTGAATTCTGAATCGTACTGTGAAGTTCTATGATGCAGTTCGAATAAAACGTCCAGGCCTGCTGACTAGAGGAGTGTTGCTTCTTCATGACAATGCTAGACAACATACGGCTCGATTAACTCAGGAGAAAATTAACCAACTAAGATGGGGAGTTCTGGAACATCCACCTTACAGCCCCAACTTAGCCCCTAGCGATTTCCACCTTTTGGTCGACTGAAAACCCACCTTGGTGGGAGACATTTCGCAAATGACGCCGAAGTTGAATGTGAAGTGAAAACGTGGTTTAGAAAACAGAGCACGCAGTTCTATACAGCCAGTTTGGGAGGACTGATAAAATGATGGGGTAAGTGCATCAATGTTGGTGGAAATTATGTTGAGAAATAAAGTGACAATGTATTTATGAACATAAACTGGTTTCATGTTATTATCATATTTAGTTATTTTTCTACAGCCATTTGTGACTTACTTATTGACTTCCCCTCGTAATTACAAATTGGCAAACATGTATTAAATAAGCTGAAATATATCTAAGCAAACCTTCTGGCGTAGAGAAACAACAGTGGAAGATAAACTCTATGGACCACTGAGTGAACTAAAAATGTTTGTGAAATTCATACAAGAGACAACATTGCAGTTATAGACATTTCAAGCGAACGAAAGAAGAAGACTCCTAGTAAACAACACAAACAGGTTCACAGAAAACAATATAGTTGTATACAAAAACACACGGGAATATCAATACAGAAAAATATGAATAAGAAATGCTAACTGACGAATGCAGTCGGAACAAATGACCATGACAGTGGTAATAAAACATTTTTTTAACTCTTCAGATGAAAGTCAGATGAGAGAAGAAGGTTATGACAAGACCCCGGCCATAAGACTTAAGATTCCAGTTAGTAAGTATGGATGTGCTATAGTTTGTCATGAAACTAATAGTGTTAAAGATCTTGTGCATTTTAAAAAAAAACATCTTATGCAATGTGTCCTTGTCATTGGACATTAGGGAAAGAATTCTTGCTTGCTGCATAGAAACCACTATGTTATTGTGAATTCTGGAAAATTAGTAAACAAATGGGAACACGTGGTTTCTCGTAAGATATGTGAAAATAACTAAAGGCAGCCAGATTGAGTGATGTGAATGTTTCAAAGTCACTAAGACACAATGAGGAAACAACAGTAGCACAGTGGCTAGCACGCTTGCCTACCAGGCCAGTGGTCATGTATTCAAATCCTCATTATATTGGAATTTCTGTTTTGTTTTTGTTATTGACCTAGGCTCCAGCCTAAAATGGGTACGAAGAGATGTTCTTGGAAGTAAAGGTCCTGTACAGAACATCGCTGCCAACCCTTAGTTGCTCATTACAACATGGATGCTAAGTTATAGTGTTACTATTATTTGCTTCACATTTGTGCCCTGGTAACACATGGACAGAGTTGATACACTGGGTCAAATATATTGTCTGTGTAAATTATCTTTCTTCTACAGAATGTGCAATAGCTACAGATGATGCTTTTGGTCTCTCTATGACAGTCAGAGCTTCTTTTGCCCTTGAGATTCCTGGTGGAGTAAAGACCAACAGCCATACATACCAAGGCTGCTGTAGGCCAATTCATGACTGGCTGGATGTTGGTAGCTATTTTCTATAGTGTGAGATAGTCATTCTCAGACCAATTGTCTTTAATGGCCTTTAATGACATGCATTAGACAGGAGACGTACTTCCACTTTAGGACCCTGGTAACACACAGAGGCAGTAAGAGCTGGCAGGAGCAACATTATCTATGAATGATTCACCATTTATTGACCAGTTAGTCCTTATTGTTAGTGTTACTTCAAATCATATTTGTTGACCAGTTAATCCTTACTATTAGTGTTACTTCAAACCAAAGTGTCGCTGATCGTGCGTCATGCCTGTATGTGCTGTTTTCCCCGCCCACAATACAAGGGGCTTCTCATAAGTCTTTAGCCTGACCATGAAGGGGTAGGCGGAGAAAATTGACATTTGGTACAGTGCTTATTCCTTCTCAATTTAGCCACTACCTGAATTTATGCATTTCTGTCATCTCTGTGTGACCTTGAAAAGACCTTCACAATAAAACAACCTATTTTTCGAACTAAACCAGTTATCACAAGCCAGTATGACATCTTCGTCACTGTCAAAACGATTTCCTTTCAGCTGTTTTTTTAAGATTTAGAAAACGAAAAATGTCTGGTGGAGCCAAATCTGGAGAATATGCTGGGTGTGGAAGATTTTCAATATTCATATCGTTGGCTGTTTGCAGCACAAGCCGTGCTTTATGGGTGGGCGCGTTGTCTTGAAGCAAAGGCAGAATTTGCGTACGCGCTATCCCTCGTTTTCTGCTCACAGCCTTTCTTTGTTTTATAAAGAGATATGCATAGTACTGCCCATTAAACGTGTTGCCATGAAGCATGTAATCTTTCAATATGACACCTTTGACATCCCAAAAAACAGTCAGCAATCACTTTTCTTGCAGATTTTTGTGCTCTTGGCTTGCGAGCCCGGGGTTTTCCACTGCATGCTGGCAATTTTGGATTCTGGGTCATAATGGTGAATCCAAGTCTCATCTACTGTCACCATGGTCGTCATCATGTGGCCACAGCAATCAACCCGTGTTTGTTTCTGTTCACATGTCAGCATTCACGGGACCCAGCGGGCACACACTTTTCTCATGTTCAGTCTTCTGTTGTGTAAAATTCTAAAGACTGTACTCTTACTCAGTTTTGCTGAACCCAATATCTCTGCAATTGTCATTTTCCTGTCCTGATCTATGATTGTCTTCATTTTTGCACCATTTGCATCATTGCACTCTGAGGGCGGTCGTCCTGATCCTGGCAAATCAGCATCTTGGGAACGGCCACACTTAAACTGCAAACACCACTTTTTTACGAAAGCATACAAAGGACAGACTTCCTCAAACATTGGCTCCGTCTCCCTGTGTATTTTTTAGGTGTTTTTCCTCTGTAACATCAAGAATTTTATCACAGTCCAGGCGTCTGATTTCTCCATTGTTCTGACAAACCATTGGATGTGCAGATCTGGTCAATAGGGTGTGTTGTGCCATGCACCATATCGGGAAAACCAGAGTAGGAGAGAAATTCATAATTCATATGTCCATTACGCATTGAATGAGCTATACATATGCCAAATTTCAGTTTTCTCCGCTTACTCCTTCATGGTCAGACTAAAGACTTATGATAAGCCCCGTGTGTATTGCAGTGCATGAATGCTGATTGTTCACATACCATGTTGGTCTGTTGACATGTTATACTCTACGGTTAGTATTACTGTGAACCACATCACTGTATCACCAAAATGTAACAGGTCCTTTGCAAAATGTTGCTCATAGCGTGGCCTGCTGGAAAGATTCTCCTTCTTTTGCCAGTTCCCCTGCCTTATGCAGTTTCATGCCCAAGTGGTGTTTGCTGGAATGTCCTATAAATCATCCTATAAATCATCATGATGCCCAAATGTTGTCTGCAATGTCCTGTAAATCATCTCCATAACCAAGTGTTGTCTGCAATGTCCTATAAATCATCTCCATAACCAAGTGGTGTCTGCTGCAATGTCCTATAAATCATCTCCATAACCAAGTGTTGTCTGCTGCAATGTCCTATAAATCATCTCCATAACCAAGTGGTGTCTGCTGCAATGTCCTATAAATCATCTCCATAACCAAGTGGTGTCTGCTGCAATGTCCTATAAATCATCTCCATAACCAAGTGGTGTCTGCTGCAATGTCCTATAAATCATCTCCATGACCAAGTGGTGTCTGCAATGTCCTATAAATCATCTCCATAACCAAGTGTTATCTGCAATGTCCTATAAATCATCTCCATAACCAAGTGGTGTCTGCAATGTCCTATAAATCATCTCCATGCCCAAGTGGTGTCTGCAATGTCCTATAAATCATCTCCATGGCCAAGTGTTGTCTGCAATGGTTTAGAAATCATCTCCATGGCCAAGTGTTGTCTGCAATGTCCTATAAATCATCTCCATGCCCTAGTGTTGTCTGCAATGTCCTATAAATCATCTCCATGCCCAAGTGTTGTCTGCAATGTCCTATAAATCATTTCCATGCCCAAGTGGGGTCTGCAATGTCCTATAAATCATCTCCATGCCCAAGTGTTGTCTGCAATGTCCTATAAATCATTTCCATGGCCAAGTGGTGTCTGCAATGTCCTATAAATCATTTCCATGCCCAAGTGTTGTCTGCAATGTCCTATAAATCATCTCCATTCCCAAGTGTTGTCTGCAATGTCCTATAAATCATCTCCATGCCCTAGTGGTGTCTGCAATGTCCTATAAATCATCTCCATGCCCAAGTGGTGTCTGTAATGTCTTAGAAATCATCTCCATGCCCAAGTGTTGTCTGCAATGTCCTATAAATCATCTCCATGTCCAAGTGTTGTCTGCAATGTCCTATAAATCATCTCCATGCCCAAGTGTTGTCTGCAATGTCATATAAAACATTTCCATGCCCAAGTGGGGTCTGTAATGTCTTAGAAATCATCTCCATGCCCAAGTGTTGTCTGCAATGTCCTATAAATAATCTCCTTGACCAAGTGGTGTCTGCAATGTCCTATAAAGCATCTCCATGACCAAGTGGTGTCTGCAATGTACTATAAATCATCTTCATGCCCAAGTGTTGTCTTCAATGTCCTATAAATCATCTCCATGCCCAAGTGTTGTCTGCAATATCCTATAAATCATCTCCATGCCCAAATGGTGTCTGCAATGTCATATAAATATTCATTGCTTAACCCCTACCTTGTCTTTCACGGACCATGCCATCCAAATCACTGGTGTTAAATGGGGCCAAAGTATTTCAGTTTCGATGACACACTGCGTTTACTGTCTGGTCTGTTATCAGTTATCAGTTATCAGTTATCAGTTATCAGTTATCAGTTGGGGTATCTTCATTGCACTCCGGACAGGTCCATAATTGCTCAGATCCTCCCTCCCCCCCCCTCCCCCAGCATATGCATCAGCGTCCGGTGGCTAATAGTGCTAGTTCTATGTTGGTTGACGAGGTATCTCGTTTTCCCGATGTAACTATCGCGTCTGGCCGTGCCAATTCTTACTCCCAAGTCTTTCATCCTGGACAGTGATGTGGATTCATTGAAGTCAAAGTCCTCTGTTCTCGTCATATCTTTAAGACATTCATAACATCGGCACGATCCATGGGCTGGCCATATACAGGGGGTGCAGAGCCAGCCAGTTTATCAGCTCGTTCATTTCCCTCGACTCCTGCATGTCCCGGGACGAAGATGAAGGTGACTTTACAGACAACAGACTTCCGCAGCGACTCAGTCCACTGTCTACCTACAAATCCAGCTTCGACCTTCCGAACCATGCTGATTGAATCACTTAGTACACACACGTTGGTATAATGCTGTGTTTTCAGCCATATGAAAGCCCGCGTAACTGCCATCACTTCCATCGTCATGCTGCTCGTGGTCCTAGAGTGGGCACCACTGGATTCTTGAACGGTTCGGCCCGCTGAACGGGCTGTAAATGCCCAAGCACTTCTCTGCTGCTTTACAACAGATCCATCTGTATAGATGAGCACTTCGGGGCTATCTGAGTGTTCGTAGATGAGCGCATTGACCTATGCATTAACAGTAGCAAGGTTCTGCTCTCTGCACCGTCTGTCGAGTGTGATAATGCAGGATAAAGTGCACTTAAAAGTTGCCAGCACCCATTCCTTGCCGGGGTTGATACTGGTAAGACTGCAGACCTGTCTGACAACATCATATGTGGGTGGGTGAGTGTTGATAGGTTATGGGATGGGTGGAGGATGTGTGCTTTGGGTGGAGATATGTGTGAAGGTGGGGGATGTGTGGGTGGGTGATGGATGAGTGGATGCATGCACGTGTGCTTGGGTTTGTGTGTGGATGGGTGGGAGATGTGTGTGTGTGAGAGGGAAGATGGTTATGTGGGGGTGTGTATGGGATGTGTGGGTTGAGGGATGGGTGGATGGATGGGAAAATGTATGTGCCTGTGGGTATGTGTGTGGTTGGGTGGTGGATGTGTGTGTGGGGGACACGCCGATTGATAGGGGATGGGTGGGTGGTGGGGATTTGTCTCATAACATGGTAACATGTATTGTTTATGTTTACAACATTCATTTGGCAATGTTTTTTTTTCCTATGTGAATGCACTATGCACTGATGAACGAAAGATGAGTGATTGGAAGGGCCGAATGTAAGATGGGCCTGCATGCCCAATTTGTTACCCTTTGAAAATTAAGTTCGTTCATGATTTGCCCCTCTTTAGCCTGTCACCCTTTCCTCTGAATATAGAGTCATGCAGAGGGTGCTGCTTATCCAGACTTAATTTTAAGTTTGCACAAGCTCTCTAGATCTTGATCCTTTGTCATTGTCGGGAAGTCAAGGAGGTATCTCATTGCTACACAGATGGTATCTCTCGTGCAGCCCAAAATGATGCGAATGGCTTCGTTTGTATCTTTTCAAGTTTTCTAATCTGTGTAGGGCTGACAGTGAGGATGGCCAGGGCATACTCGATGGTTGAAAGCACCAGTCCTTGGAACAGAAGTATTAGCAGTCTTTGCTCGATATTGGCAGTCGCCATGACTCTCATTGCTGACAAACCTTTTCGAGCTTTCATTATGACATAATCGACATGATCTCTGAAAGACAGGCTACGACCAAGCCTCACGCCAAGATATGTCATTGACTGGGTTCTACTCAAAATGATCCTATCCATTCTTACTGCCGGCAGGTCTGTGTTCACAATATGGTTGTTTAGGGAGAACCATGTAACCGGTGCCTTTGCAGGGTTGACAAGGGCACCGGCATCAGCACACCATGAGGGAATTCGATCTAGTTCGCCCTGCATATCATTTGCAACCGCCTGTCTATCTCGACCCTGTCGATACACGAGAATATCGTCAGCAAATGACAGAGTCCAACCCCTCCCGTCCAACTGTTGTTCAGTGATCGGCACCATATACGCGTTGAATAGTATTGGTGACAGTGGTGAACCCTGCGGCAATCCTGGACATATCGTTATCGGCTCAGAAGATCAACTCCCACATCTTAGCACCACCTTCCTCTGGAGCAGAACTGCAGCTATCCATCGTACAGGGTGAGGGTGCACTTTCAGTCTGATGAGGGTTTGCATCAAATGCTCGAAGGATACTCTCTATTGTATGCGTCATCTAAGTCTATGGCGGCCGCACATGTCTCTTCTCTGACCTAAAATCCTTCGTAAACATCTTGAGCAAAGACCGCCGCATTCAGCCATGACTCTTTGTAACGTCTGTATCCTCCAAGTGTGGGCGGGAAGCAGCCGAGTTGTTCCAAGTTACAAGCAAGTCTGTGTGCTACAATTTTCTCCAGTAGCTTGCCAGCAGTGTTCTGCATCGTAATGATTCTGTAGCCGCTTATCTAGGCATGGTATTTGTTCGATTTTGGCAGCGGCAGCAAGTAGCTGTGTACCATTCCTCTTTGATCTGACCCCTCTGGATACTGGTGTTGAATTCTCTGGCCAGTTCTTCCATGTCATCATTTGACATCACCAGTAGGTCACCATATCGGATGTCATCTGGGCCTGGGGCTGTGTTAGGTGATTTCTTGAGCATCGCACGTATTGTCTCAGCTGTGATTATGCATTCTTCGTCTGTTCTGACTCCCTCGCACAACTGATCGAGTGTCGTTGTAGTCCTCTGTCTGGCGGACTCGTCTTTCTGGTCAGTCTGCTCTATTTAGCGTGGAAGAAGGGCCTTACCTTTATCCGCATCTGACTTTTTCCATGTGAGGTCTGTGCCTTGAAAGTCTGGAATACCCCTACATTGTGCAGCACCGTTCATGCTGTTATGGAGGCGCCACAATTTCGTAAGAGATCGCTCGGAGCACACCTTCCTGCAGAACTCTTCCTATTTCTTGGCCTTGGCCTGTTTGGCGCAGGATTTGAATAAAGTCATCGTCCTATGGACCTCAGTCTTCAGGTTCGCGAACTCAGCCTGTGGCATGTTAGCTTTTCTGGCTTTTTGCCAGACTTTGACAGCCTGCCTCTTTCCCAGCCATGCTTTCTCGACCTCTCAATTCCACCATGGTGGCTGCAACCATCTTTCTTGTCTCCTGCGGGAGGAAGTTAGTTTTTCTTCTGATCTTTCTTATGGCGTCTTGACCAGTGTTGTCTTACTGGAAGGCATTTGTCTTGTTTCCTTGACTCCTGGCCCTGTCTTTCTCGATCAGAATGATACAAGGGTAGTGGTCACTGTCGTGGTATCCCAGTGTGCCCCTCTGGCACCTTGGTGCGATGGTGGGCGACACAAGTCAATGACGCTGTCAGAGTCACCTGGTCGAGTGGCTTTTCTAGTGACCTTCCCATCATTCAGACAGACTAGGGCAGCAGGTGCCAGGGCGTCCTCTAGATCTTCCCCCTGTCTATTGGTGATGCAATTCCCCCATTGACTGCCTCTGGCATTGAAGTCCCCACAGTATATGATATGCCTTTCATCCATATCGAACAAACTCTGCCATTGTCGCACGTCGACCTTCTCATTACGCTCATAAACGTTCACGATTACAAACTGCACTGGCATCATTATTCTTAATGCTTGCACTTGCAGGGCATCACTGTTCCAGGCGGACATATCGATCTCAGACACCAGTATGTTGTCGCAGACCAGAATAGCCTGTCCGAGGTGCCTCCTGTTAAAGAAGCCCTGAAACCCCGCGACAGTGACTGTTCCGTCGCCGAGCTGTGTTTCTTGTAAGACTACAATATCGTTTCTCCCATGCATCCAAAACCATTTAATAAAATCTTCTTTTATTTTTCGTTTACATGTAAAAGCCATAATTTATTTTATTTTACCATGTTTGTTTCCGGTGCCATAACCCTCACCTGCCGGCTCAGACATCGCCAATACCATCATCACCTCATCGGTAATGATGATAAAGGCAGTACAATTCTGAGCCAACCAGCGAAGGCGGCAGCAGCATCCACAAACAACAGTAACAAACGGGGAGAAGGGGGAAAGAAGGATTGTAATAACAATAATAATGACCATGAATTGAAATTTAAAGCAATCTAACCATAATAATAAGATTAATAATGCAAAAGGGTGCTAATGGCAAATAAGGAAGCATGGTAGTAATAGTGCAAATGCATTTGTATTGTTCGTGTCGTTACATGCGTTCTATGTGTACAGTATTTGCGTGCGTGTATTTTTAGAGCGTTGTATGTGGGCTTGTAAGTAACATAAGTATATTTTATTCATTGGACATATTTACATGGGGAAAGGGGGTGAAAAGGAAGGATCGAGGAAAAAGAAGAATTGTTCCCTATTTTCCCCCTCGCCGACACTCTCACCTATTAGCTCCACCCCATCAATGTCCTCACAACCACACCGCGTTAATGATGGTATAGGCAGTATTGTTAGAACCAACCGGTGATAGTAGCGACAAAATCAACAAGAAAGAGAGCAAAGGGTAAAAAGGGAGATGAAGTTATATAATATTAATTATAATGACAAAAATAATAATTATGATGATGAAATTGATTATAAAATTAATATGATATTAAATAATTTTAATAAGAAACGTCTTTTGTTTCTTTTTTTTTCTTTTGGATTTCAATATGCATATATGCATATAAATGCCTGTATATCAACACAAAGCCATAAGTATATAATTAAATACCTACACGAATTTACCCATCCATGGCTACCCATATATAACTACTCTACATGTTAACCTTGTGTATTCTACAACTATGTTTATATTCGTGCTGGGGAATCGTGTTTAATTAAGGCAAAGGGCAAACTGCTGAACGCAAAAATGCCTAGTGACCACCAGCCACTAGACATACCAGGGCCGGTTGCGGGGTCTTACAAAGGACATGCAGCCAGTTTTCACAAAGCCTTTGTGTACCTAGGCCGGAGGAGCTATATATCTCTCTTTGGGGGGAGGGGTGAGTCTATGATTACAAAGCATCCAGGGGAAGAATTTGCGGCGTGCACTGTCGGCGCTCTCCAATGCTTCTTACCAACTAGCGAGAAGTGTTCCCAAGTATTAACAAAACAAGCCACACACAGGGCTCGAGAAAAATTTTCCACAGCAGGGACTGGTCTGGGACAATCCCGTTCAACATTGCTATAGGTTTTAGATTTTATGCCTTGTAACAGAAACCAACTATCGTCTGTCAGGACGATCGGGTGTCAGTATTATATGATAAACATCTAAGATAAAACTGTATATTCATATTCTATATTCTACATTCTACCATACAAGCACACACATATATGTGTGCATGTCCACATTTATACATATTATGAGTATTCAATTGAGTAAATAGATAAGCTGGTTTTATTTCGTTATGTCAATGTGTTTGTGAATATGTGTGTAATTTTATTTTGAAACGCGTGCAGTATTATACGTGAGCTATACGTTTTAAAATTGTGGTTGCTGCATTTCTAAAGGACCATACCAGATACGTGTATTCTGCCAGTGCAGTCAACAAACTTGTGTGGTTGTCTTTTGTAGTTTTAGGAATAGTGTTTAAAAATATTGCTTTATTCATATCTGTTTTCTTTTTAGTGAATGCTTCAATGAGTTGTCTTAGTGTGTCTAGTGCGGCTTGGACTGTTGGACATGTGTGTTAAATGTTTTGACCTGTGTGCTCGTCGTTCTGTAGTGGGCGTCATACTAAAACTTAATCAGTACATACTTTCTCTTGCTTTGGGTTTTATGTGTGGATTGTGAAGATTAGTGAAAGTGCATGTGTAGTCATGTATGTAATATTTTTGTCCTCTTTTTATTCTGAGTAGTAGTGGAGGTGCTTGTTGTTTAATCAAGTATTTGTAAATCTGGTGTATTGTTTGGTGTATTAATTGTTCGTTTCTTTGTAGTGCTTGTATGCAAGTTTTGTAGAATGCGGATGGTGTCCTGAAGTGGTGTAGTCTATTGAGTTGTATTCTCCTAAGGTGTTGCAGTCTGAGTGATATGTAATAGAGTGCTAGTGGGTGCTGTTCTGGTTGACTGAGTATGTGTCCTATGTGTTGAATTCTAAGCGCTTGTATTTTGCTGTGTATGTCTTGAAGTGCTATTCCCCTTTGCATTTTGTCCTGTATGAGTGTCTTATGTTGTATACAATGAATTGTGCTGCCGAAGATGAATTGTCTGATGTGTTTGTTGATGTCTGTGATTGTCTGTTTAGGAGGGTCTAGCACTGTGACTAAATATATGATTTTGGGAATGATGAATGTGTTAACTTTGATGCTCCTACCAAATATTGTTGATTTCTTATATTTGTATCTGTGTAGCATGTCTATAATTTGTTGTGTGAGGTTTTCCATGTCTGTGCGTGTATCTGTCGGGAGTTGTTAGGAAATGTTATCCCATATAGTTTGATATTGTCTGTGGCTAAGTCGGGAGGAAATTCTGCTTTGTTTCGCCACTTACCGAGACCCATTATGTGTTATTTTTGTATGTTTAATTTTGCCCCACTCCCCTTACCAAACTGTGTAAAAGTGTGGAGTATATTTGTAACGGATGTGTTGTTGGCGGGGAAGAAAGCGGTGTCGTCTGCGTATGCAAGCAACTTCCGCTCTCCTCCGCCTGGTATGAACGTGCCTGTGATGTTGGTGTCTTGCCTAACTGATTCCAGTAGTGGTTCTAAAACCAGCACACATAGGAGCGGCGACAGAGAACATCTTTGTCTCACCGACCTTGTTAGCCGGAAGCCCGCAGTGTGTGTGTGATTAACCAGCACCTTACTCTCAGGATTCCGGTGCAATATCGCTATCCACCTCCCAAAGTACTGGCCTAAGTTGCATTGTGTTAATGTCTTGTGTAGATAGGAGTGGGAAATTCTGTCAAAGGCCTTCTACTGGTCTAGGGACAAAAGAGAGGCCTGACAGTCTTTCTCCTGTGCGTATGGGATGTCTCTAATAACATGTGTATGCTGGTGAATGTTTCTATGTGGTACACCGCATTTTTGGTCTTGGTGTATGAGCGTTGACATAAGGGTCTCAGTTTGTGGGTCAGTGCTTTAGTCAATATTTTAAAGTCTGTATTGAGTAGAGATATGGGTCTGTAATTTTTCAACTATGTCTTGTCTGTGTTGTTTTAGGTATAAGTGTTATGTACGACATGTTGCAGCTGACTGGTAGCTGTTGTTTGTCAAAGGCGTCTTGATATACTTTAAGAAGAAGGCCACCTAAGATACGAAAGAAATGTTGGTAGAATTCTACAGTCAAGCCGTCCGGTCCTGGTGTCTTGTCTTTGTTCATTTTGCTGAGTGCGTGTGTTATGTCTGCTAGTGTTATGGAATAGAAGAAACAGCAGCGGCTGCAGCAGGATATAACGATATGAATTGGAAACAAATAGGTATATTAAGCTCCTGCGAGAAGAAACGTACTAAATACAAACACGTTGCACATACCTTACAAGGAGATCCATCGTATACCGGAATACAGATGAAAATCCAAAATCAGAAGTAATCAATAAATATATAAAATGAATAATAAAATAAAATACACCAAAAAAAAAAAAAGCGTACAACACGACACACAGGACGGCCGACGTTTCGATTCTCAGAATCTTTGTCAAGGACAGGACAACACAGATAGTTAAACAACGAAATAAAAAAAAAATAACAAAAAGCAAAAAGTACCACTACACTGTTTCCATGTGGGAGCAGAAAAAGGCGGCCTTGCCAGTTACGAAGGCACTCTTTGGCTGCAGAGTTTAAGTATAGTAGGTTGCCAGATAGGATTTAGGTCGCCAAAAATATGTGAACAGTCTCATATGAAAATATAGGTGCGTGGAGACAGTTAGGTATGAATATATAGGGGGGACAGCATAGTGATAGACAGTGTAGACAGTTGGAGAAGATGGCACAGTTATACAGTGGCGTCCACAACAGTATTGATACCTGCTGGATGGACGCATCCCAGAGAGATGATTAATTGGCATTCAATTTTGAGCCTGATGGAGCTGTTGGAGAAACAGGGTTTCAATGCAGTGACACATGCATCGTCGACTCCATTATGGTTCGAGGAATTAAAGTTGTTGGGGACAGGTTTGTCAGCACCCTGAGTAATGTCTCTGAGGTGTTCTCTAAAACGGTCAGCAAGGCGTCGGCCAATTTGACCAATGTATTTCAGGTCACATCGTTTGCAGATGATGACATATATCAGATTGCGAGATGTACAAATAAAAGAATCCTTCAAGGAGAAGGTGCCTAGGGGAATGTAATCGCCGGTGTCTGAACAACGTATGGGCATGTCAGACAGTTCTTACGATAGCATTTGACCGTGAGGAGGCGACTATGCACAAGGTGGTCTCTAAGGCTCTGGTTTCGGCGGAAAATTACCCTAGGGCCATTGGAGAATACCTCACGAGTGGTTGGATCGGATTCTAGATTTGACCAGTGTCGGAGGTAAATGTGCTTAATGGCATAGACATGTGTATGGAAGGTGGGGATAAGCTTAGGTTCATGGTTAGGAGGTCGTGTTTGTTTGACCAGGGACATTTCACGGGAGACTTGGGTTATGCGACAGAAAGCTGTGCACAAAACGTTATCTGGGTAGGTGTTAGGGTGTTGAGTAGGTACGGATAGGACATAGAGAGGACAAGGGGCAGAATAGAGGTAATGACAGATAGGACATAGAGAAGGACATCTACAGGGTAGTAGATAAAGTAGAGACAGAACATAAGTCAGGACATAGAATGGTCATAAGACAGGACATCTACAGGACAGTAGATAAACAGGAGACTGGACTTAGGTGGGGACACAGACGTGTCAGAACCAGGACACCGGCAGGACCATACCAGAGGATAGTAGGGGGCGCCAGTTCACGGGATACCACCCGGAACACACTAGACGTTAGTACAACCCAGCTTAGCACGGACAGACTGCTGTACTACGAGACGGGTAGGACAGCACGGGGTTTTACGGACAGCAAGGGGTTTTACAGAGAGCACGGGGTCTAGGGCGACAAGGCCAGCCAGCCGGCTGGAAATCGTCAGACGGGACGCGACAGCTTTCAGAGGAGGACACTTGTGTATTTCGGAGTGCAAATGCTTAGTTTGCGAGAGTGCTAGTTGAAGATAGCGAGTGTGGAGTGTGAGCAATTGACTGTGTATGATTAATGTAGAGAAGGCGGCATTTGTATATTTGTTCAGGCAGCCACCGCCTGCGTATAATGTGTAACTGTCTCAGGTTCGCCTGAAATAAAAGACGTGATGTACCATCCACACAACGGATGTTTCTTTGGGTGTGGATGAAGAAGCGAGAGTGCATGGGTGTGATACAAGATGTTGAAACGCAGACCGTCTGTGGAAAAACTAAAGCATTTCATGGGCTTTTTCGAGGAAGTCATTATCATCCTAACAGATACGACGAAGACGGAGTAACTGGGAGTATGAGATGGAATCTTTGCAGCTTTTGGGGTGGGATGAGCTGTACAGGAGGAAACCGTGAGCATCCGTAGGTTTGTAGTACACGGAGGTCGTTAGGCCTGTAGGTTTTAATTTGACAGTGGTGTCAAGGAAATTGACAGAGGTGGTGGAAATTTATGTGGTGAATTTGATCGATGGATGGAAGTTCTGGACATAATTAATGAAGCGGTTCAGTTCAGCCTCTGTCATGTCAATGAGACCGATGCCATCATCGATGTAGCGTCGGTAAAAAGAAAGGAGAAGACCATCATTGCTGAGTCCAAGCTGGTGTTACAAATGCCCCATAAATAAACATGCGTAGCTGGGTCCCATTTTAGTGCCCATGGCGACACCGCTGATTTGTTCATAGTAGTGGCCATTGAACTCAAAGGAATTATTGGTGAGGACCAATTTAGCGAGTCTCACCGGTGTGCGAGTATGGATGGCTTGATCTGTGCGTTGATCCAGAAAGAATTGTAGCGTCATGAGGCCATCAGCATGGGGAATGGAGGTATAGAGAGAATATACATCCATTAGGAATAGTCTTATGTGTTCCCAGGAGTCAGTTGGAGAGAGTTGAATGAAAGTAAAATTGTTCTTCTAGTGTTGCGTCTAGTGTGTCTTTGTGTGCATCTGCCAGCTGTTAACTGTATTTTAGAAAATTGTCTTGTGTCTGTGTGTCTACTGTCTCTGCTGTAAATAGGTGTGTGTAGAATTGATTGAATGCTTCTGTTATTTGCGCTTATTCTGTTTGTGTGTTGCCTTGCATGTCTATTATTTTGCCTATTTGTTTGCTGTGTTGTATGGTATGTTCAATTGCTAAATATTGTTTACTGGGGGACTCTTGTGTGATTGTGGTTAGTTTTGTTCTAAGGGGAGCGCCTAGATATATGTGTTTTTGTTGCTGCTCTAATTGTTCTTCTAGTGTGTTTAAATATGGTGCTTTGTTGTCCATCTGTTTTGTCAATTCTATGGCTGTTTGTATAATTTGTTCCTGTCTTAATCTGTCTTTGTGTATGATGGATGCTAGGTGCTGTGTTCTGCTTCGTATTGTATTTTTCAGTAGGCCCCAGTATTGTCCGATGTTCTCAGTCAGTATATGGTCGGTATATGTGTGTAAAATGTGTGCCATGTATTTCTCATATTCTTCAGAAGTGTGTAGTTAAATTTCCAATGTGGTGAACGTTTGATTATCTGTGTGTTTATGTTGCTTGTACTGATGTGTGCTAATATAGCTTTATGGTCTGTGTACTGTAATGTCTCTTGTAGGTGCCGAGTGTTTACTATGTGCTGTGTTGCAGGTATATATATCCTATCTAATCTTCTTGTTGTGTGGTGTGTTTTATTTGTGTGGTTTGTTTCTAGCTTATTTGGATGTTTGTGTCTGAATGTGTCTATTAAATTGTGTGTGTCTAAAATGTTTTGCAGTGTTTCTAACTGTTTTGTGCCTTCTCCTTCCATTCTCCTCACCTGTGTCTTCATTTCTCCGCCTATTATATCCATTGCCTGTAAGAAGCAGTTGAAATCTCCACAGAGTATGATGTTTTGTCCTCTGTATGTATGTGTGAGTAGTGTGTCTAGTTCTTCATAAAATTGTGGCTGGTAGTTATAATTTGGTGGTGCATGTATGTTGACAATGGTATATGTGTGTGAAGTTTTACTTATCTGTGTTGTGCTGATTCTACCTTGGCTATCCCGATTTGTTTTTAAAATGTTCTACCTATCTGACGTTTGTAGTATGGCTGTCCCAGAACCTATGTTATGGACTGCCAAACTGAAGTGTATATGTCTCAGTCCTAATTGTGTTGTAATTTGAGCGCCATGTATATCAGAATGTATATTTGCGGCTTGTAGCAGGATGAAATATGGTTTGTATTTGTGTATGAGTGTGCAGATGTGTTGTTGTTTTGTGCGTATACCGGATATATTTAAACATATTATCTTTATGTCGTCACCCATCACAACTATACATAAAAAACATTAACTTTGTTTGTTCACTTTCTTTGGTGTGGCAATTGGAAAATCGTCGTCTTCTCTGTCGCTGTTTTCTGCGTTTTTCTGTATTCTATTACGCTTCTTGTTATGAACCACTTTAATGAAACCATCATTGTCTACCTCTTTGTCATTTCTATTGGGCGCCCGTTTATCTGAATTTTTCTACTCTGTCGGGGTTGGACCAATGAGGAAATGTGTAACACATGGAACGAATACTTTGTTGAATTACTAAATTGTGAAGCTCCAAGTAACACATTCAGTAGGTGTCCATTGGGGGTTTGTGGCCAAAAGGGTTGGGGCACCACAGGACCCCCAAAAGAAAGCCCCCAGGGGCCTCACCCCCCCCCCCCCCCCCCCAGGGCCCCGGGGCGCGACCGCCCGACCGGGCCGTCCTCTGTATCCCGGAGCGCACTCGGGCGACCGAGCCATCGATTTAGAGTGTATCATCTACAGACATACCAAGATGCGCACCGCGAAGAACAGTTGTAACTATAGCGCAAAAATCGCCGGGGCAACCCCGAGTGCGAGCAACCATTTCTTTCTTCTTTTTTTTTTTTTTGTCTTACATACTAGGAGGCCAGCAAATATCGTAGGAGCCGGCCGCACCGGGGGTCTATCGTGCTAGGGGTCCGTCGCAATGGGAGGTTGTTGCATCTATTGTCTGTCGCACTAGGGATTGTCGTCTCTGTACTCTCTATCGTAGTTACCACCTCTGTTGCCTTTGTGTCTGTCTGTGTGTTTGCACAAGGCCGTATGCGTCTGTGTGTCCGTCTGTGCCTGCCCGCCTGTGCCTGTCTGTGTCTGTCTGTCTATGCCTATCTGTGTGTGTTTGTCTGTGCCTGTCTGTGTGTGTGTCTGTGCCTACCGGTGTCTGTCTGCCTGTGTCTGGCTGTCTGTGTCTGGCTGTCTGTGTCTGTCTCTGTGTCTGTGTATGTATGTCTGTGCCTATCTGTATGTATGTTTGTGCCCGTCTGTGTGTGTATGTGTGTCTGTCTGTGTGTGTGTCTATGTCTGTCTGTGTGTGTCTGTCTGTGTGTTTCTGTCTGTGCCTGCCTGCCTGTGCCTGGCTGTCTGTGTCTGTCTCTGTGTCCATCTGTATCTGTGTATGTATGTGTGCCTGTCTGTGTATGTCCGTGCCTGTCTGTATGCCTGTCTGTGTGCGTGTCTGTGTCTGTGTGTGTGTGTCTGTCTGTGCATGTCTGTCTTTGTGTGTCTGTCTATGCCTGTCTGTCTTTGTGTGTCTGCCTGTGTGTGTGTCTGTCTGTGCCTGCCTGCCTGTGTCTGGATGTCTGTGTCTGGCTGTCTGTGTCTGTCTGTATCTGTGTATGTATGTATGTTTGTGCCTGTCTGTGTTTGTATGTCTGTGTATGTCTGTCTGTGCTTGCCTGTGACCGTCCGCCTGTCTGTATGTGTGTGTGTCTGTCTGTGTTTGTCTGTGCCTGGCTGTATGTCTCTGTGTCTGTCTGTATCTGTGTATGTATGCCTGTCTGTCTGTGCTTGTCTGTGCCCGTCTGTGTTTGCCTGTCTGTATGAGTGCGTCTATCTGTCTGTGTCTGTCTGTCTGTGTCTGTCTGTGTGTGTCTGTCTTTTCCTGTCTGTCTGTGTATGTCTGCGCCTGTCTGTCTGTGTATGTATGTCTGTGTCTGTCTGTATGTATGTCTGTGCTTATCTGTATGTCTATATCTGTGCCTGTCTGTCTGTGTATGTATTTCTGTATGTGCGTGTCTGTATGTGCGTGTCTGTATGTCTGCGTGTGGGTGTCTGTCTATGCCTGTCTGCGCCTGTGTGGCTGTCTGTGCTTGTATGTGTGGGTCGCTGTCTGTGTCTGTCTGTATCCGTGTATATATGTATGTTTGCCTGCGCCTGTCTGTGTGCGCCTTTGTCTGTATGTGCCTGTCTGTGTGCGCCTGTGTCTGTATGTGCCTAGGTGTGTCTGTGGTGGTGTATGTGAGTCTCTGTGTAGGTCTCTGTGCGCGTCTGTCTCTGTGTGTGTCTCTGTGTGTGCCCGAGTGTATATGTCTCTACTGCCACCTCTATTGCCCCCTCTGCAGGCTCTGCCACCTCCGTTGCCTCCTCCGTAGCCTCTGCCGCCTGGATTGTCTCCTCTAGCACCTCCATTGCCGTCTCCACACCTCCTCTAGCACCTCCATTGCAACCTCTACACACCTCCTCGGTTCTCTCTCGACCGTCTCCTCTGTGGTGGGATCTGGGTTGGACAGAATTCGACAGCCACACAAGGTACACATCGCAAGTGTATCGACCCACCTAGGAGGCACCCCAGTCGCCCGCTACCCTTGGAGACACTCCTATTAGACATATGCGATATACAGGTTCGAACCGCTAGAACCATAGCACAAGCAACCATGTCTATACAAGCAACTTTCGAGAGTATGGGTCTCCGCGCCGAAAAGGACGTAGCGCCCCACCTTCTTCTCGAAAACGCCTACGAGAGCAACCTCGTACCCGACATTGCGAAAGTCGACTACTTGGAGGGCAACCTCGGTCGCACCCATCTCCAACCGCTCGATGGACTTCCAGTCTTTGTCGACGACCTCTATGCCTTCGGCTATCTACGGCGCGAAGACTGTGTGTCCAAGGGTGGAAGTATTTGCTGCACCTCGGGGGAGAATGGTAGCGCAAAGATGGTGGTTGGAGACATTGTCGCCGCCGCCGCCCGCAAAAGCTTGGGTACAGCCCCAGATGGCAGCCCCCGCGGGCACATCTACACTGCCATCGCCCACACCGTTGGAACCCACAACACCACAGCTGGTGGAACAATCCGAGCCACCATCGCAAGGATAGAGAGCGATACCAACTGTAGAGCCCTACTGTCAAAGACTCGACCGCATCCCCTCCGCCAGGAAGAGCAGTCAATCTTGAAGAGGCCAGGAGGTGATACGGTGCCCGAGGTAAGGGCAGGGGAGATGAGGTAATGGGAGATGGTTATCAATTCCCTCATGAGACACGCAGGCGTTGTTCAGAGAGTTAGCACTCTAATCACGATAGCATCACGCCTTGTGGTAGCCACGGAGAAGTTGAGTATCCACTCAACATACCACGTCTGCGGTCAGCATGCCATGTGAGGCAACACGCACCAAGGTCAAGGTCGATCCGCGTGGTGTGTGACGAGGGGATGAAAGATTGTCAGACGGGAGGACAGGACTTGTAGTGTGCACTTCGTTAGAGTAGCGATGGGGTTTCTTGTGTTTATTTGTGTAGAAAGTTAGCATAGGGGTTAGCAGCTCGTGATAGATAATACTGTGGCTTTATGTTGTGTGTTTCAATAGCGACTGTTCACTGATTGTAGCGAGCCAACGGCAATAAAATGTACCATTTATTTTCCTCGCACACGACTTGCAAGTTGTCTTGTATGGTGTGCCAGAAGTACCCGATGATGCCTGTCAGTTGAGTTGTTGACAGGCAAGGGTAACTGTGGTGTCAAGAAGTGAAGCTTGAACGAAAAGTTCAAGCTAATCCACTCATCCACGGGCTCCAGACTAGGGTTTAATTTTTGTAGTAACGGTAATTTGTGCAGACAAGAGCAATTTGCAGGCTAGAAATGTGCCTATCGTGACAAAATAGTGTTTAATTGTGTTTATAAAATGTTTATTTACTGAAAACATGTATTCTTCAAAGCTGTAAGTATTAATATTCTTATTTTCTTATATTTATTTATGTATTTACCAATTTATTCTTGAATAAGCACCAAAAATGATTCAGGGCGGAGCAATACACTGTCAGCCGACAATATCGATTTTTGAGAACTAAAAATAGCGCTGCGGCTGTGACGTAGATTGATTGACAAACAGTTGTTCGGCGTCATTAGCATAAAGCAGTCGGGTGTTTACAAGATCGCTTAGCGGCGGCTCGCCTGAATCTGTGCTTTATATTATTTATTATTTGTTTATTGGAATTACTAAATGAATATATTTATTTATTTAAACATTATTATGTTATTTATATTCATTTAAAAGCAGTGATTCATATTTTTGGTTCTATTTTCTCTTTGTTAATCGTCACGATGGAACTATTTTCGGCCTAGCATACGAGACTTGGCTGCACAACGCTTACAGAAATTAACTAGGTTAGTAACGAAAGGCAATTACTGTTTAGAACAAAGACAGGACAGTGACATTAAATTTAATTAATACATGTTCTAGTTGTTCGTGAGTCTGTCATTGTCTAAGTCATTGTCCTTAGTTGTCGAGTAAATCATATCGTGCAGTGAGCGTGTTTACTACTGCCCTACATATCAGAGGGCAAACAACAGCTGAGTACATACGCCGATGTGCCAAATATAGTGTCCTACGTACGAAACGTGTCTCCACCCCAAAGTACCAAACAAGGTGACCTGTGTCAACGGAGTTCCGTTCCCTGATTCTCGGGAACATTAAGTTGAGTATACCTATATTTTTGGCATGCATTGTGATTAATAGTGCATCTCTTTTTCAGCTTGTGATACACTATCATATTTTTGTGCTCTGATTTTCCAACATTGAAATTTTGTGCAGCATATAAACTGGAAATAAAATTAATATTCCGTAACAAGGAACAAATATAAAACATCATAGAGACATAGCTAAATAAACAAAGTAGTCCAGATCAACGCTAGCTAAAGTACTAAACAGCATGGCTACGTTATCTGATTTTATAAAAGCAGGTAAAGAGTTACAATATACAGGAAAAGACTTAGAAGAATATGCTGATAAAAAATTTAAAGAAGCAAAAGATGCGGAGAGAGACGAACGCGCACGAGAAAGAGAACATGATAGACAACATCAGATACAACTAGCTGAGATAAATAAACAAAAGGAATTAGATTTAAAGCAAAAAGAAATAGAAACAAAACAACAACAATTAGAACATGATAAGGAAATTAAGCAACAACAGTTAGAACATGATAAGGAAATTAAGCAACAACAGTTACAACAAGATAAGGAAATTAAACAGAAAGAACTAGAATTAAAACAGAAGACATTAGATCAGGAGAGAGAATTAAAGCAAAAAGAAATAGATGAAATGGCAAGAGTTAAGGAAAAACAAATACAAGTAGAATCAGAGACACAGTTGAAGATGAAAGAGATGGATGTAGACTCACACGCAGAAATCTCTGCCACTAAACTAAGAAGTCAACAAGAGGAAAATAAGTTCAACAAATACAAAAATATTATCAAACCATATTGTAAAGAGGACTCCATATCTGCCTGGACAGAGAATGTAGAGTATCAATTTAAATATCACCAAGTTCCTTTAGAGATGTGGGCTCCTATTTATATGAAGAATCTGAGTGGTGAGCCCCTTAAAGTAATAGAATCTATACCAATTGACCTTAGATCTAACTATCAATACATCCATGATAGGATTATGCAGCACTTTTTACTTGATGCCCCTGGTTATCAAGTTCAGTTCTCAAATCTAAAACCTAAACCTAGTGAAACCTTCATTGATTATGTTTCAAATGTACAGAGTGTACTAGACAGGTGGCTTAAAGCAGCTAACATAGGAAAAGACTTTGATAGATTAAAAAACTTAATAGCTATGGATAAGGTAATATCCACCATACCTTCTCCTTTTGCTAAATTTTTGCAACAGTCAGACATTGAGAACATCCAGCAATTTGAAAAAAAGGCTCAGCATATTTTTCTTCCAACAAAGATATTTTCAAAACGTCAAATGACTCTGAGATAGTTGCCTTTGTGAAAGACCAACCAAAAAACTATCAGAGTAACAGAAAACCTTTTCAGAAGTATGACAAGAAAGACAGGAAAGTGTCCACATGCATGTATTGTCAACTTATGCACGACACTTATTCGATGTGCGACAAATCGCCGAATTATCCGGCGCATCTTGAAAATGTTATCAAGAAGCAGCAAAGCAAAAGATCTGCATACAGGCGTGCAATCAAATGTTTTTTTTTGTTCCAGCTTTGGCCATTATTCTAATAAGTGCCTTGGACGCCAACGTTTGAAAGCCAATAATGCTATTTTGATTGACACCTCGTCAGATAGTGGTAGTGAGAATGAGTGTGAGGTTGAAAATGACTTACCTACTAACCAAGCAGAAGATGTGTGTGGTGCAAACGATATGTTAAGCTTCGACAGCTGTGAACGATGTCACCAATTCCATGCAGACGGAAAACTAGAATGTGGACATACAGTACCATTCTCATCCGAGAGTATAAATGCAGCATTAGCCTCCAGAGGCAGTTTGGTGTTCCACAATGCAATGGTCAATGATGTACCATGCCAATGTTTGCTGGATAGCGGCAGCACCCTTATTGGTCTTCGGAAAGAACTAGTGAGTCCGGGTGATTACACAGGTTACACTGTTAAATGTCGAACCTTTTCGGGTAACGTTGAAATTTACCCTTTGGCAAAAGCCCGTATTGATTCTCCTTTTCTTTCCGGTACCTTTACTTGTGCAATACTTAACAACCCTTGTACTGATTTAATTTTGGGGTGCTTACCTCAACTGAAACAATGTACTAGTGAAGAAATAGTTGCATGGGAGAAATTGAATGCAGCTAATGCAACAACAAGAGCAGACAGTGTGAAACATCAAGACACACTACAAGATGAGAGACTACTGTTGCTTTCTCCAACTGGCACAGATGACACCAGCAGACAGAAATTTATAGAACAGCAAAAAGCTGATTCTAGTGTGTCTCCATATTTAAAATTATTGAAAGAAAGGGCCAAAGTGACCAAAAATGCCTCATGGTTCCTTAAACCTAATAATGGCTTTCTTACGAGATATTTTACATCTGAGAACCATGAGAATCAGCAAACGGTGAAACCTGTACAACACAGCTTAACTGTGCAAAAACCTGCACATGAGTCACCGCTTGCTGGGCACCTGGCAAAAGACAAAACCAGGCCTAGATTCCAGGCTCATGTTCATTGGCCAGAGTTTTGGAATGATATAAAATTATTTTGTCGTAATGTATTTTCTTGTAATGTCTGTCAACAATTAGTACATAAGTTTAAGGGTAGACATCCTACAGTTGAAGTACTACCTTCTACTCTGGCTTCTAGACCTGTGAGAGGGAGGGTCAAATTTACCAATACACAAACAAGGGTGCTTGAACAATCGATGGAAAACCAGATCAAAACATTCGTCGGTTACTTCCAGACAAGCAAAATGGCAAGGGCCATTCAAGGTGTTACGTGACATTTCCAATGTTGACTATGGAATGTCGATAAACAGACACTTAAAGATATTCCATGTCAACATGTTAAAACTTTACTTTTCACAACAAGACACATAAGTAGAGACAGACGAACATAGTGCATCCACACCTAGTAATCAGACGACAGACATACACAACGCAACTACACTAGTTAGCGAGACTGGCAAATCCGACAATGTACATACATTTAGTGAACTTATAGAATACGCATAAATATATCAGAAAACTGATGACTGGACAACACACTGACTGAAACTAAGACATGTCTTTCATAGGTTGCGACTCTTCGGTCTCACTGTCAAACCGAGCAAAGTCGAATTAGGCCTAAAAGAAATTCATTTTGGGTCATGTCATTTCTCAAGATCAACTAAAGACTGACCAGAAAATTAGTACTAAAATTATGAATCTGACCATGTCTACTAGAAAGAAGAAGGTCAGAAGCCTTTTGGGATTAGTAAATTACTCAGAAATTATAATTCTATATTCCAATGTTTTAAAAGCATCTGTAAAAATGAAATGTCAAAGATGCATTATTAATTTCTGCACTGTCAAAAATGAAAATCCTTTTTTGTAATATTCCAATCCTCCGCTTGCCTAATCCTAGGCTCGTTTATTATTCTAGGACAGATGCCATCAGTACTAGGCCAAATTTTTGAGAGCATCTTCCACCCGATTTGCTACGTGAGCCGTAAGATCACACCTGCTGAGTCCAGAGATTCCATATCACAGTTGCAACCCTAAGCGTCATCTATACGGTGAGAAAGCTCCATCTAATTCTGATGGATGTTCACTGCATTGTCCAGACCGACAACTCCCCGATCACGGTCATACAGAGTGGTATGCATCGAAATGACCGGATATACAGGTGGTCACTAATTTTACTATCTGGGGTAGAAATACCTGAAATCCCACATATAAATGTAGAGTGACAGGTAGTACATGAATATATTATATTATTCTATGTAAAATAGGTTACATATACATAGACATGATGTGCTTAATCATGTACCAAGAACAATGAACTATCATGTGTCCGTAGACATCAAGTGAAGAACTGTGCTGCAAAACGTAGATATCACCGTGTGAAATAGGACAGCTCATTACCAACTAAGCTCCATTCCGGTGTATCATTTGTGTGAAGCGCAAAAAACAGTGTCAGAGCAGTGCTTAATTACAGACACGAAAAGACTGAGCTACGACACCAGCGATCTCGACACGTGCACTACCAATAGAACACTATGATGACTGTGCAAGGTATTTCAGATACCCAGGCAAAGTGTGTAGATAGATTATGCCTATACAACCATTATACATACATGAAGGCAACTACTAACCTGTGGAAACTGAATACCATGTATATAAACTTATTGTGATATGTAATATAATATTTTAAGATAGTGATACATTAGATGTAAGTTAGGAAATATAATAGTTCTCATTTATTTTAAGTGTAGTTAGTACAGTAATTAACCCATTAGAATTAAATTAGAATATTAATTTAGACGTAAAAATAGGTAATTATAAGCTAAATTAAAGTATTGATAGCATTAGTACCATTTAGGTTGTTATATTTCACTTAGCTTCATTTCGGTTCAGTTCATTCCATCTTAATGAAACCATACCACCCATCAAATATTACCATTTAGTAATATCATCATTTTACATCAGAATAGGATAAAAAGATTAGATAAGTGAACATACATCAGTTACACCATTTAGATTAAGAATATCACTCATATAATTCCTTTGTGCATTTAAAAACATTATTTAGCATAGTATTTAGAAAAATACATAAATTGTCTTCACATCACCCATTTAATTAAGGTACATAACTCACATCACAACAATCACATTTAAATAGTGAGATTACATCCCTTAGATTAGAGAAAAATAAGAAGTAATATAAGCATATCATATAATTAACATAACAAATTTAATAAATTTAGGTAACACATTAAATACTTAGTTGTAGAATTAGAATGGTATGTTAGAATGTAGAGTTTTATGTTAGTGTAATATAGTGGATGATGAGACCAAGGGGACAAACCATAAACCCTTTCTCGTCCATGTAAATATACTGTAAATACATGACTCGTGCAGCGATTTTCGCACAGTCATTGGGCTCAACTACCTCAAACTGAGCCAAACCTGTATAGTGTCACTCCAAGATTTTTAAATAATCGGAAGGATTAGTGTGCAAGGATAAAAGATGTGTGACAGAATTAAGGGTGAAAGGAGTGTGACAGAAGTCTCGAAGTGAGAGCGAATGTAAAATAGACGGGAGAGAGTGAAATCAGTCAGCGAATTCTTCTGCTGCCTGGCGCAAATTTTAGTATTTCTCTGTGTTAATGTTGGTTTTCGTTAGTAAAAATGTGCTAGTGTGAATGTGTTGTCTGTAATATAGTTTAGAACGTAGATTACAGTATTTTGGGTTTCATAACAAGGGAATGTAGTCACGAATTAGTGTTATACACCTGTTTGTGGCCGCATTTAACCAAATTATGACACTTAAAAAACTAACATACATACACATAGGAGTTAGAAACATAGATTAGAAGGTAGATTAGTAGATTGATTACATCCAAACACGCAAACAACCAGAAAAACAAACAGATAAATTACATACACTTTTTCTAGATCAAAGGGAGATAACTTCGAGTCAAGGGACATAATAGACAACGAAAAACTAACCTAACAGTGAAATAATACTTTACACGCGGAAGCGATGTAGGTAAAGCCTGTCGCACACACTCTTGTATAATGGTTGTTAAATATTATATGGGGGACATGAAGCAATTCATGTGTTGACCCTAAGAAAGTCAACTTTGTATGGGTAGTAAGTTAATTTACTATGTGAGGGCAGGTCTTATAAGACAACGGTCCGGTTCAGACATACCTCTAATAAATATAATATAGCATGTGAGAAGAGGGCTCACGCCAACCAGTCAAGTTTGTGGCGATTGCCAGTAACCGAGTAAAGTTTTACTACATTGTGACAATAGTCAGTAGAAGTCTATTAGGATGCCCAAAGCCAGGTTATCTAGAGTCTTTGACAAAAATTAGAGACACTAATTTTTTAGGAACCTCTTGCGTCACAACCAATGAGTGAAAGTTGATGACGCAACACAGGAGGGGTGGGTGTGTGTCAAAGACTCGACCGCATCCCCTCCGCCAGGAAGAGCAGTCAATCTTGAAGAGGCCAGGAGGTGATACGGTGCCCGAGGTAAGGGCAGGGGAGATGAGGTAATGGGAGATGGTTATCAATTCCCTCATGAGACACGCAGGCGTTGTTCAGAGAGTTAGCACTCTAATCACGATAGCATCACGCCTTGTGGTAGCCACGGAGAAGTTGAGTATCCACTCAACATACCACGTCTGCGGTCAGCATGCCATGTGAGGCAACACGCACCAAGGTCAAGGTCGATCCGCGTGGTGTGTGACGAGGGGATGAAAGATTGTCAGACGGGAGGACAGGACTTGTAGTGTGCACTTCGTTAGAGTAGCGATGGGGTTTCTTGTGTTTATTTGTGTAGAAAGTTAGCATAGGGGTTAGCAGCTCGTGATAGATAATACTGTGGCTTTATGTTGTGTGTTTCAATAGCGACTGTTCACTGATTGTAGCGAGCCAACGGCAATAAAATGTACCATTTATTTTCCTCGCACACGACTTGCAAGTTGTCTTGTATGGTGTGCCAGAAGTACCCGATGATGCCTGTCAGTTGAGTTGTTGACACCTACAGAAGTGGCGAGAGATATACCCCAACACAGAGCCCGCAGCCATATTTGTAGCCAAACTCGATGTGTCCGAAATTCCAATGGCCGAGCTACTGGCCGAATTGCCGAGCTTCGAACGCCTGCTACACGTCCACGGCTATGGCCTCTATTGCATCGACTATACCCAGGATTTCTCCGGTGTTCTCGATCGCCAGGTGTTGGTGGAATACCTATGTGCGAACCACGACTTCCGCGAGCAGGGGAGCCTAGCCACAGCCATAGGAGACGACAAGCCCACAATTCTCGACAATACCAACAGTGTAGGACGGCACGTATGTACCTGGATCCAGAGCTGCGAGGGTGGGTACACGACCCGCACCAAGATATACAACAAAGTCGTCTCGAACTTCGAGGCTGGCGAAATCCGCGAATCGTTTGGCGGACATCTAGCAGACTATGCCGACTGCCCCAACTAACACCTCCGCCAAACATTCCAACATCCAGACACCCAAGCACGTGGTTGCACCCGTATCGAAGTGTCCCTATATGCCTGTGGCGGGCGCGCTCTGTCGGCAACAACCGCCACCGAGGTCCTGCAAGAAGCGCTAGCCTTGGTCTCGCCGCCAATGGATGGATTGTTTGTTGTGCAACCACCAGCCAAACAATGGGAAAAACTTGCTGCATGTCTCGACCGCTGCTTGGTTCTGGCCAACCGACCACAGGGGGAAATCTATGTGGGGTAGTACGCCCAAACCACCACCGGACGACTATCGGGTGTTCGAATCCGCCCCACCCAGGAAAAGGTCGACAACGATGCAACCTGGGAGCGGGCGGTACTGTGGGCAGCAGCAGACTTTGGCTTTCGCGCTTGCCCAATCTTTCGGCTCGACATTCTAGAGGCCAAAGCCGAGACGGGTTTGGAGCTCGCACCTCTCCACTGCTATGCCAAGGACAAAGATGCAAAAACCATCCTAGCCGCCTGCAAGAGACCAACAGCGCTCCACCCCAACGGCCCGCCCCTCCAGACCATATTTCCAGAGACCCCAACCGTTTCCTGGACCTGGAGGAGCAAGAAGTGCCATGCAATTGGTGTGGAGGTATCCTCCTACGATCTGGAGGAGGTACCCCAAATCGCCCAAGAACGTGTTGTCTCGCTCCTTTCGACCAGAGCCCGCGAAGACCGTCTCCTACAAATCCAAGATGCAGCAGCAGCCGAAGCCTGGCGCCGTCGCATGTGGGAGGAGCAGGAGGCGGAAGTACAGAGACGAGCCACAGAACTCGAACGACTACGCCAATATGCAACAGCTAGCGGGCTATACAAAGAAAGGAAGAAGCATATATACCAGGAGGTGGAACGGGGACTGCAAGGAGACACAGCGAAACTTTCCGCGATGGTGGGCCGCCTGGAAATCCTCGGGTATAGGCGACAGGGGCAAACATTTACCCATGCTTACTGTAACTAGACATATCATGTAGCGATATTTTACTTAAGTTGCGGACATTCGTTTTGCGACATGAATAGGCGAGAGATTTATACGTTGTGAAGAGAAACCATAGTAACAATGTCAGGGCGTCCAGTGGGGTGACAGCAGTTAACATCGTGCACGGAGCTTGCAGTGTTGAATCATTGTATGTATTGCATTAACAGATACATTTTATTAATTTTTAGCAGTCAAGTATTTCACACTTTAGGATGCCATACTATTGTATTAACTGTGAATATATGGTGTCATTATTTTAAACATTTAACAATTAATTTAACTAATTGCTTCTTTAGAAAAACATTGGCGAGTTATGTCCCTTGCAAACAATAAAATGAATATTATGTTCTTGGGAAAAAGAGGTATTTGTTTCCCCTTAAAATTCGCTTACCAAGTGCACAGGCCTCCCCTGATGGTGTTTCCACCTTGTCGTGGTGGGGGAGCTTGAGCTTCTCAATGACCCTGAGAGCTATGCCGGCGGTAGCGTAGCTACCAGCAGGGCCTCCCAAGCCGAACAGGTCAAAGGGTAGAGAACGGACAAAGAGAAACATGCTGGTCCTTCAGGTTGGAGGTTGAAGCGTGGGGTTAACATCCCCACCTTTGTAAAAACTATTTTGTTATGAAACAGATACATAAGCCTCGAATTCGGACTGATGTATTTGGATAACGACCTCGGAACGTTAAAGGACTCTTGAGATTTGGAACATGGAATGTACGGACACTATATCGAGCTGAGCGGCTGAAGAACTAACCCGGGAGCTGGTTGAATATCAAATGGACATAACAGCAATTCAAGAAATAAGGTGGCCAGGAGAGGGTACTTTAGAGCAAAATGGAATGATTGTAATATATGGAGGAAACACCCAAAATAAACATGAATTAGGAACAGGTTTTGTCATCAAATAAGAGTTATGGGGTAACGTTCTAAACTTTAAAGCTGTTAATGACAGAATTAGTAAATTATGAATAAAAGGTAAATAGAAAAATATAACGATGATTAATGTACATGCACCTACTGAAGAGAAAGAAGATGACGTCAAAGAAGATTGTTATAATGATTTAGAAGATGTTATAGAAGAAACCCCCAAACAGGACATCCTGATTGTGCTGGGAGACTTCAATGCAAAACTAGGTAGAGAGTAAACTCATTAAAAAAAAGTGGCCGGTATGGAAAGCCTACATACAACTTCAAATGATAATGAATGGAGAGTCATCAACCTGGCAGAAGCTAAAGGACTGCAGATTAGCAGTACCAGACTACAAAGAAAGGATATACACAATCAAACTTGGAAATCATGTGACAAGAGAATCTATAATCAAATAGATCACATTTGAATTAACAACAGAAATGCATCAAACATACAACAAGTTAGAAGTTATAGAGGAGCTGAGTGCCACAGCGACCACTTCCTCGTTGGAGAAAAATTTAAAATAAAACTTAAGAGAGATTTCTATACTAAATTACAAAGATTATACCCAACATATAACAGAGAAAAACTACAAGAAATTACAGTCAAAGAAAAATTTACAGATGAAATAAAATGTAAACTTGAAACTCTGCAAAACCCTTTGGAGGAAAGCGTTGACCAAACTTGGTTGAACATCAAGAATACAATTCAATCTACCGCAGAAGAATGTCTCGGTGTGTTAACCACGCATAGAAAGAACAGATGGTTCAATCAAAAATGTGAAGAAGCAGTCATTAGGAAAAAGAATGTCAGACATTTATGGTTAAATGACACCAACAACATCCAAAAGGAAGAGCAATATAGAAATGAATGTAAAGAGGCTACAACAATAGTTCGACAGCAGAAGCGAGAATATATGAGTAATATAATAAACGATATGGAAACTAATCACCAGAAAAACAAATCCAGAAAGTTTTTTAAAGAACTGAAGTCAATGAAACGAGGGCACCAACACAACCCATATGGTTTAAAAGACAAAAATGGGAATATTTCTTGTAGTTTTTATCTGTTATGAAAGGGCACTATGGCAAGAATATTTAGGTCGAAACCCAGATTGACTGTCAATTATTAGATCGTTGTTAATTAAATGATGTAGTGTTATTTTATGCATGTGTTTTTCTAATGGCTTTGATAGCGACGATAGTAAGGAAATAGGTCTATAATTACCCAAAACGCTAATATCAGTTGAGCCATTTTTAAGTAGAGGATACACTTCAGCAACTTTAAAGGTAGATGGATAGTAGTTTTTGGACAGGCACTGCTTATATATGAACGTTAAGGACTCACTAATAATTGGTGCAGCACACCGAAGAATTCTATTACTGATACCATCTAGGCCTTCTGAATTTGTTGCTTTGAGATTCGAGAGATATTTATATACTTCTGCAACAGACATCAAGGGAATCTCAGGGGGAATATTTCTAGAGCACTTCCCTTCACAGAATGATGACAGTGAATTTAAATTACATACTGAGTCTGGTATTGAGGACTTTAGATTCTCTATTTCTGATTGAAAGAAGTAACTGAAATCCTCGCATGTTATAGAGTTTGGTATTGCTGACTCTGAAGCGTGTTTCTTTTTGGTTAGCGAGTTAATAGCCTTCCATATATTTGTGTTATTTGATTTATCTACAATCAAATTTTTGAAATGATCTTTCTTTATCCTACGAATTTCATATTTAACTTTATTTCTTAGTCTGCGGTAATTGATAAAATCTTTATTTTTGTGTGCTGTATCTCGCTATAGATAGATAGATAGATAGATAGATAGATAGATAGATAGATAGATAGATAGATAGATAGATAGATAGATAGATAGATAGATAGATAGATAGATAGATAGATAGATAGATAGATAGATAGATAGATAGATAGATAGATAGATAGATAGATAGATAGATGGATGGACGGACGCACGGACGGACGGACGGACAGTTAGAGATAGAAAGATAGGAACAAGAATTCCTGTTTGCACACCTTGAGAAATACTGCATACATGGTGCTATCACCCATGGATAGATAGACAGATAGAGAGACAGTAACAAGGACTTTTGAGGAATACTGCATACATGGTGCTTTCACCCATAGATACTTAGATAGAGATAGAAAGATAGGAGCAAGGACTTTGAGGAATACTGCATACTTGGTGCTATCACCCATAGATAGACAGATGGAGATAGAAATATAGGAACCAGGTCTCCTGTTTTCACACCTTGAGGAATACTGTGTACATGGTGCTATCACCAAGAGATAGCTAGACAGATAGAGATAGAAAGATAAGAACAAGGCCTCCAGTTTCCACACCTGGGAGCCCAGGTCAATTATAGAATATCCACCTGAATGGAGATTCAAACACAGACCAGCGGACAAGTATATATACAAAAGTAAACTCCTCATAATGCAATATTGTATTGGTTAGTATATTCGCATACTAACCCAGTAGTTCTAGGTTCAGTAACCCTGGCGGTGAGATTTTATTCATAACTACATAGTTACAATACCCAGCCTGATTAAAAGCACGCCAGAAGATGTTCTGGGGGTAAAATGACTGGTGTGATACTGGCTACATCGCCTGTCAGATGGAAATAACAAAAACAGTGACCTAGCATCACATCACTTACACTTGCTGTTCTGTTTCTGTTGTTGTCTAATATTAGCTTCTTAAGTGAAGTATAATGAAATCATGTATGAGAGCAGAAAGATGAGAAGGACAGAATGTCAGACAGGCCTGCATGCAGAATTCTTAATCCTTTGAAAATAAAGTCTGTTCGTTCACAAACAAACCATGGAAATCATGTTTCTTTACCCTTACTTGTATTATGCTTCTGTACCCATACTTGTATTATGATTCCTAACCCTTACTTATATTACATTTCTTAACCCTTACTTGTATTACGTTTCTGTGCCCTTACCTGTACCAGTCAAGGAAGTTCATGTCAAGAATCAGCAGAACTCCCCATGGGTCACTAGTGAAGTTCTGGAAATCATGAGAGAGCGAGACGCAGCACACAAAAATAAAGACTTCACCAACTACCGGAGACTAAGAAATAAAGTTAAATATGAAATTCGTAGGATAAAGAAAGACCATTTTAAAAATTTGATTGTAGATAATCAAATAGCACAAATATATGGAAGGCTATTAATTCGGTAACCGACAAGAAACACTCATCAGAGTCTGCAACCCCAAACTCTATAACATGCGAGGATTTCAGTTGTTTCTTTCAATCATAAATAGAGAATCTAAAGTCTTTAATCCAAACTCATCATGTAATTTAAGTTCATTGTCATCATTCTGTGAAGAGCAGTGCACTAGAAATACTCCTGCTGAGATTCCCTTTATGTCGGTTGCAGAAGTATATAAATATCTCTCAAACCTCAAAGCAACAAACTCACACGGACTAGATGGGATCAGTAATAGAATACTCCGCTTTGCCGCCCCAAACATTAGTGAGTCTTTACCGTTCATATATAATCAATGCCTGGCCAAAAAATACTTTCCATCTGCATTAAAAATTGCTAAAATGTATCCTCTATATAAAAATGGCACAAATGGTAACATCGTCTTGGGTAATTATAGACCTATTTCCTTACTATCGTCGCTATCAAAGCCATTAGAAAAGCACATTCATAAAATAACATTACGTCATTTAATTAATAACGATCTGATAATTGACAGCCAATCTGGATTTCGACCTAAATATTCTTGTCATAGTGCTCTAACAAAAATGACTGATAACTGGCATTCTAACATCAATAATGGCAACATTTGTGGAGCGGTGTTTGTAAACTTTAAAAAAAAAAGCTTTTGATATGGTAGATCACAATATCTTAATTAGCAAATTGAAACAAACGAAGACTAGTGCCAATATGGTAAACCTAATTACGTCAATTTTATCTGACAGACAACAAATCGTGTCCTTTAACAACCGTCTATCAATTCCTACACAGCTTAATATTGGTGTGCCCCAGGGCTCAATACTAGGTCTGCTGCTTTTCGCAATTTATATTAACGACATTCATCTACATATCAATACTACATGTGATCTTTTTGCAGACTCTGTACAGATTGTACTATATATGCTGGTCAGGAGAACCATAGTGAGCTAGAAAGTTATTTACAAAAAGAACTTGATAACCTTACTAGATAGAGCAATGAAAACTGCATGCAAATTAACAATGACAAAACCAAATCCATGCTAATAACGACCAGACAAAATCTTCAGACACTAGTCATATCTGGGGCAGTGCTCGAACTCCGCATAGGCACATTACCTATAGTTAATGTAAATGCACATAAGTCATTAGATCTTTTAATTGATAGACATTTAAATTGGAGCTCCCATGTCCACGTTCTTACCAAGAAAATAGCATAGAAAGTTTACCAACTTGCTAAAATTCAGCACTTCCTGCACGAAAGCACGCAAAAGTTATTCTATACATCCTATATTCAATCTCATCTCGATTATTGTTCCACAGTCTGGGATGGTTGCCCTAAATCCAATATGAAAAGACTTTGTTCTCTTCAAAAGCAGGCTATACGTTTAGTTTCTGACACCACACACGCTGAAAGTGATAAATTATATAGTCATCTAAGGCTTCTGCCACTTCGAAAGCGTTTCCTTTTTAACAAAGCCAAATTAGTGAATAACGTAATATCTAAAAATTCCCCAGAGTATCTTCAACCATTGATTCAATCTCTTGCAATGAACAGCAAGCACTTAAATTCATTATATATCCCAAAACCTAGATTGGACTTATACAAAACTTGCTTTGTGTATTCTGATGCCCACTTATGGAATGACCTTCCGAAAGATCTTAAAACTCCAATGAGTCCCTACACATTCAACCGAAAACTCTTTTATTACTTACTCCATACCGACTATATGCCTCCATAAGTCACCTAGTGGTATCATTTTTCACTATATGTTTGTGTGTGTGTGAGAGAGTGAGAGAGTGTGAAAGTGCGTGAGTGAGTAAGAGAGGATGTAAAAGAGTAAGTAAGTGAGAGAGTAAGTATGAGACAAAAAGAGCGAGAGTGTGTGTGTATGTGTGTGTGAGAGAGTAGGAGAGAGAGAGAGAGAGAGAGAGAGAGAGATAGAGAGAGAGATAGAGAGAGAGAGAGAGAGAGAGAGAGAGAGAGAGAGAGAGAGAGAGAGAGGAAACAATGAGAGAGAGAGAGAGTATGAGACAATGAGAAAGTTAGTGTAGTGTGTGTGAAAGAAAAATATGCTATTTGATACTTCTTCTGTATTATCATCTTTCATATTATCATTTTTACTGCCACTTGAATTTAATATGTACTATATGCACTTTGTATTTCATTATGTTTATGTCAAGTCCAGAAATTATATTCTTTATCGAATTGCATAACCTTTCATTCACTACACAATGTATAACATATTGTTTTAATTTTAACAATTATTCCATTTGGGGATGTGTGTGTGAGTGGGTGGGAGATATGAGTGTGTCAGGGTTGCGCGTGTGTGGGGGATGTGTTTTTGGTGGGGCCCTGTGGGTGGGGATATGTTTTTGTTTTTTTGGGTGGGTGGATGTTGGTGGGTAATAGAATTTTTGGGTGTGAGTGGGTGGTGATGTGTGAGTGGGTGTGTGGGGATGTGTGTATAGGTGGCATGGGGATGGGTGTGGGGGTTGTGTGTATGGGTGAGGGTGTGTGGTGAGGGTGTGGTGTGTGGGTGGGGGATAGGAATGTGGATGGGGGATAGGAATGTGGATGGGGGATGAGTGTGTGGTGGGGATGTGTGGGTGGGGGATGTGTGAGTGGGTGAAATATGTGTGTGTGGGTGGGTTGGGAATATGGGTACAGGTGGAGGTGTTGTAGTTGAGGGATGCGTGGTTGGGGGATGGGTGATTGAGTGTGCGGGGAGATGTGTGGGTGGGTGAGTGTGTGTGGGTTAGGGGATGGGTGGTGATGTATATGTGGGTGGGAAGAGATTCTTGGGTGAGGATGCGTGTGTTGGTGGGTGCGAGAGATAGTGTGGGTGGTGGATGTGTGGGTGGATTGGCGGGGGTGGATGTGTTTGTATGTGGGTACGCATGTGTGTTAGTGTGTGTGTGTGTGTGCAAGAAGCGAGAGAGATTTGAGCACACGCATGACATGTAATGCTTTGAAACATGTGCCATGCTGACAGACAATGATGGTTCGCAAACTCACATGATCACCAGAGGCTTGGATTACATCAAGTTTGCCAGCTGTCACTAAGTTTTCAAGTTATCATGTACAAAAGATTAATAATTAATTTATAATATTCACTGCTACTGAATTTATTATTACTTGATTTCTTTCTTACACGAATAAAAACTGTATTAGTACCATATGATAACTCCATCCCTGGTCTTAACCGGTCTCGGAATCAAAGCGAGAGGCAACTGTTACGGGTTATAAGTCCTTGTCAGTTGGCGTAGACATGGGGCGCCACGCGTTGCCTCTGACGGTGGGAGACACCTACAGGTGTCACTGATCAGCTACCGCCCGCCTCAAGCTGGGCAGCCCCCAGCCAATTGGGTGCTGATCCGCCACAGCCTGCCTGCTTCAATGGGTGCTTGGGGCTAGGACAAAATCTGTATCGCAGGCTGTAAAACCAATGCACCAGGTACTAATAAAAAGAATAATAGAAACCTCAAGCTACGGCTTGCAACCTGGAACGTGAGAACCATGTGTCCAGGATTTTCCACTGACTTGACAAATATTGACGATGTGAGAAAAACGGCTGTGATTGATGCTGAACTCAATCGTCTTAACATTGATATTGCTGGCCTGCAGGAGACTCGCCTCGCTGAGGAAGGGTCACTCGGGGAAAACAATTACACCTTGGAAGGGAAGAGGGCAGGCAGAAAAAAGGCAACATGGTGTGGGCTTTGCAGTGAAGAATTCGCTACTGGGAATGATTGATATCCCAGCTGGAGGTAATGACAGATTATTATCACTGCACTTGGCAACCTCTTGTGGATTTGCCACCATTCTCACTGCATATGCACCGACACTCGCTTCCTCTGATGATGTGAAGGATACGTTCTATGAGCAGCTATACTCTGCGATCAAGGCAGTTCCAAAATCCGACTACATTTATATGCTCGGTGATTTCAATGCTCGTGTGGGCAAGGACTCGAGTTCATGGCCAGTGTGCCTTGGAAAATACAACATCGGTCGCATGAATGATAATGGGCAAAGGCTGCTGGAGCATTGCACTAGAAATGACCTATGTATTACAAACTCCTTTTTTTTAAACAAAAGAGATGCATAAGGTCACATGGAAACATCCAAGATCCAGCCATTGGCATCAGCTGGACTTCATTATCACACGGAGACAACATCTGAACCATACATCATTAACTCGAAGTTACCACAGTGCTGACTGTGATACAGATCATTCTTTGGTTGTTGCAAGGGTTAGACTGAGACCAAAGAGAATCTACACAGCTAAACACAAGTCTAGCCCCAGGATTAATATTACTAACACTCACGATCCTGGAAAATACTTTGAATTTCAACAGCAACTTGAAGACGCTTTCAATAATATATCAGAAAATTGTATAGTAAATGATAAATGGATTAAACTTAAGGAAACTATTTATACAACAGCGGTAGGGGTTTACGGCACTGTGGATCATAAGAGGCAGGACTGGTTTGCGGCAAACAGCTAGATACTGCAGCCCTTGATTGATAAAAAGAAGGTAGCTCTCTTAAGAAACAAGGAAAGACCAACGCGTAACACTCTGAGTGAGCTGAAGCAAGCGAGGAAGGATGTACAAAAGGCCGCCAGGCTGTGTGCGAATGACTATTGGATCAAGTTATGTGAGTCCATTCAAATCGCAAGTGATACGGGAAACATTAGAAGCATGTATGAAGGGATAAAGAAAGCCTGTGGTCCAATGATCAAAAGAAGTGCACCGCTGAAAACCTTGACTGGAGAAATCATCACTGATAAGAAACAGCAGATGGATAGATGGGTCGAGCACTATTTAGAGCTTTACTCAAGTGAGACCAAGCTAGCGGATGATGCCCTCAACGCCATAGAGGCCCTGCCAACTCTTGACCACCTGGACATACTTCCCACTATAACAGAAGTTAAGTGTGCTATAAATGAGCTTGCATCTGGGAAGGCTCCAGGTAAGGATGGGATTCCAATAGAGGTAATCAGGAGTGGGCAAGACACACTCGCTCTACAGATCCACCAGCTAATAGAGCTATGCTGGCGAGAAGGACAAGTCCCACAGGATTTCAAAGATTCAAACATCATAACGCTGTACAAGAACAAGGGAGATCGGAGCGACTGTAACAACTATAGGAGTATCTCACTTCTGTGTATTGTTGGGAAAGTATTTGCCAGAATTGTCCTGCACAGACTTCGAGTCCTGGGAGATCAAGTCTACCCCGAATCACAGTGCGGCTTCCGTCAGAACCGGTCTACCATTGATATGATATTCTCATTGCGACAGATGCAAGAAAAATGCCGGGAACAAAATCAGCCACTGTTTATTGCTTTCATTGACCTCACAAAGGCATTCGATTTGGTCAGTCGTGAGGATCTGTTCAAAGCACTAAAGAAGATTGGCTGCCCACCAACTCTTCTGTCCATTGTGGAATCGTTCCACACAGGCATGAAAGGTATAATCAAGTTTGATGGCTCAATTTCAGAAGAGTTTGAAATCAAGAGTGGAGTTAAGCAAGGTTGTGTACTATCCCCCACCCTCTTTGGGATATACTTTTCACTTCTACTGAAATATGCCTTTCGTGATCAGGATGAGGGTATATACATTCACTCACGCTCAGATGGTGGCCTCTATAATGCTCAGAGATTGAAGGCCAAGACCAAAATTAGCAGGGTACTAATCAGAGAGTTGCTTTTTGCGGATGATGCTGCGATTACGACCCACTCTGAGGAAGAATTACAACATCTACTATCTGCATTCTCCAATGCTTGTTCTGAATTTGGTTTAACAATTAACAAAAAGAAGACACAGATTATGTCACAAGGTGCACATGGTGTACCATCAATCTTTATTGACGACGCCGAACTGGAGATAGTAGACACATATCTAGGATCAGAGGTAAATAGCAAATTATCCCTCGATCAGGAAATCAACATCAGGATTGGCAAGGCAGCAACAACAATGAACATGTTAGCAAAAAGAGTCTGAGAGAACAGGAAGCTTACTGCCAAAACAAAAGTCCTTGTCTACCAAGCCTGTGTCCTTAGTACTCTTCTTTATGGCAGTGAAACCTGGACAACTTACTCACGCCAAGAGAAACGTTTAAACAGCTTTCATATGCGGTGTCTGCGAAGAATACTTGGTATTAAGTGGCAAGACAAAATCACAAATACTGAAGTATTGGAAATATCAGGTTGTGTGACGGTGTATTCCATGCTCAGTCTTCGTAGACTTAGATGGATAGGACACGTTAGGAGGATGGATGATGGTAGAATACCAAAGGACATCTTTTTTGGTGAATTACAGACGGGTAGGAGATCTCAGGGTCGGCCTCTACTACGATACAAAGATGTGTGTAAGCGGGACATGATTGATACAGGCATTGATAATGCACATTGGGAGCACGTCGCCGCTGAACGTGTTGCATGGAGGGCAACTATCAGAAATGGAATAAAGACAAAGGAGAAAATGATTGCAGATAAAGCACACACAGAGCGTGAGAGACGTAAGATGGTGCAAAATGGTGGAAGTGACCATGTTTTCACATGCACCTACTGTGGGCAAACATTTGCAGCAAGAATTGGCCTTACCAGCCACACTAGTCCGCCATGGATCGTAGTTATTAAGCCTTTTTGAAGCACAATGTACCAAACTATCGTCTGTCAAGACGGAAAGGTGCCAATGTATGTATGTAGTACCATATGAATGTATACACATAAGTAATAAATTTTTTAATATGTTCAATTATTTTAGCTGATAAGCTACTAATTCTTGTCTTGTATACAGAATGGCTGAATTTATTAAAAATTCACCAATCTATATATATATATATATATATATATATATATATATATATATATATATATATATATATATATATATATATATATATATATATATATATATAAGACGATGTATGTATGTGTATAGGGATGTATTTGATGCGTTCGATAACGGTCCATTCGATTGAGATGAAATTTTCTACATGTATTCTTTTCATTCCCGCGCAGCCAATTGTCATAGTTTGTTAGTGTACAATCAGCTATTTACTTACTAAAATTTGATATTTAAATTTACATTATCATTTATACATAGCGAGGGGACTTAACTTAAGAAAAAATATTTCAAGGGGCATAACTTTTAATATCATTGCTATATATTTTATATATAGATTGTTGCATTGTTTTCAAAGATTTATAAACTCTTTGTCTACAGTTATTTACAGGCATATGAGTTATAATAAATAATGATATAATCTTTAAGGCATTTTCAAAGTTTTCATAAAAATAATGCATTTTTTTTAAATAGTGAAAATTTTCTAACTCATTTTTTTTTTCTTCAACAGCACATTACTTTTTTTTTTTTTTTTAAACATTCTCATATGTATGGCGCGTTACACCCACGTTGGGTATTTATGATGCCCATGTTAAACATTTCCTCAACGAGTTACTTTTCATGCATTTTAATGCTTATTGTTCGTTTGTTGTCAAAGAATTGCTTCATAAGAGATGTTGAATGAAAGAATGTATGAGAGGAAATAGAGAAGAAGGGCAGAATGTGGGACGGGCCTGCGAAAGATTTTCGTTCGTTGAAAAAAAAAAGTAATTTTTTGTGAGAGAAAGTAAGTTGCATATCGTTTGCAGTACTCTGCAGTCAACCCACCGCCCACCATTTATTGGCTGTTCGTGATATCTTGGTAAGTTTACTTTAGATAGATCTCTTCCAATCATATGGTCTACTATCAATCTATCTATTCTTCTATTCTATCTATATTTTTAACGGGAACGGGCCGAACATAGACAGACAGACAGACAGACAGACAGGCAGGCAGGCAGGCAGACAGGCAGGCAGATAGATAGATAGATAGATAGATAGATAGATAGATCGATAGATAGATAGATAGCTAGCTAGCTAGCTAGCTAGCTAGATAGATAGATAGATAGATAGATAGATAGATAGATAGATAGATAGATAGATAGATAGATAGACAGACAGACAGATAGCTAGCTAGATAGATAGATAGATAGATAGATAGATAGATAGATAGATAGATAGATAGATAGATAGATAGATAGATAGATAGATAGATAGATAGACAGACAGACAGATAGTCGGGAACGGGAACGAGAGCTTATATGACTACTTATATGAATTAAATGAGATGCTCCCAACCAGGGGCTGGGCTAAGCCGGGTCAGACAGACAGACAGACAGACAGACAGATAGACAGACAGACAGACAGACAGATAGATAGATAGATAGATAGATAGATAGATAGATAGATAGATAGATAGATAGATAGATAGATAGATAGATAGATAGATAGATAGATAGATAGATAGATAGATAGATAGATAGATAGATAGATCCCCGCCAGGAGCTGGGCGAAGCAGGGCTGGGTCAGTTAGTAACATATATAAGTTTATGAGCTATTGCAAATTTATAACAAATGCATAATTAATTTGCTCCTAATTTAATCGTATATGTTACGTAAATTTAATCCTGTTTGTCAAAAGCCATAATTAAGATATCAATATATTTCTGAATATAAACAAAAAATACCCACACATAAAACTACACGCCAACCAAAAATCACAACCACCCACGGAGAAATTGAAAACATCACAAACTGTGAACATCTTGGCTCTACAATCAACAACCATGGAGACTGTTCACAAGAAATCAGACAAACTGGCCATAGCCATACAGAGATAAACAACAATAAGAGTCTATGGCACAACACATGCAAGTAAACTGTGTTAGAACAAGCACAGAACTTGACATCTGACAATCGTTACATGGGTTGTCAAGGTTTTCTTTTCTCAAAGTGATTTTGATTTTTTCAAAATTCTGTTAGGCATATACCACAATTTACATATACACGAACACACAATTTTAAATATTTGCAGACAGTAGTAGACAGTAGTTGCTGTAGTATCCATAGTGGTAACTGTAGTAGTAGCAGCTGTAATGGTAAAAAGTGAAGTACCCTGCTTTTCCATTTGTTAAGCACTGAGTATATAAATGTTTTGCGTATCCTTTTTACAGGACTTAGCTGTCAACAGCAGCATCTTTCAGCTGTCTGTTGATCTCTTGGCAAGATTACGCTCAGTAGTTTGCCATTGCTTTCTGAGCGGCCGGCTCAGTATCCGCAAGTCACGAGCGGGGGTCGAACCACCCCAGTTCTCGCTCCGCTGCGAGACTCTGCGTGATAAACGGGATTACAGAGAGAAAGTGTTGTAACCCCACAGCCAGAGAGACCGGCACTGAGTATATGGTGTAAGAAAACACCACATTTTTGTAAAACAGCTGGCACTCAATGGGTGATGTGGTCAATAACGCACACTTCGTCTTTACTTTCCAGAACATTTCATGATGCTTAGTTTCAGCTGAGTCAACCCGGGAGCAATAGTGGGGATTCAATTACATGATCTACGGGTTAACCATCCGCTATCGTGCTCTCGACGGCCTGTGCACTTCTTCTTCTTCTTCAGCGTTCTGAGCCATTGAGGTTCTTCGCTGCAGATACAGATACACCACAAATTGAAGAACCTACATTTGAAGAAATCCTATATGTAATCACACGATTTAAAAACAATAAGGCAACTGGGACTGATGGAATTGCTGCTGAATTTATAAAGGCAGGTGGCCATGCATTACATCTAAAGCTATACGAACTAATAATAAAAATCTGGAGGACAGAAGAATTACCCCATGACTGGAAAGAGTCATTATTGATACCTATCTTTAAGAAAGGAGACAAGTTCCAATGTGGAAATTATAGAGGAATATCACTACTGTCCACAAGCTATAAGATACTATCCGCAATATTACTAAAAAGACTAAAACCATATTCAGAAGACATATTAGGTGACTAAAAGGCGGGTTTTAGACAAAACAGATCAAAAATAGATCAGATATTTATCTTACGACAAATAGCCGAGAAAAATTGAGAATATAAAAGAGATCTCCATAACATTTTTGTGGATTTTAAAAAGGCTTATGATAGTGTCCATAGGAATAGTCTATGAAATGCTATGCAGGAATTTGGAATACCAAGGAAGTTAATCAATATGACCAGACTATGCATGGAAGATTCTTATAATATAGTAACATATAAAGGCAGGAAATCAGACCCTTTCCAAATAACATCTGGCTTGAAACATGGTGATGCACTATCGCCGCTACTCTTCAATCTGGCGCTAGAGAAAGTTGTAAGGAAGGTAAAGGAGGAATGTGATATTTGAGGAACATCCAAGCTGCTTGGTTATGCAGATGATATAGATATTATATGGTAAAGTGAACAAAAGACATTGGAAATATTGACTCACTTAAAGGAAAAAGCCAAACAGATGGGGCTGGTTATCAACCAAGATAAGACAGAATATATGGTAATTTCAAGAGACGGAATGGCTAAAAATTCTGGCCACATACAAATAGATAATATGGCCATTAAAAGAACGGAAACATACAAATACCTGGGTACAATCTTCAACTGCTCCAACATCATAAGGGAAGAAATACAAACTAGAATCAACCCTGTAAAAAAGATATACTATGCACTACAACATCTTCTAAAATCAAATGCGCTATCTCGTAACACCAAAATCACAATATACAAAACATTGATCAGACCAGTTGTGCTGTATGGCTCTGAAACCTGGAGTACAACGAAAGGAGACGAAGCCTTGTTACAAACCTTTGAGAACAAAATTTTAAGACGCATCTTTGGACCCATTAGGGATACACAAAGTGGAGAGTGGAAAAGAAGAAGTAACAAAGACATTTATGATCTGTTTAAGTCCCCGCTAATCACTGGTATCATGAAGGCTAATAGACTACAATGGCTGGGGCATATAGAAAGAATGAATGATAATAGGGAAACAAAACTCGCTTACACTCAGGAAATAAATGACCGTAGACCCCGAGGTAGACCACGAAGACGGTGGAGAGATAATAAACATACAGACCTACAAAGCACTTGGAATCAACGACTGGCAAGAGAAGGTCCACCAGAGAGACGAATGGAAACGGATTGTATCTGCAGCGAAGAACCTCAATGGCTCGGAACGCTGAAGAAGAAGAAGAAGAAGAAGAATAGTGCCCTTACAAAAATGACCGATAACTGGCATCTTTGTATCAACAATGGCAACATTTGTGGAGCAGTATTTGTAGACTTTAAAAAAGCATTTGGTATGGTAGATCATGATATTTTAATTAGAAAATTAAAACAAATGAAGACTAGCACCAATATGGTGAACCTAATTACGTCATTTTTATCTGACAGACAACAAGTAGTGTCCTTCAATAACTGTCTATCAAGACCCACACAACTTAATTTTGGTGTGTCTCAGGGCTCAATACTAAGTCCGCTGCTTTTTGCAGTGTATATTAACGATCTTCCTTTATACTTCAATACTTCGTGTGACCTATTTGCGAACGACTGCACTATTTACACTAGTGAAGAGAGCCTTTGTGACCTAGAGAGCTCTTTACAAAACGAACTTGACAACCTTAGTAGATGGAGCAATGAAAATCGCATGTTAATTAACATCGACAAAACCAAATCCATGCTAATAACGACCAGACAAAAAATACAGACCCTAGCCATAACTGGGACACCACTCGAGGTCCACGTGGACACGTTACCTATAATTAATGTAAATGAACATAAAACATTAGGTCTTTTAATTGACAGACATTTAAACTGGAGCTCTCATGTTCAAGTCCTTACCAAGAGAATAGCACAAAAAGTTTACCAACTTGCTAAACTTCAGCAATATTGTAGGAATTTACTGTTTTTCTCTTGCAATCTCTCAGTGTGAACAGTTTGTCGTCTTTAGCAGAATTCTTCAGGGCAGAGACTGCCCTCCCTTCGTTAGTCAAACTAGTATCCATTTCCCATGATGTCCTGTGAGGGAGATGAGTGGCCTAGGTTGGTGTGATTGCTTGCATGTCAGCCCCATTGTGTCCTGTTATCAACAGTAGTCATTATGTTTCTTCATTGTGTCAACATTGTACAGTAATTACTGGTATAAAGTGGAATCCATTGGTAGTGCAGTATCTAGCACACTTGCCTGACAGTCCGGTGGCCATGTGTTCAGATCCTTATTTAGACAGATTTGTTTTTTTATTGACCTGGGCTCCCAGGTCAGCCTAGGTTAAAATGGGCACCAGGTAATGTCCTCGGAAGTCAAGATGTTCGGTGTGATGTTAACATCAACCATCGAGTGCCAATTTTTTTTTTTTTTTTTTTTTTTTTTGGGGGGGGGGGGGTGCATATCCTTTACAAGACATCGCTGTCAACACCAGCGTTTTAATGCCGTTGTGATCTCTTGGCAAGTTTACGTTCAGTAATTTGCCATTGCTTTATGGACGACCGCCGGTCTCTCTGGCTGTGGGGTTACAACACTTTCTCTCTGTAATCCCGTTTATCACGCAGAGTCTCGCAGCGGAGCGAGAACTGAGGTGGTTCGACCCCCGCTCGTGACTTGCGGATACTGAGCCGGCCGCTCAGAAAGCAATGGCAAACTACTGAGCGTAATCTTGCCAAGAGATCAACAGACAGCTGAAAGATGCTGCTGTTGACAGCTAAGTCCTGTAAAAAGGATACGCAAAACATTTTTATGGACGACCAGTTGCCATACCATTTTGTTAAAACCCAGCTCAGCGTGGTCTGCTGCCAAATCATTTCGAATGCAAATAAGCAGAATTACGAACCGCGTCCATAACGTCTTTCTGCGGAGACCGGCGAGTGCCAATTGATCTAGAAAAATAAGGGACTACCACCATATGCCCAATACCCTTATAGCATGTAATAAGGTCCTTAATACCCTCATAGCATGTAATAAGGTCCTTTACTTAGTTTTTCTAACTCATATATAGCAGGTTTCTCATTTGTAAAGAAGCACCATCATTGCACATTGATACCACCGAAAGTGCCTTAGTCTCCTTCCACTGATGACACAAAGAAAATCTTAGTGTATTAAATAAATTCTGCATCATCAATTAAGTATTCCAATGGGTGTATACCATAACACCACATGTTGTAAATATTCTGCTGAGGGTTGGTTTTATAGTTTTGAAACTGAGCCTGGGTGGCAATCTCTTTGGCCTGCTCTTTACAATTTACACCTTCTGAAGAGTTTCCTATTTTGTTTCTTTGACCCAGAAGGTATTTCATCTGCTGTCCAGGAAGCATGGCTGTGTGTATGATTTGCTCAGTTTTCTTATTTTGAAATAGTGATTGTTCAAAATTCAGCTCATGACCAGTAGTTCGCAAGCTAGAGGCATATTACGGTACCTGTAAGTCACTCTGCTCCCTGTATATAACAGGGTTCCACATTTAAACATTTCTCTTCGTGGCACTTTGCTTTACACTGCTCAGACCGTCTTCCAATAGATGTGTCATTTTTCAGACTGCATACCCTCCAGGAGGTTCAATATGGATATTTCTGCCATTGGTGGCTGAAACATAAATATATATGACACCTAGAGCTGAAGTGGATCTACTGCCTTGGCCATGCCAGTTTAAGTGGAAATCAAAGGGCTAATTGGCTGACCTCCAGGGGCAACGCTGAGGTTGAGCAAGGAAGACAAGATATTGTGTATAACTGCCGCCCATTACGCAAGGAAACACACATCACTGACAACATGTGACTTTGACTGGTGGAATCAGGAATCCAACTTGACACTGGGGGGAGGATCATGGCATAGGACAAAGGTGTGTGTGACCATCTGGTTTCTGGAACTTTAAGCATCCACACTCTTCGTCTTATGAGGGAAACGGTGCACACATGGGCATATCCGGAGTATGGTGACATTAATGTTGGGTGACAAATTGTTACTATATGCGTCGGCACTCATCAGTCACCAGAAGCACAGAGTGACAATATTCTAGGCGTGCATGTTTCTACAGTATCGATAGGTTATTTTACTCCTTTATCACTCTGTAGGTTACATAAATGGTGCTTTTAACATGTTTTTGGACATTTATATTCACTGACAAGCAAAAACGGATGTTCTTTGTTTTTAATGCAATTTTGGGAGTAGGGTGGGAGGTGTCTAACCTACAATTTCTATAGCATTGTTGGTTCATTTTATTTTTTTATATTTTTTTAGTCCTGTGCTAGATAATTAAACGGTAGTTTTAACTCATTGTAGTGCACTTATATGCAGAGACAAGCAGGAAAAGAGAGTTCCTTTTTACTTAATTTTTTTTTTGGGGGGTGGGGGATGGGAGGAGTTGTCGATGTCTGGTTTCATATCCATCATATTTTAAGTGAGGTCTTACTGTATTGCTATTTAAAGCTTGTAACTGTTGATTCTTTTGCTGTTTTTAAATGCTTATATTAAATCTGTGATGAACTATCCATTTTTCTTTCAGTGATTGTTCATTTGTGTGTTTTTTTTTTCTTTTTTGGGAACTATTCCCTCAGGGGCCCTGATTTTATTGACATATTCCAGTAAAACAAACCATGCAATTATCTACACAGATACAACAGACTGAGATGCTTGAGCTTTGTTGAATGAATTAACCTTGATCATCCTGTAGCAGGAGAAGCCTGGCAGCACCCTGATCAATCCCACTAAAATAGGTGCCAGGAAATCATGTGGGAAGTAACGGCGACCAGCATGATATTGAGCACATCACCCACCGATTGGAGGTGGGAGTCTCTGTGGTGAAGTGGTCAAGCCGTTTGACTCGTGCTCCGAAGGTTGTGGGTTCGATTCCGGGCCGCGTCCTTCGGTTTACGAGTTAAATGTTTCGGAGACTCCTGTGGGTCGTCGCTTAAAGCTACGGAGTTCGTGCTTTGTGCGACGCTTTCCGTGCTGCGGAAAGAGACCGAGCCATATGGGATAAAACTCGGTGCAATGAAGTCGACCCTGTCGACTTTTAAGCGACTTTTTACCCACCGATTGGTTTAAAAATAATGGGGCTGGCAGTATACAGGGTGTTTGTAAAGTCTCACTACACTTTGTATGTAGAACAATTGTTTGTTGGAGAGTGTTTTCCATTTGCAAACGAAAAACATACTCTCCAGCAAACAGCAGTTCTACATACAAAGTGTAGTGAGACTTTACAAACACCTTGTATATCCAGTGTGGCTTAAGGCAAGAAGAGATACTTTACTTTGTCTTTTTTTGTTGTTGTTGTGCTGGCTCGCTTTGAACTCAAGCATAGTCCATAAACACTACTTCCAGTAGTGCTGGACTAATTTTGCGTGTGTGTTAGCTTTCCCGTGTCCCTCGCCATCAGGTGAACCCATCCCAACTTCAGGGGTACTTTTAATTAATGCCCCCAATTCAAGATCGATAGTCCAACTGTCTGGTGTAGGAGTTGAACCCCTTACCTCGTCATCAGCACACCGGATGTTTAAGGACGCACGTTCTTATCCATTCGGCCATGCTGACCTGTGGATACTTTACTATCATATAGCAGGTCCTTTGCAGAAAGTTACTCTTATCATGACCCACTGGAAAGACTCTTGATCTTTCACTAGCTTCCGTGCCTAATACATTTTTTATGTCCTAGGTGTCTTCAACATCCTGTGTCCATCATCATGTTAGTTGCCTATTGTTCTTTCTAAACCACTGTGAATTTTTATGTGGCCATAGTATTTTAATTTCCAAGATCCAGGAAAGGTTAAACTGGTCAACAAACTCCCAAAGTTGCATGTGTCGGTCTAAAGTGAACAAACTCTCAAAGAAGTTGCATGTGTCGGCCTAAAGGTGCAAATATTGCAGCATTGCTGTAAAAGACACAACGCATTTATGTCCGAACAAACATTTTGGGTGAACAAAGAAGAAGAATTTCCAAGACATGCTACTGTTCAGAGACCAGTTTTCTTCAGTCTTCAATTCTTATTGAATGTTTGTTCTTCTTGATCCATGGTATCTAAGAATTGTTCTGTCCCCTTTAAGTTCAAAATCCTCAATTTTCTTCTAGGGTATGTGTTAAATGATCCATGATTGGCATCTGTATACAGCCACAGAAAGATGCTTCTTCTTCTTCTTCTTCTTCTTCTTCTTCTTCTTCTTCTTCTTCTTCTTCTTCTTCTTCTTCTTCTTCTTCTTCTTCTTCTTCTTCTTCTTCTTCTTCTTCTTCTTCTTCTTCTTCTTTTCTTCTTCTTCTTCTTCTTCTTCTTCTTCTCTTCTTCTTCTTCTTCTTCTTCTTCTTCTTCTTCTTCTTCTTCTTCTTCTTCTTCTTCTTCTTCTTCTTCTTCTTCTTCTTTCTTCTTCTTCTTCTTCTTCTTCTTCTTCTTCTTCTTCTTCTTCTTCTTCTTCTTCTTCTTCTTCTTCTTCTTCTTCTTCTTCTTCTTCTTCTTCTTCTTCTTTCTTCTTCTTCTTCTTCTTCTTCTTCTTCTCTTCTTCTTCTTCTTCTTCTTCTTCTTCTTCTTCTTCTTCTTCTCCTTCTTCTTCTTCTTCTTCTTCTTCTTCTTCTTCTTCTTCTTCTTCTTCTTCTTCTTCTTCTTCTTCTTCTCTCTTCTTCTTCTTCTTCTTCTTCTTCTTCTTCTTCTTCTTCTTCTTCTTCTTCCTTCTTTCTTCTTCTTCTTCTTCTTCTTCTTCTTCTTCTTCTTCTTCTTCTTCTTCTTCTTCTTCTTCTTCTTCTTCTTCTTCTTCTTCTTCTTCTTCTTCTTTCTTCTTCTTCTTCTTCTTCTTCTTCTTCTTCTTCTTCTTCTTCTTCTTCTTCTTCTTCTTCTTCTTCTTCTTCTTCTTCTTCTTCTTCTTCTTCTTCTTCTTCTTCTTCTTCTTCTCTTTCTTCTTCTTCTTCTTCTTCTTCTTCTTCTTCTTCTTCTTCTTCTTCTTCTTCTTCTTCTTCTTCTTCTTCTTCTTCTTCTTCTTCTTCTTCTTCTTCTTCTTCTTCTTCTTCTTCTTCTTCTTCTTCTTCTTCTTCTTCTTCTTCTTCTTCTTCTTCTTCTCTCTTCTTCTTCTTCTTCTTCTTCTTCTTCTTCTTCTTCTTCTTCTTCTTCTTCTTTCGTTCACTTGAAATATTTCTATAACTGCAATGTTGTCTCTTGTATGAATCTAACAGTCTTTTTTAGTTCACTCGCAGTCCATAGAGTTTATCTTCCACTGTTGTCTCTCTAGGCCAGAAGGTTCGCCTGGATATGTTGTAGTTTGGGCAGTCCTGGAGTATGTCCTCTGCTGTCTGCATGTTTTCAAAATGTTTACATTAATTTTTTTTTGCTGTGTTGTGCCATAGATTTTTCATGCAATTAAACATCTGCATTGCAGTAAGGGGCCGGCTTCGTGGCTTAGAGGTTATGACTTTTCTCCGTAATCTCGTATACTCTCGTCGGTAACGTGATGACGGTTCAAATCAGCAGTGATTTGAATCGCATCAGTAACTTACGGGGTATGTGAGCCGGCCGCTCAGAAAGCAATGGCAAACTACTGAACGTAATCTTGCCAAGAGATCAACATACAGCTGAAAGATGCTGGTGTTTACAGCTAAGTCCTGTAAAAAGGATATGCTAAAAAAAAAAAATTGCAGTGAGGGAAGTCATTAAGTAACAGAACTTGTATTATAAAGTCATGGAAGCGCATGGACAATTGAAAATCTTATTTCAGAATACAAGCTAGATCTTAAGCAATACCCCTATGTTGTGGCCGTTAGAATTGAGCAGTTTACGCATGCACAATAGCAATTACAAAATGTCTGACCCACTATTGTCTTGCTTAGTGGAAAGAACAATGAGGCGTTTTTTGTGGTCAGAGAATAAGACACCTTCTGAAATCTAAGAAGAATGATGTTTCCATATGGGGATAATTGTTTGAGTTAGGAGAGTATGAATGAATAGTGTGTGAATGGTAGAAACATGCAGTGAAAACACTAGTCTTTGGTTAAGAATACTTTCAAGACGTAGGAATCCACTAAAGAGTAATTGAAACGCCGGGGACTTCTCTCAAAAGTACTATTGTTGCTGCATGACAATGCCCGTCCTCACACAGCTACGCATACAGTGGTTACAGTACATTTCTGAAATTTGAGGTTTTGAAACATCCAGCATACAGTCTAGGCTTGGCGCCATTGAACTTTCATTTATTTGGACCCTTGAAAGAACATTTATGAGGTTTACAGATGACGAGATAATGAAGGCAGTCCAAACTGATTTACAGCCACACCCAACATCTTGTTCCAAGAAGGCAATAAACTAGTGGACCAAGTTGCCGGGCAGGGGGACTGTGTTGAGAAATAACACACATAAAATTTCTGGTTCGTACCAATTTAACAAAATTGTTCGTAAAATTTGTGTTATTTAATTTCCTCTTGTGCATTCAGTCTCCAACCTCTTTTGAACAGTCCTCATTGTAAGATAGCATAAAAGGAGTAAATTGGTCAGTTTTAATCCAGCCGCCTTCACTTTCCATATCCCTGGTTGTCTGGTACCCATTTGGAAAAATGAGTCAACCCTAGAGGTTCACTGGTCAGACGAAAAACTTCAAACAAATTCAGCCTTACCTCTGTATTGTATAGAACTTTTTTTTTTAATGTTACAGGTTAATATTAAAAGTTACAGACCCTATTCCCATTATATATTTTCAAACTTCCTTATGATGTCACCGTGTTAGTCTGCACTGTGATGTCACATGCTGAACACTCTTGACATCCTTAACAACAATATTGGCAGGTTACAAGACAATGACATGTTTATTGTAATTTCTATCACACTGTTAAGGTTTTCATTTGAAGCCCCCTCGTATGTTGCATACTGGGGATGTGTTGCTAGACCTATTATTTAAGACCGGTCGGCACTTCGTGGGTGATGTCATCTATGTCATTCCCATTGTCTTTAACTTCCCAGAAAATGATCAGTTACAATATTTGTGAGGCTGGGTAGACCTCAGAATCGCATGGTCATATTGTAAAAATTCAGCCCCCCCCCCCCCCAAAGATTTGAACTCTGGACCATAAAGTCATAGAGTGCACTAACTACTGTGCTACCTCTGTTCTTGTTAATTTGATTAATACAGGTTTGATTGAAACATAGCAATTGTCACAATACTAAGAATACAGAATGTCAAATCTTTGTAAACATCAAAGGGTTTATTATTTTCTTAGATTATGCATTGGTAAAAGACATCCTTGGAGTTAAACAAGAAAACTGGAATGTGAAAACGTAGTTTCTTGTTATTCCCCTTCTAAAATGATGTTTTCGCTGGAAAGGTGCAGGTACTCAAATGACCTGCGCATGACTTAATGCAGAAATAGTACTGTGCCCCGTTCTTCTTGTAAGCAGTTCTAATTTATTTACAAATTCAGCTGTGATTTATCTGGGGAATATAAATTAAAAAATTCAAAACAGTGTTTTCCTATAGTGAAACTAAATAATGAAGGCACAAACAAAAGGCTGCATAATTTATTGCCTGGCATATTTTGCCGCAACTAGTCAGGTGCACACTGCAGAAATCCCACAAAATAAAATAAAGCAAACCAATGAATCCATCAAACTGAAATATACAACACACATATCCCATAGTAATTTAAATTGTCTACCCACAGTAATTTTAAACTATTGTGTCTTTTTGTTTACACAACAATGGTTTGGCCATATGAACCGCAACTGCTTCAGTGAACCATGACAATCGTCTGCTTTGTGTGTTGATCAACACATGAAATTAATTATCTCAATCAATAACATGACTGAATTCTAATAGGTTAGATGGACAGAATGATAAACAAAGAATCTTCTGGTAACCCAGTAACACCTTTTTTTTTTTTAGCATATCCTTTACAGGACTTTCCTGTCAACACCAGCATCTTTCAGCTGTATGTTGATCTCTTGGCAAGATTACGCTCAGTAGTTTGCCATTGCTTTCTGAGCGGCCGGCTCAGTATCCCGCAAGTCACGAGCAGGGGTCGAACCGCCTCAGCTCCTCGCTCCGCTACGAGACTCTGCGTGATAAACGGGATTACAGAGAGAAAGTGTTGTAACCCCACAGCCAGAGAGACCGGCCAGTAACACCTACAGACAGAAAATTGCTCACTTCCTCAATATCAGACACCTACTTTGGGATCGATTCAGACTCATCAAATGGATACCAAATCATTTTCAGAATTTTCTTGAAAGGAAGAGACCTGATCATCCCACCTTATTATAAACCAGTCAAGTGTCGTCTTCAGTGAATGCTGGCTGAATTGTATTTTCAACACTTGATATCTCTAGCTGCGGTGTACAATCTATCAGACTGTTGTTCGTCATCTCTTGATGTTATCTTCCTACTTGTATTGTTGACTACCTCTTGTTGACCTACCTTGAACAGTTCCCCCAATACTGTTTTTAAGAAAGCCATAATACTGCTGTCCATGGGATATACATGGTGAAGTATCTATCTCTTTCCACGGTGACCAGCATGCTCCCATTTGTGACATGAATACACCACATATTTTGCCAAAGACTCCACTGTTCGCCCTCGGGTTATAATGGATTACTGTGACCTAGAATATGACACCACACATCGGTGTTTGCTGTGGTACTATAAACATCATCATACCTCAGAAATTATAATACCTTTGGCCACAACAGTAATGGAAGACATGGTATGGTCTCTCAAATCCCCATCAATAACAATACGGTGCTGGACACAGGACGTCGAGTAAAGATACTCTGTCCATAAGGCAAGGCAACAGGCAGTTAAACTTATCGATAAATTTAGAATTTGTAACTCCAATGTTAATTCGGTACTACTGTATGGGCCAGAAAGATGGATAACAACTAAAAGAATTACTTTTTTATGTTGCATATCCCTTACAGGACGTTGCAGTCAACACCAGCATTTTTCAGCTGCTGTTGATGTACTAGGCAAGTTTTTACCTTCAGTAGTTTACCACTGCTTTCTGAACGACCGGCTCACATACCTCCGTAAGTTACCAGCGCGGCGCGAACCACTGCCGATGCTTGCAGCTGCTCTTTTCCCCCACGTGGATATACGGGATTACGAATAATGTCGTTAATGTCAAGTACATGTTTAAAGTTACATAGAGGTGCTGGTTATGAGAGTAAATAATTATTCAGAACTTAAAACCAGCGGCAGTTATAAACAGAATGAGAACTAATACACTACAAATATTTACTTAGTGATGACTGCGCAGAATAGTGGGAATAAAATTGTATGATATCATCAATGTAGATAGAGCTCATGGGAAGCACTAAACACATTTCAGTCTACCAAGACGTTACAAAAAGAGGCTGACACTGGATAAACCCCCCCCCCCCCCCCCCCCAACTGAGAAATCCTGAAAATAGTATAACTGCACACACTCTTGTCTGGAACTCACAAGGCAAACAAAATAGCGGAAGATATAATATTTTAAAAAACGAAGAAAATTACAGAGATGAATAATACTGAGAGAGCCTTGGAGAAGCTGCGGGAGATGGCAAAAGATAACAGGGCTTGGTGTGGTTTGCTTGAGGGTCTCAATGGTGGATAAAGGGCAGAAGAAGAAGAGTATTGGCGATGGTCAGAGTCTTTCCATCGGGTCTTGGTGAGAGTGACACTGCAAAATCTACAGATTATGACTGTCTTTGGAGCACTACCCCTGTAAATTCGCTCAGGTGAATCCTTAAAATAAATTACAAGGACATAGTAGCAATTAAACGAATCTGTGTAAAGGAAAAGAACGCGAGATCTTACTTTTTGGAGATGATGTGAGGGTCGTGAACTTATTGGAGAAATCAGACGTAGAGAGTCACAGTTTTTTTTTTTTTGGACGCTTTGTGAGAAGAGGTGGATTGGAGGTTTTGGTGGCGGGTGGAAAGATTGAGGGGAGGGAGCAGGTGGAGGGCGGAGAGATAAATACCTAAATGGTTGGTCAAGTGGTATAGTCGAGACAAGAACACACAGCTGATCCACGACTCTGGTGATCGTGTGATAAGGCACAATACTGCCCATGCTTATCGGCATGGCACATGATAATGATGAAGTTATATGTGTTATGCTCGAATAAACAAAAAGGCATCTACAATGAACATGAGCAAGGCTGTAATACATGCCAACAGATAAAATCATGCAAATAACAAACAGCAGTCAGAGTACCACAAGAACCATGAATAGAAAGTATTGCAGTCAAAGTTCATTGTTAAGATGGAACTTAAATTTATCTAAAATTGTATCTGAAATATAGCAGAATCTCTCTCTCTCTCTCTCTCTCTCTCTCTCTCTCTCTCTCTCTCTCTCTCTCTCTCTCTCTCTCTCTGAAAATAAAGTTTGTTCGTTCGTTCGTTCTGTGTGTGTGTGTGTGTGAGAGAGAGAGAGAGATATAGATAGATAGAGAGAGAGAGAGAGAGAGAGAGAGAGAGAGAGAGAGAGAGAGAGAGAGAGAGAGATGGAGAGAGGCTGAGCAGAATATAGCATTTTTGTTTGACCTAAAATAAAATAAAACACGTGTTTTCTCGACATCTAAGACACAACCTTCCTCCCCGAATTACACCTGTAGTAGTTTTTCTTTTGTTTTGCGCTCACTCGCTTTGAACTCAAGCGTAGTCCATGCACACTATTTTTATAGTAGTGATGGACTGACCTCTAATAGTAATTAAGGGATTGTTGCCGCCTGATGGGTAATGACTAATGAAACGCTGAAGAAACTGACAGAAACAAATGCTGAAGTATTGAAATGTACAGGTTCCAAATATTGCTGTTATGTAGCCTAGGGCGAGGTTGGGGTGAGCGCCTAAACTCGCATAAATACCCCAATGGCTCGTGCATTCATCACCACTGCAGCAAAAGTCTAACTCCTGGCCTTCTCATGGCGGGCCTGTTGTAACTAACAGGAGAAGGAGCGGCGGCGAGTCAAGGGCGCCGAGAAATAACCAGAACGCTCTAGATGTGTATGCACGTACATGCATGCACAGACACGTACATGCATGCACAGACACGTGTGTGCGTGCCTACACACTTAAACTCGAGTAAGACCACAGTCTGCTCTAGCAAAGGTAAGGTGCTGAAGACGGAGGCAACCAGCCAGGAGGCGCACCAAAGAAATCAGCATATGCCATGAAATATGTCGACTACTGCTAAATGTTATGGTGCTCGCCCTGCTTTCGACCCCAGGCAGGTGCAGTGCTGGGCACTATGCCTCGAAATGGTCCAACCACAACTACTGGAGGTCCTTCTCAAATGTCTTGTAGGGCCAGAGGACCTGAGAACAGAGCGTCTGGCCATACCAAACAAAGAATAAAACTAATGCACTTGAATGGGGAGGGCGTCAGCAACCAAAAAAAAAAAAAAAAAAGAGAACTAGAAAACATCTTGGACCAAGAAAAAGTAAGAATATTCTGCTTGCAAGAAACTCACCTCAACGATTGATTGATTGATTGATTGATTGATTGATTGATTGATTTAGGAACCGACATCACAGCATTCGGGGCACCTCAACGAAAATATAGCCTTCAAAATCAGAGGCTACCAGTGTTACCGATCTGACCGAAAGGACAGGCGAAAGAGTGGGATACTGACCTTTGTAAAAAATAACATCACTGCTTCCCAGATTGACGTTTACATGGAATAGGCTGAGTATCAGACACTTATCTTCAGACAGGCAATACAGACCTTCATCTGATCAATTACTACTGTCCAAGTGACCGCCCACCATTAAAAGATTAAATGATTGTGTTAGTTAGTTAGTTAGTTAGTTAGTTAGTTAGTTAGTTAGTTAGTTAGTTAGTTAGTTAGTTAGTTAGTTAGTCGCAGTTCCAACTTCATAGCAACGGGTCGTCCCCATTATGCTCCGTTCCTGTGCCAGTGAATATCACACAAAACGCTCCCCACTGCCCAATGTGAAAAGTGGAAAAGACAGGAGTCTCGACAAATAACAGCCCGCACAGATACATTGTGCATAATGCCGCCACCAGAATGTCAACACAATAGTCCCCCACAAAATACCCAGTTCATTTCTGATGGAATCGGCAGGCATTTTCCCATCTGGATGTTTCCTAGATGTTCACCCACACAGTCCACGAAATACAGTTCATCGTCGATGGTAGAGGCAGTCAACCAGAAGCCCAGCAGCCACGCATTTCTGCAAAAGGCAAAAACCGGTCAACTCTGGGACATAGCCGTCCGCCATCGCTCTGAACATGCAGTCACGTTCCAAAAGACCTCGGGCAGATTCAAAAGCATTTCACACGAAACTCACAGCTCACAGTGTCGCGCCACACACTCACTCAGTAGCAGGGCGACGGAACCATCAAGCCTCCTTAGTCGCCTCTTACGACATGCGTGGTAGGCTGCAGTGTTGCTATTCTTTGCTTCCCTTATGGGCCCCGGCAACACACGGGAGTAAATGGAAGTAAATGATTGTGTATGGCGTTTCAATAGCCACTCACAGAGCTGGGGCTATGATCACATGGACCAGAGAGGGGAGAGACTGGAAGACTGGCAGGATGAGAACTGATTCATCTTGATAAACAAGCCGTTCGACCCACATACTTTCTACTCGAGATCATGGCACACTAAAACTATACCTGACCTGGTTTTTAATTCACTAGACCTGGAGTGGAACATTATTACACGAATTGTTGGGAAACAACTTGGTGGCAGTGACCACCGGCCAGTCTTACTAACTGTAGAAAATGAGCATGTAAGTGAAAGCAGCACCCTCTCGAGGTGGAACTGCAAGAAAGCAGAATGCGCAATGTTCAAGCATCGAAACCTGAACACTGAGAAAGACATAAATAAAGTAGTTGAAGAGTTTAGGAAATGCATACTACAGGCAGCACGCACGAAAAACAGTACCAAGACCAGCCCGTAAACATTATAAACCCTACTGGAGTAGTGAACTGTAACAGTTGCATATTAATGTGGGAGTGTGTAGAAAGCAAGCAGAGGCCAAGCTCAGCAAAGAGCACAACAATAAACATCAGCACGCAAATGCCAAAATTCAAAGGGCCAAGCTGCAGGCTAGACGGAAAAGCTGGCAGGAGAAAACGGAATCACTGAACTTTGAAAGAGACACAAGGAAGTTGTGGAAACTAATAAAACAACTTAACAATGAGTGCACATGGAGAAACTCAAATATTTCACTACATAGAGACGGAAACATCTTAGCAGGAAAACAAGTAGCTGACCATTTTACGGACTCATTCACACAAGATAATAATATCGAAATTATCCCTGAAAAACAACAATAGATTCAAGAGAAATGGCAACATACAGGACAGAATGAAACAGTACGTGAGTGTCATCAACCTGAATTCATACAAGCATGCGGTCCCTTCATTCACACCTCATAGTTTACAAACACAACGTCGTGTGAAGGGAAAATCAAGATTCACGCTTTATTATCTACATTACAAAGCTCGTCATACGAGCATGCACAATTCACAGTCAACACTCAAATACATTCTCCTAAATGTTAGCTATGTATAACTATGCCCTCTCTAAACTACACAACTGGCGAGGGTAAACACTGAGGTCCTGTCACTCTGACTGTCCGTCCCGGTCTGCCCGAATTCACAGGTCCAGTCCAGCTCCTCGTCCCCCGTTCTCGTGCGGTCCGTCCTACGGCGTGCTGGTTCACTTGCCACGTAGTTTAGTGGTCCAGTCCTCGTAGCCTACAGCTATACTAGAGTTCAGTCTGTTTACGGGTAATCCCCGTGCCTACTGTACTCTGTCCTATTTCGGGAATGAATCCCGATATGTCCTCGTCATGTCCTAGCTATGACACATGCGTGTCCTGTCTAGGTCTGGTCCTAACACTGGTTTGGAGTTCTATCTCCTTCTACTGTCTCTTTCTATCTATACTCTTGTACAGGTCCTTATTATGTCCTGTCTTTGTCCTTTACTTTCCTCTGTCCTTGTCCTACTTCTATCTATGCCTATCCAGCATGTTGACAATGAGGTTCTGGAGGCATCTATCACAATCAGCGAACTGGAGCTAGCCATATTAAAACTGAAAATGAGAAAGTCACCAGGAGCTGATGGTACCTCGAACGGTATGTTGGTCGAACGGCAACATACAGGACAGAATGAAACAGTACACGAGGTTCTGGAGGCATCTATCACAATCAGCGAACTGGAGCTAGCCATATTAAAACTGAAAATGAGAAAGTCACCAGGAGCTGATGGTACCTCGAATGAAATTATGAGGAACCTAGGAATAGAGGCTAAAGCAAAGCTATTGCAGATCTTCGATAACAGCTGGACCTTAGGGAGTGTTCCACAAGCCTGGAGAGAAGCAATCATGATACCCCTTCTAAAATCAGGGAAAGATAGTTCCATTGCCTCCAGCTACAGACCAATTAGCTTCACAGGCTGTCTCTGCAAAAGATCAACCCCTATAGTGGAGATGGAGAATATTGGGAGGACACAAGCACTGAGAGAGCGTAGATATACGAAAACGCTAATACAAGCAGAAAAGTTCCTCAGCTTGCCAAGCCACGCTATGAAGAACAGATTTGAAAACTTAACTATGGGGCGGTTGAAAAGAAGTAGTTTTATCCACCAGGCCAAATCACTCTGCAGAGAAACCACCGATTTGCCCACAGTTGATATCCCCCTGAAAACTATTCCAGAGCGAACTCCATGGAAAGATGAACATAGACAACCACTACACATCCAGACAAATGTGAGAAGAATATTTGACAAGGAAGAACAGAACAGTGTACAGCGCAGAAGAGCCACTCTCAGCTTCCTTAATGAATAATACCCACAGGATCTCTGGATCCGAGTCTACAAAGATGGGTCAGCACAAAATGCTGTTCGAAATGGAGGAGCGGGAGTGTACATTGAATACCCAAATAATACTAGGGACACGGCCAGAGTACCAACAGGAAAGTACTGCCATAACTATGATGCTGAAACTGACGCAATCAAGATAGCAACATGGAAATTACTAAATACCAGCCATGGTACACAACCTGTGGTGCTATTGACAGATGCAAAATCAGTATTCGAGGCGCTCCTGTTTTATGACTGACTGCATTCGGGATATTGCTAAACTGCCTAACCCAGAACTAGCAAAGGAAATTTATGAAGTGAGTGAAATATACTGCATTTAATAAAAAAAAACAGTTAGTTAGTCACAATTCCAACTTCATTGCAGTGGGCCACCCCACTATGCTCCATTCCTGTGCCAGTAATTTGCTGTAACTGTTTTGTTGTTTAGTAGATAATAATTATGTTTTTCTATATTTTTATCAATTGGAGACTCAGCTGTTGTTATATTTACTGTATTTATTTGTTAAATTAATTGCATAAAAATCAATTAAGAGCGATTGGAAAATTTTCCAGGCCATCACAGCAGTGATAATTATAGATATTGATTAATACTCATAAAAAGATGAATAGGAAAATAAGTAAATATATGAAAATCATTAGATAAGAAAGAAGAAAAATATAAATCATGCCACAGATTTTTACTCATTACACCAGATAACATCACCGTTTTGCTGGCTAGAAATGTCTTGAAGAGAGTGGTTTGTTTGAGAATAGAAATACACTTCTTTCCTTTCGGAATCATATTCACCATGAGTTAATAATTATTTTTGAAATATATAAATGTATGAGAAGGGATGGTCTAAGATACTCCAAGACAGCACAATTAATCAAACCTTCTTAATTTTTTGAAGACAGCTTTACACAGCTTTACTTTAATTTAACGAACCTTTTTAGCAGGCAGGCCAAATTTCAGAAATTATGTTTCCTGTCGGGCCACGCACCTAATTTTTGTTTTTTGTTAAAGAAAAGAAGCAAGTGTGCTACAGCTTCGACCATATCGTCGCTTCCCAGTAGGTGAGATCGTGGTTAAAGGCTTGCCTGGTTTAATGTTTAAAAAACAAAAGACAAAAAACAAGAAATAGGTATATTAATTTTTTTGAAGAAACTAAAACATAACTGAGAATCAAACATATTTATTAGACAATTTAAAAATATTTAAAAGCAAGGCATCTGACTTTGTTTTGCAGAATTAAGTGCATCAAAATCTATCTCGACTGATGTTGTCGCTGCACGCAAACAGTTTTGAAAATGAACATCATTAATTCGTGTTCTCACTTGTGATTTGATGTGCTTCATGCGACTAAAAAGCTGTTCACAGTTTTCCAAATGAACATCAGTAATTCTTTTTCTCACTTGTGAATTGATGTGCTTTATGCGCCCAAATAGCTGTTCACACGCATAAGTATTTCCAAATAGCGAAACCATCGACAGAGCATGTTTGTAAAACACAGGATATTAATCCTTGTCTAAATACGTTTTATAGAACTCTCCCCCCCCCCCCCCCCCACTACCGTGTGCCCATCGTGAGGAGGTAGAGGGGCTTGTGCTTTCCAATGACCCCAAGAGCTATGCCGACGGTAGCACAGCTACTGGTAGGGTCGCCCATGTCAGACAGGTCAAGGGAAAGGAACCAGACAAGACATACAAACCTGCTGCCTTGTAGGTAGACTGGGGACAGTCAAAGGCTAGGGAAAGCACCCCGAAAAATGCTTGTCCAAATCGTATGTACTGAGCCTTAAGCTTGACAAAGCAGTGCAACGTAACATAATCAATTCATGATGCCACAGATGAAAATTAATCGTTATGGTGCTAAACCCGTGAAGTCCCATGAGGCGGTGATTGTGCCGGGCCCCCTGCCTCGAGGGGGTCCACCCATGACTTCTGGTGGTCACCTTCCCCTGTGCTGTGGAGTCATGGCACAAAGGAGTAGATTAAGAGCTATTGACCAAATAGCCCGGACACTCAACATACTACAGTGGAATGCAGAAGGAGTTTATAACAAGAAAATTTCCTTAACAAAGCGTCTTCATAAAGATAGATTAGATGTGGCATGCATTCAAGAGACACACTTCAACGTCAATCACAAATTCTCAGTCAGAGTATATCAGGCCACACGTTTCGACCGCGAAGGACACAAAGGAGGAGTTCTAATACTTACACGAAATACAATACCTTGCAGCGAAGTATCTGTGATCTCTGACAACCAAACGGAAATTATAGGTGTTGATATAATGATAAAGGACCTGACAATAAGAATTTACAATCTGTATAGCCCAGCAGATAAGGACCTTACACTCTCAAACATGAAAATAACTGATACAAACTTTATTATTGTCGGAGACTTTAATAACCGTTCAGAAAGATGGGGATACCCAGATACTGACAAAAGAGGAGATGAAGTGGAGGACTGGGAAATAGACTCAAATCTCCATTTACTCAACAAAGCGGATGACACACCGAGCTTCTACTCCAGAAGATAGTTTATCACTTCTACTCCAGACTTAGCTTTCTGCACAGGAGACATCCTCCACAAAATCGATCGCCATGTGCATGACCAATTAGCAGGTAGTGACCACAGACCAATCAAGCTTGTAATGAATATGGAGTGTTTTCCACTGAAACAAAAACCTTTGCCCTGCTGGAATTACAAACGAGCAGATTGGGACAGATTTGCCATACTAACTGACAAATATTGTGAAAACATAAGTACACGATATGGCAACATGAAGCAAATGGTGGAAAGTCTAACCAGAGCAATAATACAGGCGGCCACTGAGTGTACTCCAAGAGAAGCGAGGAAAAATTACAAACCATACTGGACTGAAGAACTACACATTTCGGAGGACAAAGTTAAAGATGCCAGGAAGACAGCAGAGAGAGAGAGAGAGAGAGAGAGAGAGAGAGAGAGAGAGAGAGAGAGAGAGAGAGAGAGAGAGAGAGAGAGAGAGAACAAACAACTGAAGCGTACATCTCTCTCAAAGCCATCTCAGTTGAGTTGAGTTAAGAACCGGCATCACTGCACTCAGGACATTCCCATACGTGCTCCGTCCCTTCGTTCAACAGCCAACGAAGAGTCATACTACTAATCGTTCCCACAGCTATCTGATTATAAGTTCTCCTGGTCTTCCCTCTCAGTTTTGAGATTCTTACAGAACCCCTGCTGATCCCCCGCAATCTCATTTTTTCCACATATGGGTTCTCAATCTGTTCCTCCACCTTCTCCTGGTCCCACAAGCGCACGATCACCTCCATCTTGTTCATAGGCAACATACCACAAAGAGGTGTATTCCCTGCTAGTCTATCAGCCTGTTCATTCTCCCGTACACCCGCATGGTCAGGGCAAAATATCCATACAATTCTCACAATCTGTGACCTCTGAAGCGACGAGAGCCATTCCACACGAAACATTCCTTTCTCCACCTTGCTAAGCATACTCTTTGAATCCGTAATGAATACAACGTGTGTTGGAGAAGTCTCCTCTAGCCACCGGAATGCCGCGGTTACTGCCTCCACCTCCATTCTCATGCTGGAGGTCGTAGTCTCATATGCCAGACTCTCCTTTCTCAAGACTCGTCCATTAGCCTTTGCAATAAAGCCTCAGCCACTACGTCTGTTTCTCACCACTGACCCATCGGTGTAAATGACTATGTCACCTTGATGTGTGTTGCTCTGGATCAGCTGTTGCACTTCAAACTCTGTGCGGCCCGCTGCCCATTCGCTGCACTCACGACCCAGTGCTGTTATTACATTGTGCCAGTCCGTCATGTCTTCTGGAACATCAATCCACTCTTTTTCACGATTGATGATCTCTAGATCACACACCTGACGTATAGAAAGTTCTGCCTGTGCCATCCAGGACCTGCCTCGTCTTAGTCTATGACCCTTGAACATATCCATTGCTGCATGCAGCGGGTGATCTCTGTCTGCGGCAACTCTCAGGTACCATTTGGCCTGAAGGACCCTATGCCTATCCGTCATTGTTGGTAGCGCTAGGATATGCCTCATGCATATAATAGGCGTGTCCTTTGTGCACCCTAGGATTAACCGCATGGCAGCATTCCGTATGCGACTCCAACCTTTCAAACTGGCTCTTTGATACTGTCAGCAGCCCCAAACCATACTCAATGACAGAAATAATTAACTGCTGAAAGAGCCTGTACAGCATCCTCTGATCTACCCCGGTTGCTGCCATAACCCTCAATGCATTAAGTCACCTACCAGCCTTCACCACCAAAGCCTCCACACGATCCTTAAAAGACAAATAAAGACTCAGCCATGTGCACATGTGATTTGGCGTCGCAGACAGCAGAGCACATACTCCAGGATTGCCCAAACTACAACATATCCAGGCGAACCTTCTGGCCTAGAGAGACAACAGTGGAAGATAAACTCTATGGACCGCTGAATGAACTAAAAAAGACTGTTAGATTCATACAAGAGACAACATTGCAGTTATAAACATATTTCAGGCGAACGAAAGAAGAAGAAGAAGACAAACACCTGTCAAAAGTGATACCCAAGTACTTCAATTTACTCTCTCGACCTTGACGATCCGGTTATCCAGAGACTACCACACAACCGATGCCTTGACTGGGTTTAAAATTGCCCCTGCGTCCCTGCACCACTCCGCCACCCTATTTACCACCACCTGTAAGTCTTTCGCCAAACTGGCCCTGTCTCTTCCCTGTCTGTACACCAGCACATCATCTGCAAATGTCAAGACTCTACCCAAACCTGGTGTCTCAATAGCTGCGATTTTGCTGTTGCAGACATTAAAGAGCACTGGGGACAAGGCGGATCCCTGCGGCAACCCAGATGTAATAGTACAGGGCTCAGAAGTCCAGGAGCCCATGCTACTATCTTTTCGAGGACTTTGCCATACGTGTTTTGTAGGGTTATGATTCGGTATCCATTAAGTCTGGAGTGATCCTTATCTGGCTTTGTGAGTGGGACCAGGTAGCTATGCAGCCAATCGTGGGGAATTGATGCTTAGGTTGAAATAAAGAGCCATCTCCTCCAAGTCCCCATCATTTATGTTCCTCATATAGGAGTACCTCACCCCAACCGGACCTGGCTGTGTGTCTTTAGCCCGCTACATTACCCATCTAATGTCCTCCACTTTAATCTCACAGTCCTCCTTCCTAGTGACCAATGACAAGGCTTCTCTGACGTTATCTCTAATAGCCCTATCTTGCTGATCCGTCTGTTTTAAACAGGCAAGAAAAGTCTCCCCTTTGTCCTTGTCAGTTGTCATAGCTCGGTTGTTATCATCAAAAACGGTACCATGTGTACCAGGCATCACCTGTCTCTTCATCTGCCGGTGCAGCCTCCAGAATTTTCCCAATGTCACATCCCCACCGACTTCATTGATAAACTGTTCCCACTTAATCCTCTTTGCCTCTGCTGCTTGAGTTTAAAATCCTGCACCTTTACTTTTTTTTATACCTTTCAGCCTCTTCCAATTCTGTGTCAACTGAATTGGTTGCTCTCTGCACCCTCTGCCAATTTCTTATGGCCGCCATCTTTTCCCTCCATGAATTCTCGACCTCTGGTGTCCACCATGGTGGTCGGGTAAAGATTCTTCTTGTTGGTTTAGATCTTCCCTGTGATCTAAGGCGCCCCAAGAGCGAAGAGTTGTCGCGATCATAACTGAATACCCTGCGAGCTCTTATAGCCCTAACTGTGCTGGACGTTAGTATCAGCACAGAACAGGGGAGGTGGTCACTTCCATGGTCTCCAAGGACGCTCCATTTTATATCTGATTCCGCCTCTTGGGATACAATCGCCAGGTCTGTGGCCGTGTCAGGGTACCCTGGTCTCATTGCTAGCCTAGTGGGTGTCCCGTCATTTAGACACACAACATCCATCTCAAACAAGGCCTCAGCAAGAGCAGTACCCTGTCTGTTCTCTCCTGACCTGTCCCATTCCTTAGTGCGGGCGTTGAAATCACCACATATCAGATACCTGGTACATGGGGTGTCGATTGACCCTTTCAACCAGTCCCATCTTTCTCTGCTTTTGCAAGATTCCCCACTTACATATATATTTATTTGCCATCTCAGCAAAATATAAAAGAACAGTAAATCAAACAACAATAGATTGTTGGAGGGAAAAAACAGAAAACCTGAACTTTGACAGGGATGGAAACAAATTATGGAAACTAGTGAAAGCCGTGAACAATGAAGGACCCAGAAACAAATAACAATTAAACAAGGAAATGCCTTGCTTACAGGGGGAAAATGCTGCAAAAGCATTAATGGGACACTATGCCAGTGCAAACCACATTGATATTACAATCGAACTGAAGAAAGCAATCAAAGATAAACAGATACATCATAGTAATACAGAGACAGCAGCAGAATATATGATGGCAAATCTAACAATGGAAGAAATGGAACAGGCAATGAATACCCTAAAGAAAAAGAAGAAATCACCAGGAAAGGATGGAATTACAAATGAAATGTTAATAGGACTAGGCACTAAGGCAAAAATGAAACTACTAGTAGTCCTAAATTACAGCTGGAAGAGAGGAATAGTGCCGCAGGCATGGCAGGAAGCTATACTAATACCAGTCCCAAAGAAAGGAAAAGACCTGGAAGAACCAAATGGCTATCGACCTATCAGTCTACTTAGCTGTGTAGGAAAATTAATGGAACGCATTATCAATGGCAAGCTAACAAGGCATCTGGAAGAAAACAAACTCTTAACACCACACCAAGCAGGATTCAGAAAGTACAGATCCTCTGAAGATTCAAATAACATCTACAGCTCAGGAAATAGAGTATGCCTTCCAAGAGAAAAAGCACATACTAGTGTTCTGGATAGATTTAGAAAAAGCATTTGATAAAGTATGGAAGGATTAAAGTAAAACTGCAAAAAATGCATGTGTGTGGGAAAATGTACAAATGAATCGGCCACTACCTTGAGAACAGAACTGCCTGGACAAAAGTACCAGGACAAACTATCAAAATGATGCTGTTGGAGCAAGGTGTACCACAAGGGGAGTTCTTTCACCAACATTATTCCTAGCATATATAAATGACATCACAGAATATTTTCCAGCCAGAGTACACACATTCTCCTTTGCAGGTGACCTAGACATATGGACATCTGAAGAATATATTAGTACAGCTAAAAGCAGAATATAGCAAGCCTTATTAGCGCTAGAGGACTGGTCAAAATCATAGCTAGTGAAGATAAGTGAGGCGAAAACAACATGCACAATGTTCTCCCTCTCAAATAAAACTCAGCAACCTAAGCTGGTATTGAATGGAAAAATATTGCGCCATGAAGAAAATCCAAACTATCTAGGAGTCACCTTTGATCCTCGCCTGACACGGAAGACACAGGTTGAGAAAAATCGAACAAGAGCAAGGCAAAGAATGGCAATCATGAAAAGCTTGCTGGTACAACGTGGGGAGCAGATGAGAAAGTTCTCAAGAAGTTATATACTGGACGGGTGAGGCCAGTACTGGAATATGCATTGCAGCTTGGGCAACAGCAGCTAAGTCAAACTTTAACAAAATAAGTAGAATCCAAATTCAAGGAATGCGAATCATAACTGGAAGCCTGAAGACAACACATATTAATGGACTAGAACAAATCACTTGTTTACAACCAATGTAGGACAGAAGAGATAGCAGAGCCCAGCAACAAGCAGAAAAAATTTAGAAGATTGACAGACCACCCTATGTATAACAGGTTTAATGGTTTTGGAAAGGGAAGAATGAAGCGTAGCAACTTTTGTAGAATCTGCAAAAGAAAAGATTAGGGCAGATCCTATACTTAACATATCAACAGTCAAACCAATTTACAATGCACACAAGTTCCCAGCTTGGAGACAGCAGCAACTGCATGAGATGATAGAAAACATTCCTGGTATTGAGAAAAAGAACACTCAGAATGAAACCGAAAGAAGAAACATAACCCTAAACTACATAAAAGATCACTACCCAAGCAGGAATTGGACCCATGCATACACAGATGGATCAGCCAAAAATTCAATAGAAATTGGAGGAGGAAGAATGCTCCAAAATTTTAAAAAATTGAGTTAAAAAAAACAGTCAGTGGCAACTGGAAAATTTTCAAGTAACTTCAAAGCGGAGGTAGAAGCTTTGAAAACTGCAGCAGAAATGCTCTTTACGGAGGAAATAAAGAGTAGAAAATAGCTATCTTCACAGATGCAAAGTCAGCTGTCTCAATACAGAAGAGCAAAAACAGCACAGAACTAGCTGGCCAAGGAGCAGAGCTCCATGGTCTATGCCAGAAATCCAAAAATGTTGTAATACATTGGATCCCATCACATTACAGTATACCTGGAAATGAAGAGGCTGATAAGACTTGCAAAAGAAGGTGGACGACTACCACAGCCTGACATAGACAACCTATAATGAGGGAAAGAGGTTTATGAAAAGCACTTATAGAACCAAATGGGACTCAGAGCATCCAGGCCACCAGAGGGATAATGCATATTACAAACTCGACCGACGAGAACAAGTAGCAATCTCCAGACTCCGCACAGGAGATACCAGGCTGAAATACCACTTGTTCAATAAACTAATATAGGAGATACAGATGAATGTAATTGTGGAACTGGTAAAATGACAGCTAAACATTTGCTGCAGGAGTGCCCAATATATGCAGAACAGAGAAAAATATTTTGGTTCACATCTGCTTCATTTGAGGACAAGCTCTATGGAGATATCAACAAGCTCAAGTTGACTGCAGCTTACTTTAACTACATTCAGGTTGACATCTAAAGGTGCAAGAAGAAGTATTTAGACTGTCACACTTCATACCACAGGTATGTCAGTTACAAAAGCGTCCCAGAGGCATGACATGGAATATTGCTTTGATAGCAAATCCATTACCTTGAAAGTCCGAATCAAAAACTCAATGTGTGGACTTCATAAAAGGTGGAAAAGTGTTCTAGTGGCACGAAATGGAATATTGCTTGGATAGCAAATCCATTACGTGGTGTCAGTAACCCAATATCAACTAACCCAATATATAACAGTAACAGGAGTTAGCGACAGCCCTCACGACAGGCGATCAGGACAGGCAGCCTGGTGTTACCAAGTACAGGTCAACTACTAACCAGTTGAAGCCCTGTGGTCATCGTGCCACGTTACACCGCACGGGCGACACGGACTGTGAGAAGTGAAGGTCTGACCGAACATACCTGTGTCAGGCAGACGGATTAAGGACTTCTAGACGGACGGACAGAGAGGGTTATGCTTGTGTTTCATGATCGTTGTGAGATGGCTGTAATGAGATATAGTGTGACTGAATGATATATGTGCTTGAGCTGAGGCAGTGAAAGAGTTATTTTGTATCTATTGTAAAATGTATAATGCATGTATATACTGCTGTGATAATGTACGAGTTGCGCATGATTATGAACGCAACCTCCAAGAATGTACCAATATATAGATAGGTTATGTGAATAAAGGATTTACTTCACGCTACCGCGCGTAAGAGTGTAATCATTGAATGTGTGTGATTGTTTCGCCCCTGTTCTGGAGAGCGAGCCAAATGTTAATATAATTGAGTCCATGACAGGGACGAACGTGGGCTGCTCGTCCGGTTTTGAACCGCATGTGTAATAGAGGGACGAACGTGGGTTGTTCGTCCGGTTTTGACTCACATCCATACTTGACTACTGGAACTATTAGTGTTGGAACTCTTCGCTGACTGCTGAGGATGGGGACGGAGCGCTTATGGGAATGTCCCGAATGCTGTGATGTCGGTTCCTAAATCAATCAATCAATCAATCCATACTTGACTGCATACAAACCTATACACAATTAACCGACCTCGCATACACCACAAAGTCGAACATATAATAACATTTTTCTTTCCCCAGCAAACATAATCTCCGCGGGTTAAAAACAAGCAAAGTTTTCTTCCAAGCAGTAAAGTACCGACACCCCCCCCCCCTTTCGGGCGCAGATATCGAAGTACATCAAAAGCTCCGAACGTCATCGGCAGCTAAGTATTTCTATCACATATTTTTGTAAGATTTCAGGCCCTACCTGTATTTTTTTCCACATTGTACACATGATATATTTACATTTGATTGTGTATTATACTGAGTGAATTTGATCATATACTGTAATTTTCTGATGCCATTGCTAACGTAATTGTCAAACTATCATTGCTACTCTACATGACTTCATAGAGTCAGGTCTAACATTAGGGTTAACAGGAGAAGATTTATCTAAATGGAGTGAGACGAAATATACAGAGCATGTTCAATTAGAAGAGAAAGCTAGAGAAAGGGAGGAAAGGGCAGCAGAGAGGGAATTGAAGAAAGCTGAGCTTGGTGCTAAAAATAAACAAGCTGAATCAGAGTTGAAGAAAGCTGAGCTTGATGCTAAAAATAAACAAGCTGAGATAGATGCTAAAAATAAACAGGCTGAACTTCATTTCAAGAAATCTGACATCGATGCACAAACTAAGAGAGAAGAAATAGAAATGCGATTTAAATTAAAACAATTAGAAATCGAAGCTGATACAAAGAAAGAAACTAGAAAATAAGAAACTAAAGGAAAAGAAAACCCGTATAAGAAATACCAGGGTATTGTCAAAAATTTCACTACTGGCGACTGCATATCAGCATGGTCCCAGAATTTTGAAACCATCATGGAGCATTACCCGGTACCAGTTTCAGACTGGAATATCATATATATGAGAAGCCTTTCTTGAGAACCTCTGAAAGTCATAGAAACCATTCCACCTGAGTTAAGGAAAGACTGTCATTACATCAAAGCTAAAATCATGGCACATTTCTTATTAGTTGAAGCAGGATACAGAGAACAATCTTCTAAATTATCCCCAAAATCATCACTAACGTTCTCAGATTATACCTCACTAGTTCAAGACATTTTTAGTAAATGGCTATAAGCAGCTAAAGTTAACAATGATTTCGAACGTCTAAAAGACCTCATTTTGAAAGATAAGATCATGTCATCACTACCATTACCTTTCTCACGTTTTTTGCAAGAGTGTGAGTGTGAGACGGTACAACAAATAGAAAAACGTGGATCGGCTTACTTCACAGCCAATAAAGATTGCTTTGTCAATATTTAAAAAAAAACAGAATTTGTAGCAGCCGCTACATATGAAAGACCCAAACCAACCACGTACAATAAATCCAAAACCTTTAGTAAATACAGAAACTACCAATGTAAACACTGCAGTTACAATCACAATGAGAACGAGATGTGCCATAGAAATCCGGCATATCATACTTACTTACAAAACTTCATAGATAAGCAAGAAAGTGAACGAAAGAACTGTAAAAGATTAACTAAATGCTTCCTTTGCAAAGCGTATGGGCATTGGCGCCATGCTTGCAGAGCCAAGCAAATGGCAAAAGAAGCAAATACAGCAGTATTTGAAAGTTCATCTTCTGAAGAAGAACAAGAAGAAGAACCACAACCAGTAAACGCAATCCAAAATATTGATGTTTTTCATATAGATAAGTGTACCACTTGCATCCGTTTTCATAATGACGGAATTCTAGCCTGTGGTCACAACGTGCAAATAACAAATGACAAAGCAATCGCAATGTGCCATTCAGAAGGTAAACTTGATATCCATCATGGCTATGTCAATGGTAAACTAGCTAGTATTTTGAGGGATAGTGAATGTACCCTCATTGGTCTAAGAAAAGAGTTTCTAAAGCCCTCAGATTATACAGGGAAGTTTGTCACCTGTAAAACATTTTCAGGAAACATTGAGAAATATCCAATCGCATGGGCGCAGATCAAAACATCTTTTTAAACAGGCAAAGTAAAATGTGTCGCATTAAGAAACCCATTTTGTGATTTGATCATTGGAAATCTTCCTAAAGTTACAGACATTACACAAGAGCAAATTATAACTTGGTATAAACAGGTTTTACCAACAAACGCAGTTGCCAGAGCCTCTACAAAGAAACAGTCTCAGACTAATACTCTGCAACAATCAAAAAGTATTATAGTTCTCCCCAACATACTGGAGGAGCAGTTCACTAAACTAGAAACAACTAACATGTCTGTTCATCAGTTTCCCAAACCCAATGAACAGAAACTAAAACACAAAAACAAGAAAATAAAGTCAACATCACAAACCAAATAGCAGCCTAAGTAATGTAATGTAAACCAAAACACTGCAATATGTTTAACAGCATTCCTTTATTACCTAACTATAATATCATTATCCTGCCTCATTACCTGTACAGTCTGTAGTTGCAAGTGTATGCCTAACAATAAGCTATGTCCAGATTCAAATTTAAAACCATGTGACAAAAACAGACCACCCAATATTCACAACAGAACTACGAATTCATTCTACATTACTGAACGGACACAGCAGCAAACACACGTCTTGCACCAAGACTACACCGACACAACACCAAACCACTCACATTGACAACAGAACAGGACAAAACAACACCAAAAAGGACAACAATCCATCACACAGAGACTGATGCAACACTGAGTATAACAAACATCAAACAACACAGCACGCTGACCCAACACGGAGATAACCAGTCAATACAACAGTGCAGCATCATACGACACACACAAGCAACGTCAGACTGTAACGACGGCAATAGACACAGTACAGACATGTCACCACCAGAGCGAAACACGACAAATAATAACATGCGAACAGAGACTACAGATGACTCAATACAGTTAATACCATCTAGTATACCACTTAATTTACACCAAACACAGTGTGCTACATTGACTTCGATCAAAACACACTCAAACATAGACGACATCTGTATACACAGCAACAGTATGACACAACACATAGCAACAGTACGACAAACTTTTGAACGTATCACGCAACACGGCCTGACTGTAAAACCAGCAAAAGTTGAAATTGCTTTTCATGAAATATGTTTTTTTTAGGCTATAAAATTTGTAACGGTAGTATCACTACTGATGATAAGATTGTATCTAGAATTTTGAAATTATCGCTTCCTACAACGAAGAAAGAAGTAAGAAGCATGTTAGGATTGGTGAACTATTATAGAAAGTTCATAGCAAACTTTTGAGACCTAACAGAACTTTTCACCATTCTGTTGACAAAGCGCCAACCAACAAAAATTGTACACAGTGAGGTTCTGAAAAAAGCTCTTACAAAAATACAACGGCATATCTCATCTCACCCTATATTAAAACTTCCCAACATTAATCTTTGTTTCACAGTTAGGACTGACGCGAGCATGGAATGTTTAGCTCTGATGTACTCATTATCTAGGTTATCAAGGTATTTGTTAGGCAAACACTTCATTGTTGAATCTGACAATAGCCCACTTAGGATAGTAATGCAAGGAACCCCATCAAATCATAGAATTGCCAGATGGGCGTTACTGCTACAAAATTACAGCTTTGAAGTACGCCACATAAGCGGTACTGAGAACACAATCGCGGACCTTCTGTCAAGGATTCCTCTCGATGAGTCCACCAGCAGTCTAACTACGCTGGGGCGCAAAGATTAAAATAAAGTTATCACCAGCGCTCAGACCGAAATATCACATAGCAGCGCAAGACATTACCTCGTCACAAAGAACGTTGCCTAAACAAATTTAGTGTGGTATGGACTATGTCCAATAATATTTCCAAATAACATTTTTAAATTGTGAATGTGCAGTATAAATGAAGAGTGCCGAACGTGAAAGTATACTGCGACACTTACTGTTGTAAATATTTTACATTCAAGTGCAGAACGAACAATATTACACAACTACAAGAACTTACCGAACTTCCAGCACTTATTAATATCCATTAGTGCCAGCACTGAACATCACTGTGTAATAACTGCACCGAAATGAGCAAACGTTTTAATTAGTTTACGTACTGTGTTAGTTGAACGACACCGTTGCCCGGAACAGTTTACGTCAACATTTTGTACAAACGAATATTCTTTGTCTTACAGCGTGTTCCTAATATTGGTAAACACGATATATTTAGTTTAGTTTCTTTTCCCAATTTGTTTCTATATTGCTATTATAGCAGACTATACGTAATTAGTTAAGTATAAATGAGCGAGTGAATGAATTTTATGACTTTCCAATTTGCATATAAGAGATTGAGAGAAAGGATTTATAATTGTAATCTAAGGATCATCGATTGACCCCATTGTTCAATAGTGCCAGACATGTTACTATTTTGAATAAAGTACGGTCAAACGTTTGACACTTAGACAAACAACAAATGTTATTTTATTTTATTTTTTTGAAAGTATCTAAAAGTTACGCTACATAATTATTTATAATAGTATCTAAAAGGAAGCAATATGATATTGGTAAAATTGGTACATGCATGTGTTTTTTTTTTTTTTCAAAATGGTCAAATGACAACAAAATGCCAAGTTGCGTCAACTAGAGGTGGACAATGGTTACTAAAATTTGACAGGACCAGGATTAGATTATCTGGTCATAGGGGTTAGTGTTCTGGTCCTGAAGTCATCATATAGGGTAATGACTTGACGCCTAACATGTTTTTTGTTGAGAGGGAGGACGTAGCTTGAAAGATAGCGTCAATCGTTAACTTCCGGTCTGCGCTGAGTCCGTCGTCAAACAAAGTACCAATTCAACCAGGGGACTATACTTGATGCAAGTAGCCTGATGGCAACAATTAATGAAATATACATCATGCACCATTGCCAAACAGATAGCACCTTGCAATTATATAATATTATGATCCATCAATGTAAACAACTATTGGGTCCTGACATGAAATGAGAATGTAAACACAGACTACGTGTAACTACCCACATAATGAAAGGGTATCCCTTTCATAAGAGAGGGGGGAGGAGAGTGTCAGGAACTCAATATCAACTAACCCAATATATAACAGTAATAGGAGTTAGCGGAGGACAGCTCACGACAGCGATCAGGACAGGCAACCTGGTGTTACCAAGTACAGGTCAACTAGTAACTAGTTGAAGTCCTGTGGGTATCGTGCCACGTTACACCGCACGGGCGACACGGTCTGTGAGAAGTGAAGGTCTGACTGAACATGCCTGTGTCAGGCAGACGGGTTAAGGACTTCGAGACGGACGGACAGAGAGGGTTATGCTTGTGTTTCATGATCGTTGTGAGATGGCTGTAATGAGATATAGCGTGACGGATTGATAGATTGAGATGTTCTTGAGATGAGGCAGTGAAAGAGTTATTTTGTATCTATTGTAAAATGTATAATGCATGTATATACTGCTGTGATAATGTATGAGTTGCGCATGATTATGAGTGCAACCTCCAGGAATGTACCAATATATAGATAGGTTACGTGAATAAAGGATTTACTTCACGCTACCGCGCGTAAGAGTGTAATCATTGAATGTGTGTGATTGTTTCGCCCCTGTTCTGGAGAGCGAGAAAAATGTTAATATAAGTGAGTCCATGACAGGTAAAAAGTCCGAATCGAAAGCTCACTGTGTGGATGTCATCTGCAGACTGCATTCTTCTGGTTTCTGGAAAAACAGCCTATGGTGAACTGAAGGCCCAATATACGGAAGTGTGGCTAAGCAGCCATGTGCAGGACGTGACGATTCTATGGGTGAGCCCATTACCAGAGCGCTGTGTGTTGGCTCTGCAAGTATGGAAGCCTCCTTGAATGGCGGGAAATGCCCATATTCTGCCCCTGCCTTCCCTTGAGGGCATACCAAGATGTCTTTGGCTGTTCTATATGGACCAGCTGGGATGGGGGATAACACCACAACAGTGAAAGTCAAACGTCCTAAGAAACACCCGGAAAGGTTAACGAGGTCAACAAATGCTCGCAGAAGTCGGATGTGTGGACTAACGGCATAAGAACGCATATCTGCTGTGAACAGGCACAACGCAATCACGTACGAGAAAAATAAAACTCCCGGATTAACGCAGAAGATGAAGAAGAACTCTTCAAAACCAACTTGATTGAATTTCTCCTTTAATTGTGTATCACAACCCATTTCACTATGTTCCATTTGTAATCTTCTTGGTAATAAATTCACATCTACCGCGAATGGCGTTGCAAATGCATACACAAAAACACATGATGATTTTTAAAATCCTGACATAGATTTTCAAATTCGAGGTTTAAGTCAGATATCAAAGAAGCTTATTTATCCGCCGCCTCCTGTGTGACATCTGGTTTAGGTGTCAGGTCCTAGTCAGATATGACTGAGCTTCCGTATAAATGTAGACGGTACTACCTGCTTTCTGTTAGCGCCGAACGTTGGGCGGCGCTTACCAAACCCGACACCCCACATTGTGCCAACGGCTTCGGGTGGAAGAACGCAATTGGGATTGTACAATCCTTACCCTGGTGCGAGGAAATGCAACCTAAAGACAAAATGTCATGGCAGGGCAGACCAGGCCCTATGCCTTGATTGGCGGCTGGTCTAGGAACGAAGTTTCGACAGGCGGACAGTTAGAGCATTGCTTTACTAATCCAGCAGCTTCTTAAGCTTGTCTTGTTCCAGATGTAGAGGTCTTACCTTTCCTCTGGAGTGAACTAGGCAGGCAGAGAGAGGGATCTTGTTGCATGAACAACACACGATCTCAAAATTTTAGCCCAGGCTTTGTGCTATGGAGAGGCAATAACTCCAACCCTGGTCTTAACCGGTCTCGGAATCAAAGCGAGAGGCAACTGTTACGGGTTATAAGTCCATGTCAGTTGGCGTAGACATGGGGCGCCACGCGTTGCCTCTGACGGCGGGAGACACCTACAGGTGTCGCTGATCAGCTACCGCCCGCCTCAAGCTGGACAGCCCCCGGCCAATAGGGTGCTGATCCGCCACAGCCTGCCTGCTTCAATGGTTGCTTGGGGCTAGGACAAAATCTGAATCGCAGGCTGTAAAACCACTGCACCAGGTACTAATAAAAAGAAAAACAGAAAGCTCAAGCTACGGCTTGCAACCTGGAACATGAGAACCACGTGTCCAGGATTTTCCATTGACTTAACCAATATTAACGATGTGAGAAAAACAGCTGTGATTGATGCCGAACTCAATCGTCTTAACATTGATATTGCTGGCCTGCAGGAGACTCGCCTCGCTGAGGAAGGGTCACTCAGGGAAAATAATTACACCTTTTTGGAAGGGTAGAGAGCAAGCAGAAAAAAGGCAACACGGTATGGGCTTTGCAGTGAAGAATTCGCTACTGTGAATGATTGAAATTCCAGCAGGAGGAAATGAAAGACTATTATCCATGCGCTTGGCAACCTTTTGTGGTTTTGCCACCATTATTACTGCATATGCACCGACACTCGATTCCTCTGATGATGTGAAGGATTCGTTCTATGAGGAGTTAGACTCCGTGATCAAGGCAGTTCCAAAACCTGACTACATTTATATGCTCGGTGATTTCAATGCTCGTGTGGGCAAAGACTCGAGTTCATGACCAGTGTGCCTTGGAAACTACAACATCGGTCGCATGAATGAAAATGGGCAAAGGCTGCTGGAGCATTGCACCAGAAATGACCTATGTATTAAAACCTCCTTTTTTTAAAACAAAAGAGCTGCATAAGATCACATGGACACATCCAAGATCCGGTCATTGGCACCAGCTGGACTTCATCATCACGGAGACAACATCTGCACCATATATCATTGACTCGAAGTTACCACAGTGCTGACTGTGATACGGATCACTCTTTGGTTGTTGCAAGGGTTAAACTGCGACCAAAGAGAATCTACACAGCTAAACACAAATCTAGCCCCAGGATTAATATTATTAACACTCACGATCCTGAAAAATGCTTTCAGTTTCAACAGAAACTTGAAGACGCTTTCACTGATACACCAGAAAATTGTACAGTAAATGAAAAGTGGGGTCAACTTAAGGAAACTCGTTATAAAACTGCCGTAGGGGTTTACGGCACTGTGGATCATAAGAGGCAGGACTGGTTTGCGGCGAACAGCCAGGCTCTGCAGCCCTTGATTGATAAGAAGAAGATAGCTCTCTTAAGAAACAAGGAAAGACCAACGCGCAACACTCTGAGTGAGCTGAACCTAACTATGAAGGATGTGCACAAGGCTGCCAGGCAGTGTGCAAATGATTATTGGATCAAGTTATGTGAGTCCATTCAAATCGCAAGTGATAAGGGAAACACCAGAAGCATGTATGAAGAAATAAAGAAAACCTGTGGTCCAGTGATCAAAAGAAGTGCACCATTGAAAACCTTGACTGGAGAAATCATAACTGATAAGAAACAGCAGATGAACAGATGGGTAGAGCACTATTTGGAGCTTTACTCAAGTGAGGCCAAACTAGCGGATGATGCCCTCAACGCCATAGAGGCCGTACCAACTCTTGACCACCTGGACACACTTCCCACCATAACAGAAGTTAAGTGTGCTATAAATGAACTTGCATCTGGCAAGGCTCCAGGTAAGGATGGGATTCCAATAGAGGTTATCAGGAGTGGGCAAGACACACTCACTCTACAGATTCACCAGCTAATAGAGCTATGCTGGCGAGAAAGACAAGTCTCACAGGATTTCAAAGATTCAAGCATCATAACACTGTACAAGAACAAGGGCGATCGGAGCGACTGCAACAACTATAGGGGTATCTCACTTCTGTGTATTGTTGGAAAAGTATTTGCCAGAATTGTTCTGCACAGACTTCAAGTCCTAGGAGATCAAGTCTACCCCGAATCACAGTGTGGCTTTCGACAGAACCTGTCTACCATTGATATGATATTCTTATTGCGACAAATGCAAGAAAAATGCCGTGAACAGAATCAACCACTGTTTATTGCCTTCATCGACCTCACAAAGGCATTTGATTTGGTCAGTCGTGAGGGTCTGTTCAAGGCACTAAAGAAGATTGGCTTCTCACAAACTCTTCTGTCCATTGTGGAATCGTTCCACACAGGCATGAAGGGTATAATCAAATTTGATGGTGCAACTTCTGAAGAATTTGAAATCAAGAGTGGAGTTAAGCAAGGTTGTGTACTAGCTCCCACCCTCTTTGGAATATACTTTTCACTTCTACTGAAATATGCATTTCGTGATCAGGATGGTGGTATATACATTCACTCACGCTCAGATGGCAGCCTCTATAATGCTCAGAGATTGAAGGCCAAGACCAACATTAGGAGGGTAGTGATCAGAGAGTTGCTTTTTGTAGATGATGCTGCAGTTACGACCCACTCTGGGGAAGAATTGCAATGTCTACTATCTGCATTCTCCAATTCTTGTTCTGAATTCGGTTTAACAATTAGCAAAAAGAAGACACAGATTATGTCACAGGGTGCACATGGGGTACCATCAACCTTTATTGACGACGCCGAACTAGAGATGGTAGACCATTTTACATATCTAGGATCAGTGGTAGATAGCAAATTATCACCTAGATCAGGAAATCAACATCCGGATTGGTAAGGCAGCAACAACAATGAACAGGTTAAGAAAAAGAGTCTGGGAGAACAGGAAGCTTACTGCCAAAAAAAAAGACATTGTCTATCAAGCCTGTGTCCTTAGTACTCTTCTTTATGGCAGTGAAACCTGGACAACTTACTCACACCAAGAGAAACGTTTAAACAGCATTCTCATGCGGTGACTGCGGAGAATTCTTGGTATTAAGTGGCAAGACAAAATCACAAATACTGAAGTATTGGAAAGATCAGGTTGTGTGACGGTTTATTCCATGCTCAGTCTTCGTAGACTTAGATGGATAGGACATCTTAGGAGGATGGATGATGGTAGAATACCAAAGGACATCTTTTTTGGTGAACTACAGATGGGTAAGAGATCTCAAGGTCGGCCTCTACTACGATACAAAGATGTATGTAAGCGGGACATGATTGATACAGGCATTGATAATGCACAGTGGCAGCAAGTCGCCGTTGAACGTGTTGCATGGAGGGCAAAGATCAGAAAGGAGATCAGAAGTTAAAGACAAAGGGGCATGTGAGGGACACCGGGCATGTGAGACGTAAGATGGTGCATGATGGTGGAAATGACCACGTGTTCACATGCACCCACTGTGAACGAACATTTACAGCGCGAATTGGCCTTATCAGCCACATTAGCTACCGCCATAGGTAAAAGTTATTATGCCTTTTTAATGCACAAACTATCGTCTGTCAAGACGGCAAGGTGCCTGTGTGACATCTGGTTGCAATGACAATGTAAGAAAGTGAGTAAAGTTTTTTGTCCTCAACTGTTGTTCTCAAAGACCAAGTTTCATTTGAAATGGACAAATATGATCACACATCTCATTAATTAACTGATCTTTCCCTTGTAGACGAGTATTAACGTCATTTAGGTGACTAGTTATATCGACCAGAAATGCAAAGTCACAAACCCACTCTTTGACTTCAAACTCTGTGATACATTTTGACTTGCTTGCAAAGAGTTATGTATTTCTTGCTACAAATCAAACTCTCTTTTCAACATTTTGGCACGGGTCAGCCATCTTACTTCTGCATAAAATCTAACGTCATTATAATCTGAGTGCAAAGACTTTAGAAATTCTTGGAACTGACAGTGATTCAACCTGTTCGACTTAATGAAGATCACTATTTTGACGACCACTTTCATGACATAGTCCATTTGAGGGACTTCGAACATAAATTCTCCTGATGAATAATGCAATGAAAATTTAGCATTGAAGTATTACCGACTTTGGAGGTCTCATTTTCAATCAGTTTTACTAATCCTTTGTGTTTCCCAACCATTGCTGGAGCACCATCCGTTGTTAAGCCCGATAAGTTGTTAAGTTGTAATGAAAAGTGATTCAATGTCGATGTAACCGCCTCTAACAAATCTCTTGACTTACTAGTGTCCTTCAGTAAATACAGTGCAGCTAATTCTTCTGTATTTTTAAAATGGACATCAACATCCCTGATAAAAAATGCCAGTTGGGCAGTATCTGCCATATCTGTGCTTTCATCCACTGCTAGAGCATGAAATATAAACTTGGATGCTCGACTTTTCAAATTATCTTCAATATGTTTTCCAATGTCATCGACACGCCTAGTAATAGTCTGACGAGACAGACTTATTGTTGAGAAATCCTTCTTCTTTAATGGACACAGAATTTCAACGATGCTCTTCAAATATTCCTTAACCATTTCACTATCTGAGTATGGCTTCGATTTTTTTGCTAGTATCATGGCTACTGCATAATTAGCTTTTACATAGCATATTGACTCTGAACCCGCTCGAGTAAATATCTTTTGTTTTGCAGAACATTTGTTTTTTAAAAGTCATTTACTTGATCTTGTCGAAATTGCCCTTTGTACTTATCAAACTTATTTGCACGTTTAGTCTCGTAGTGCCGTTTGATGTTATACTCTTTCAAAACAGAAACATATTTATTGCAAATCAAGCTTATGGATTTTGTTTTACTTTCCACGGAGAAATAATTTATAGTCCACCTGTCTTGAAAACTTCTTAATTCTTCTGTGATTCTTCTATTCTTTGGTCCAGCGTCTTTACTAGTTGATGCCATGGAAGGTCTTCATTTTTAACTGAAAAAAAACAAAAAAAACAACGGGTAATACTTCTTCTTCTTCTTCTTCTTCTTCTTCTTCTTCAGCGTTCCGAGCCATTGAGGTTCTTTGCTGCAGATACAAGCCGTCTCCATTCGTCTCTCTGGTGGACCTTCTCTTGCCAGTCGTTGATTCCAAGTGCTTGTAGGTCTGTATATATATTATCTCTCCACCGTCTTCTTGGTCTACCTCGGGGTTTACGGTCATTTATTTCCTGAGTGTAAGCGAGTTTTGTTTCCCTTTTATCATCCATTCTTTCTATATGCCCCAGCCATTGTAGTCTATTGCCCTTCATGATACCAGTGATTAGCGGGGACATAAAAAGATCTTAAATGTCTTTGTTACTTCTTCTTTTCCACTCTCCACTTTGTGTATCCCTAATGGGTCCAAAGATGCGTCTTAAAACTTTGTTCTCAAAGGTTTGTAGTAAGGCTTCGTCTCCTTTCGTTGTACTCCAGGTGTCAGAGCCATACAGCACAACTGGTCTGATCAGTGTTTTGTATATTGTGATCTTGGTGTTACGAGATAGCGCCTTTGATTTTAGTAGATGTTGTAGTGCATAGTATATCTTATTTCCAGAATTGATTCTAGTTTGTATTTCTTCCCTTATGATATTGGAGCAGTTGAAGATTGTACCCAGGTATTTGTATGTTTCCGTTCTTTTAATGGTCATATTATCTATTTGTATGTGGCCAGAGTTTTTAGCCATTCCTTCTCTTGAAATTACCATATATTCTGTCTTATCTTGGTTGATAACCAGCCCCATCTGTTGGGCTTTTTCCTTTAAGTGAGTCAATATTTCCAATGTCTTTTGTTCATTTTCCCCTATAATATCTATATCATCTGCATAACAAAGCAGCTTGGATGTTCCTCCAATATCACATTCCTCCTTTACCCTCCTTACAACTTTCTCTAGAGCCAGATTGAAGAGTAGCGGCGATAGTGCATCACCCTGTTTCAAGCCAGATGTTATTTGGAAAGGATCTGATTTTCTGCCTTTATATGTTACTAAATTATAAGTATCTTCCATGCATAGTCTGGTCATGTTGATTAACGTCCTTGGTATTCCAAATTCCTGCAGAGCATTCCATAGACTATTCCTATTGACACTATCATAAGCCTTTTTAAAATCCACAAAAATGTTATGGAGATCTCTTTTATATTCCCAATTTTTCTCGGCTATTTGTCGTAAGATAAATATCTGATTTATTGTTGATCTGTTTTGCCTAAAACCCGCCTGATAGTCACCTAATATGTATTCTGAATATGGTTTTTGTCTATTTAGTAATACTGCGGATAGTATATAGCTTATGGACAGTAGTGATATTCCTCTGTAATTTTCACACTGGAACTTGTCTCCTTTCTTAAAGATAGGTATCAATAATGACTCTTTCCAGTCATGGGGTAATTCTTCAGTCCTCCAGATTTTTATTATTAGTTCGTATAACTTTAGATGTAATGCATGGCCACCCGCCTTTATAAATTCAGCAGCAATTCCATCAGCCCCAGTTGTCTTATTGTTTTAAGTCGTGTGATTACATGTAGGATTTCTTCAAATGCAGAATACTAATTAATAATAATTAAATAATTCAAATTACATAATTAAAACGTTTCAGGGTTTACTTACTTATAGAATCGATATGGTAGACAGGATACTTGGTTAAAGTAGTTTGAACTCTTATTATAAATATGATGAATATGTATTTTAACGTTGATCGCAAAATCTCTCCAGATGCAATGGCAATAATAGAATGAAATTATAGAATAATACGGATCTTTGTCACGTTGGATTGAAGGTAGTTATGAGTATGAGCCCGATAGCGTTGCGAGCTTTCTCGAAGACGCCGACGACCACAGAACATATAAATCAGAAGTTGAAGTTTCATATTAAATTTTATCAACACCTAGCGTCGGACAAAACAACTAAGTAACCTTGAGTGTCAGTTAGCGGGATATGTTCTGTGAATTTTCTAAATCTATGAATTTTCCCGAAAATGCGGGATATTTAAAATAGCTCAAAACCAATGAATTTTCCCAAAAATTTAAGATATTTCAAATTTCTCATTGCTATAAATAAAAAAAAATATATGATACGAACGACTCACAATGTAATATTCTTTTGGTTATATGTACAATAAAGTTAACATTTATGTTCGTTTGACCTAGCTCTGTGGGCCGCAACATGACTCCCGACGGGCCGCATGTGGCCACCCCGATTACCATTTCACTTGACACTACTTGTTAATAAAGTTTGCTTTTACATTGACAATTTCAGACAATGCTGCTGGATAACTTCTATGGACCTGCTGTTGACAGTATCAAGAAGTAAGTGCATTTTCATTTTAACTTGAATAATTTTAAAATTAATTTGAGTGATTTGGTGACCATGTCTCTGTTTACTGCAGCATGTGTAGTTTGAAAATGTATTCATGCTTATGAGAGCTTGGAATAAACACATTGTGTGCATGCACTTACACACACACACACACACACACACTGGGATGGGAAGAGATTCACTCAGTATACACCTCTCTGATAAACTTTCATTTCAATTGTTGATTATTTATTTATTACGAAGGCTAATGGACGTGTCTTGAAAAAGGAGAGTGTGGCATATGAGACTACAACCTCCAGCATGAGAATGAAAGTGGAAGCAGTAACAGCGGCATTCCGTTGGTTAGGGGAGACTACTGCAACACACATTGTATTCATTACGCATTCAAGGAGAATGCTTAGTAAGGTGGAGAAAGGAATTTTTTGTGTGAAATGGCTATCCTCGCTTCAGAGGTCACAGATTATGAGTCTTCTATGGATATTTTGCCGTGGCCATGCTGGAGTGTGGGGGAAATGAACCTCTTGGTGGTAAATTACCTATGGACAAGTGAGATGTGGTTATGCATCTCTGGGACGAAATGGAGAATGTGGGGGAACAGAGTGAGATTGTGGGGGATCCGCAGGGTTTCTGGAAGAATCTCAACACTGAGAGGGAAGACCAGGAGAACTTTCTATCAGATAGCAGTTGGAACATTTAGTAGTATGACTCTTTACTGGCTGTTGAACGGGGGACGGAGCGCGTATAGGAATGACCTGAGTGTAGTGATGTCAGCTCTTAACTCAACTCAACTCAACTCAACTTTATTTATTATTTCGAGTTCACTCGCTTTGAACTCGAGCATAGGTCCTTAACCAACTGGTATCTAGCCCTGTGTAGGCTTGTTTATGGTTGGTTAGATTTTGTAGCTACAGTTGTCTACAGGAAGAGCTAGCCTGTCTGAGGTTACAGCATTACTATTCTTTGCTTCCCATATGGGTCTCAGAACACACTGGCAATACATTGAATATATTTGCACATAACGTTGTTTTCAAAAGGATTGTACGTTTGTGTTTCCGTCAAATATTTCTTCCTCTATGTGGGGAAGACTCAATGTACACATTAAACACATTAAAAATTAAAACACACATATTGTTATTCCAAATTTCTGCCTTATATTTCTACCAGAAGCTGTGGTGTTGAATATGAGATCATTCTGAAAGTTCAGTGTCGAAAGGCTGGATTGTCTTTTATTGGTGAGTTTGCATTCTATATTTTTTAAACTTCACATTCATACTTTAGATAATCTTTTCATCTTCTTTAATGCTATATTTTAATATGGGAAGAATGTTCACATACGCAATCAGTAGATGGGTGGCTTTGAAATCTCTGGAATTCTTTGCATTGGCAAACATGTCACCTGGGTACTAAAAAGGGCTTGCTTCCATGATAGTTAGGTTAGTGTAGAGACTTTTATCCAGACCCGTTACCAAAGTATGGTCTCCGTGTGGGCTGTGTTGCAGAGCTTTCCTTCCCCTCTCCAAGCTTAGACACCAGCAGGATGTGGATCTTCATATCCATGGAGAGGCATATTATGATGTAACTAGGCCGGTTTTTATGTCTTCACTTGCTGTGAACTTTTCAACTCAATACACATGCTACTACTTCTAATGCACTGGCCTGCTGTTTGCGTGTGGATTAGCTTTCCATAGTACCAGTGTCCCTCTCCATCAGGCAAACCCATTCCAACTTCTTAGGTACTTGTAATTTACATCCCCAATTCAAGAGCAAAATGTCAACATTTTAGTGCATCTGACCATGTAAAGGTTGAACCCGCTTGTCAACAACCTACTTTGCACACAGGCACTCTCGCATCTTCATCCACATCTCAACGACACAATAATTATGTGGATGGAACAAATATATTTTAATTCAGGCGAACCTGATATATTCATACAAGCATACTCAGGCGGTTCATGCCTGACTTAATATACAGTGGTCGCCTTTCTCACACAAAACGCATACGTCTTCAGATATAACTCCACTCTCGATCTGTAACATGTCCTCTCATAAACTACACATTGGCACTGGGAAAAACACACACGTCCTGTCTGGAAGCTGTCCGGTCGCCGTCTGACTAAGTTCAGTCGGTGGGCTAGTCTCGTCGTCTTAATCTCGTGCGGTCAGCAAACTCCGTACTGTCCTGTCTGTCACGTAGTCCAGTAATCTGTTCACGTCAACCTTGGGTTGTACTACTGTTTACTCTGTTTACGGGTGTTATCCTGTGAACTAGCGTCCCCCACCCTGTCCTTGGGGTTGGTCCAGCTGTTGTCCTAGATATGACACGTCTGTGTCCTCATCTAAGTCCTGTCTTCTGACTGTTCTAAGATATATCTTGTGTTCTGTCTCTATTCTAACTACTGCCTTGTAGTGGTCCTTAACTACGTCCTATCTATCCTTAACTCTCTTCTGTCTCTTGTCCTATCTCAGTCCTACCTAACACGTTGACAAACCCATTCCAACTTCTTAGGTACTTGTATTTTACATCCCCAATTCAAGAGCAAAATATCAACATTTTAGTGCAACTGACCACGTAAGGGTTGAATCCGCTCCCTCTGCATCAGCATAATAGAAGTTTAGTTATCCATTTGGCCATGCTTACCATTAACTAGGCCATGATTTGGCACAGCATATGTGGACTGGCTGGGAGTAGGCCTAGATCGGCAATGTTTCCTCCATGGGTTTTAGACATTTCATTGTCAGCCAACTCAAGCCTAATGCCCTGAGGGACAATCAATAGATGAATTAACAGTGGATATCATATGTCCTAGAGGCATGTTATGAACACAAATATTAAAGCCAAGTAAAGTTAGTACCAACTGCAGGATTGGATGATTCCTTGGGCAAGCCCAAAACCAGAGCATGATGTATTAGTCGAAGTCTTTGTTGCAGGAAATGCCCAAATGTTATCACTGTCTTTCCCTGAAGACCAAACACCGTACACGAAGCTACTATGGGGAGACCTAGAAATAAAATGACCCTGATGATTAAAATTACTTCATCTTATTAAGGCTGCAAAATCCTAAAAGACATAAGAATACAACAATCCAACGTCCACGTCCATGCTATCAGTTTTACAATCTTTCACGAATTCCGTTAAATCAGAATAACTAATCTATAATTGTGTAACATGATTATCTGGCGTAAATTGACGAGCCGAGAACCATTGCGTGTTGCCGTTACTAACATGATAAAAACAAACATCTTTCATAAAGCTAACTCTGCTTAGTCCACTTTCACAAAGTTATGTGTCTTGTCAAAGGCTTATCTATTCTGTGTGTCAAAAAATTGTCATGTACTACAAATATAGTACCTTGCAGTGTATGGTAGGGGGTCTTGAGCCTGAGGAATTAAGGCCGCCTGGCTAGTGCAGTCCTGTGAAGTGTGCAGGTTAGGGTGTGTTTTTTTTGCCCCGACAAAAAACAAAACTCCATACCCTACAGAGGATTTGAACCCGGGTCTCCCGAAGGAGAGTCTGGTATTCTAGCCACTCGGCCAGCTGTTCCTCTGTGTGTAAATTGTCAATTATCGGCACTAAAAATTGTGGAAAATAATAGAAATGAAACAGATAACGAACTGTTAACATTTTGCCATTATAGTGGTGCACGGCGGTCAAGAGATGTTACAATAAGTCATTAAAGTGGTGCACGGCAGTGAATCAGTTAAAGTGCTGTGTAGAGTCTATACTGGTGCCTGCCTGTGAGACCTGGACAATGAGCAGGCAGGCCAAAAAACATCGATGGCATCAGAAATTATGTTTCCAGAGGTAATGCAAAAAATACCATGGACAGATGGGGAAAATATGAGTAAGTGCTTCAAGGACAAATTTGAATAGCGAATGCCATGAACATGTCAAATCTGTTGGCTGAAAAGTGCAAATGTTGCAGTTTTATTTTAAGCAGGCACAAAGTAACCCATATTCTTTTTCCAGACAAAGTATAGAGAAAAGAGTAACACACAATTGTAGAAGATATATGATACAACAAACGACTAGTTTAACTATCATCAATGGGTTTTACTATATTACTGTTGTTTTCCAGGAGGATTTTGTGAAAGACAGGTATAAAGGAGACATACTGGTCAGTGCATTTATTTATCAAGACAGTGGTCCAGGTTCAATCCCCTGCATTGACAGGATTATTTATTTCCAATCAGCACACCTTTTGGGTTGACTCAGTCTCATAAAATAGGTTTCAAAAAGTTAGTTGTGTATTCTTAACAGGACGTAGCAGTCAATCCCAGCATTTTTTGCTGTTTCTGATTCCTGGGCAAGTTTACGTTCAGTAGTTTGCCATTACTTTCTGAATAACCAACACTCATACCTTTGTATGGAAACCAGTGCAAAGCGGTCTGCTTCCAAATCGCCCGCAGCTGTGTGTCAAGCGTGGTATGCGGGATTGTAAACTGCATTCGTAACACCTTTGCCACAAAGCTGATAAAACAGGTACTGGATCATTTTTAGAAATGTCTGAGATATGCCTAGGAAAGGAAAATGGCATGTAATGGAACTGGCCACCGCACCTCATTATGCTGTATCTGCCATGGGACTGCCTTGACATCTAGAAACCTCTAACCCAGACACGTATTGAGACCACTGAAATTAGGTTCTGATTACAGCAAACAGCTTTATAGGCCAAGGGCTTAAGAAAACAATAATAACATATACACACAAGATATTGCTAGTTTTAAACAAAATTCCATAGCATGAACCTGATGTGGGTATGTGAAGTGTTAGAGCCATCACATTTTGTAGGCCTGAGTGTATTGAAAAATAGGTGGTCTGTCTTTCTCTCCCATATTGAAAGTTGAAAGCTGACATTTAATTCTCTTCTCATTACAGCAAAACATCGCTATTACTAGTACATGAATAATATATTGTAAATATGTCTGTTATTTGATATCAGAATGTGTCATTGGGGAAAGGGGGGGGGGGTGTCATGTGTAAGAGATCACTATTGTAAAGTAAAATACATATTATTTTCAGTCACTGAATGGAACATTGTAAACATTGTAAATATACAGACAGATATAGCTAAAATGTATAACCTATATAATGTGAAATAGGAAATTATCTGGAAGTTGTTCCACTATCAGCCACCTGTGGACGTGCCTGAGGGGCTGGTGTTGAGGTTATTGGATGTGAAACACTGGTCAACTTGTAGAGTTAATGCTATGCAATACTTAACATAAGTGGGCGCGTTAGCGAAGTTGATCAGGAGCCGCACTGATAATGCCATAAGCACAGTCGGGCGAGTGTTCAATGTCTGGGCTCATCACCTGCTAAGTGAGGAAATATTTCTCCATGCATTCGGGCCTACAAACTGGGATGGCCCTATCACATCCAGACACATACATGTACATCACCAGTCATCAATAAGTCCACAATAGCATTAACAACACATAAGCATAAGCCATCCTTATACTAGTACAAGTTGTTAATACTCAATGATCAAATTAACATCAGTGAGGAGAAATAGCCCCTCTGCTACACGAACAATCATAACAGAATGAATACAACCCTCACTTTTTACATAGAAATTCCACAAACATAAAAGTTACATAACCAATAAACCAGCAACCTTTATACAGATTACCACTTGCCTCAACGCTGAACATTTAAAACAAAATGTATTCAAAAATAACATCATCTATCTCTTCTAAGACGGATTCTTTCTGATCGCCTCACATTCAGGTCTCCTGGCTCAAACATGTACCAGTCACTTCTTGGTGGTCTATCCTGTGGTTCCTCAACCTCTACCACGACAGGCAATTCTGGTAGTCTTATTGTCGCCTCCGGTACCTCAATTACCGCATCTTTCTCACACCGCTTTAACTCGTGTCGTGCTGCTCTAATGGCAGGTCCATTCTCTCCCACTCTTCTAATAACATATGGGCCTCCTGATGCTTTTGGAACCTCCACCACTGTATATTTGTCTACAGACCACTGGTCTTTAATCTTGCACCTCTCTGTATAGTGGACTCTCTTCCTAACTACTTCTCCTATGGTTAGCAATTTAGGAGGTGATGTCTTGTCACATCTCTCCTTCCTTACAGCAGCTAACTTTCTTAACTATTCGCCTGCCCTAACATGCGCGTTACGCAGGCGGGAAAGATGTCCAGTCACCCAGTTCTCAACATTCGGTTCCTCATCATTACAATCACTATCATCACTAACATCTAGCATGAAATCTACTGACTATATGTTCAGACCATTTCCTTTTCTGGCTTGCCTCTAATGGCCTCAGAAGATCATGTAGGGTCCTATTAAACCTCTCGCACTGACCGTTCACTTTTGGATTCCAACTCGTGGTACGGCTCTTTTGAATCCCGTATACCCTACAGAGTTCTGCAATCACAGCCGATTCAAAGTTCCTGCCCTTATCTGAATGGAGCCTATGGAGTACACCTAAATACAAAAAAAAATTCTCCACCAGAACTTTTGCAACTGTCGAGGCCTTCTGATCCCTTGTGGAACAGCAATTGTAAATTTGGTGAAAACATCTGTAATAACCAACACATTTTCATACCCCCGACTATCCTTCTCCAACATAGTAAAATCCATGGTCACCACCTCAAAAGGCCTAGATGCTAATAAATTACCTGAAGGACCCTGCAGTTTAATATGGGGAGGTTTAGCAATATTACACCTCTGGCATCTTTTACAAAACAGTTCAACATCTTTCGTGATGCCGTCCCAATAACACCGACTTCTCAGGATTTGTATCATCCTATATCCTATATGTCCTGATGGCCGGTGCTGTGCACCGATTCTAACACTCTCTGCTTCAATGCATCAGGTACCACCAATTGAGAAATCCACCCTCTACCTGGCTTCTTTAATTTCCTGTACAACAACCCGTTAATCACACTCAATCTCTTTTGCTGCTTCAACAAGCTTTTGGTTTCAGGGGGTAAACTCCTCATCTCTATCTTACTCAGTCTCACTCTCTCACTCACACAAGTTAACACTGTATACACATGCACATCTTCTGCTTGTAGTTTTCTCAACTCTTCAGCTGAATATGATGGTAATGATAACAGTGGCACATTACCCACAGGGTCATTCTGTCTATCTACATCTACAATTTCTCCTACCCTAGCAGTTCTCAAGTTTGGACTGACTGGTGTAGCAGCTATGTGACTGATTGGAATGTCACCTTCTTCATCTTCCTGGGGTTTCAAAAGGGTAGCGGGACAAATAATCAGCATTTCCATTAGCACGACCTGGTTTGTGCTTAATGGTGTAGTCAAACATCGACATCTGTGCTATCCATCTCTGCTCAATGGCACCGAGTTTTGCCTTTTGCCACAAAGCTAAATTCCTACTATCTGTAAAAACTTCTACTTTAGTACCTAAAAGATAACCTCTAAACTTTTCAGTCATAGCCCACTTCAACGCAAGCAACTCAAGCTTAGAACTGTTTTTAGCATTTCGTTCTGAGGGGCGTAGCGTACGGCTAGCGTAAGATAGAACTCTTTTCTTACCGGCTTGAGTTTGCGAGAGGACAGCCCCTAAGCCCTGGTGTGAAGCATCCACCTCCAATATGAACTGCAACGAGAAGTCTGGGAAGCCCAACAGCGGTGTTGATGTCAGTGCCTCTTTTAATCGATTAAACGCCTCGTCACACTCTGGAGTCCACAACCGTCCTATGGGTCCTTTCTTCTTCTTAGTATCACCGGTCTGCTGCTGCTTGAGTTGGCCAACCAGCTCATGCAGTGGTCTTGCAATATTAGCAAACTTTTGGACAAACCTTCTATAATAACTGGACAACCCTAGAAATGACCTAAGTTCTGTCTGAGTTCTGGGCACAGATGCTTCTTTTATGGCTGCAACTTTATCATCCATGGTGCCAATGCCTTCTTCTGAAATGGTGTGCCCTAAAAACTCAACCTTTTTCTGACAAAAGTTACGCTTTTCAGGATTAAGTTTTAGTCCAATGGACTGTAGTCTCTCAAACACTTTCTCAAGCCTACTCAGATGCTCTGCAAAAATCCCCAGAACCCAGAAAACACCAAAATGTCATCAAGGTATACCAACAAAATCTGAAGAAAAAAAATAGTCATTCAGAGAGCATTGCATTAACCTCTGGAAGCTGCTCGCGGAGTTTGCAAGTCCCATTGGCATACGCGTATACTAATACAAACCAAACGGGGTGGTAAAAGCAGTCTTCTCTTGATCCTCTGGCTTCATAGCCACCTGATAATACCCACTTGCAAAATCTAAAGTTGAAAACAATTTGGCGCCACCCAGAGCATCCAGATATTCATCTACTCTAGGGAGAGGGTATGTATCTTTTTTTGTCCTAACATTTACAGATCGATAATCAACAGATAGCCTAAGTCTACCATCTTTTTTCCTCACGAGGACCACCGGGGAAGCCCAAGGGCTGGAACTTTCCTTAATTATCTGACTATCTAATAAAACTTGGAGATGATCTTGTATTTCTCTATAAAATGCTGGGGGAATTCTCCTATAAGGCTGCTTGATGGGAGTCTCATCTGTCAACTGGATGCTATGGGTTACTTTATCTGTATAGCCTATGTCAGTATCTCCCTTGGCAAAAAGACTATCATACCTAACTAATAACTCCTCTAATTTCTTCCTATCTCTATCACTACCCTCAAAACTGCTCAAATCTACAGGGCACCTAACATCATCTTTCTCTCCGGCATACGGCCGTGTTGAAACCTCAACTTCCTGAGCACTTACCATTTTGAAATGGTTGGTAAAATCCACAGTAGCATCTGAAATATCCCCAACTTGAGTACACTTCGACAAGAATATGTCTTCGTCCCCCAGATTGACCGCTTGGACTTGGCATACGCCCCGTCTCAAGGTAGTCAAAGTGTGGGAGAAAAGCAAACGCTTGTGCTCCAAGTCTCGAGGTGGGCTGAAAATGACATGCATATTTTCACGCACAAATCTAACACCTTTTACACTAATTGAGTGATGGAGCGGGCAGGTACACAAACTCTATTGTCAACAAACACTTTAACTCCGCCCAGTCCGACTCCAAGAATCTCCTCCGCTGGGCTACTTCATTTAAGAAATCTACACAAATTCGGTACTGACTGTAAAATGTTCGTGCCACTAATGCCAGGCACTCTTCTCTCCCCATTGTCCATGTCTTTGGTGACAAACACCCCACAGTCCTTCACTTGTGTCCCACCCAACACAATGTCACACACAAAGTACCCCACATACGGAATCACTACGCCATTTGCGGCGTCAACCTAACGAATTGTCCTTCCTTTAGAACATAGTCCTGGAACATGTCCTTGAAACAGGCCTCAGTAATGGTGGAAACCTGAGAACCTGTATCGATGACACACTGAACACTCTTGCCACCTATCAAAACAGTCTCTTCGGGCCTACCACCCACAATTTTAATGTCTGAGCCATGACGCTCCCCTTCTAATACCTGGCTCCCAGCCTTAAAGAGGTCTCGTTTAATGCCTGTCTGCACTCACGTCTCAAGTGACCTAGCCGATTGCATCGCCAGCAACGTGGCACTTGTTGTTGATCGCTGGTGGTGAGTCTGTTCAGCCTGGCACTAATCTCAGACATCTCCCTCTGCAGAAAGTCAATTTCACCCTGCCTGGAAGTAAACTCTGTTCTGGATACACGGCCTGGCTCAGTATGTACAGGCCTACATTCTACCGTTTGTAGGACTACCTCAGTCTGCACCGGCCCATACTGCCCCTGCTGAAACTCCACTTTAACTGGTGGAGGCATACGTGTTTGAATTTCCCCAGAGTTCACATTTCTGTCTCTCACCTCTACCTCTCTGACTTCAGCACCCGATGGGGACCGCACACCTTCCCATGTTTGTGAGCACTCCCTGATCTAAAGAAATGTCACCGACGAATCTTGCGAGATCTTTTCCTTTACAACAGTTTGGGTGAAACTGTCCCGTATGCCAGCCACAAACTGGTCTCCAAGGGCCTCCCCATCCAACACAGGGACACCTTGCATTTCCTAGGCCTTCACTACCCTCTTAAATTCAGCATTTGCCCTATGGGAGAAGTCATAGACTGTCTCCCTAGCTCGCTGGCGTATTGTAAATAACGTTGCCAGGAGCTCCCGTAGACTCTTCTTCTCTCCAAATATCTTCAGTAAGGCCTGCAGCATGGCCTCAGGGTCTTCCTCAGAAGCATGGAGTTCTAACTCTCTCCTGACAGGACTGGTTATGCTGTCAAGAATAATGTCAACCTTATCGACTGTCTCTAACATGCCAGGTCTCCATGCTGACCTCACCTCCCTGACGTACTCTTCTACTGATGGTCCACCTTTCTCCCCAAAACACCGAACAGGCTTTCTTGTTGGTACTACAACATACCTCAAAGTCTCAGTGAGCTCGCGTGGTGGAGCGTCAGTGGGCGGGAATCTTCGGTTCCCATCGTAGAAACTGGCGGCGGCTCGTCTTGTTCAACACTCGCTGCAGCACGAGTACTTCTGGTCTCCATCTTAAGGACAAGATACTATGCTACGGGTGGCTTTGCAATGGAGCCTAACTAGCTAACCTGGGTTTTGCTATCTCTAGAGGGCTATTACCAACTATACCAAAAATGAACCGAAAAAGGAACGAACTAAAGACCTCAACTAAAACAATCACATGGTACCAAAACAATCCTACCAGAATAATTCTAATGCTGTCACTATCCTGGCAGGCTCGCCACTTGAAACAGAGGTAAAAACAGGAACAAGGACCACTTACTTCTGCTACGGTGATGTGAGGAGAAGAGCGCAACCCTGACTGCGTAGGGCCAAAGAAGAAAATGAATAAAGAGAAAGAACCTCTAACCGTCCCCAGTTAACAAGAATAGAAAAGAAACAAGATTTAAGAAGATGCAGGAATGTGCCCACAGGGAATTGGAACAATATTCTCCAATCCCAGACAAAGAATTACTCCGAGGGCTGTTCTAACACCAATGACTATAATAAGAGAGCCTATCAACTAAACAACAAAGTAAGAATAACACAAGCATCATTTGTTTATTAAACTTCTAAACTTTACAATAATATACAGACATGTAGCATCAACAAAGAAGATAGGATACAGCAAAAATCAAACAGCCAAAACACTAACCCAACAAACAAAATTCCTAAATACAGCAAATACTTCTAAGTACAGCAAACACTTCTCCAATTCAGCAAAAACTCCAAGCCTATCAAAAACTAATCTACTAAAAACTAATCCACCAAAAACTGCTAGTCTACTAAAAACTAATCTACCAAAAACTTCTAGTCTACCAAAAACTAATTTACTAAAACTTCTAGTCCACTAAAAATTAATTTACCAAAACTTCTAGTCCACTAAACACTAATCTACCAAAAACTTCTAGTCCACTAAAAACTACTTTACCAAAACTTCTAGTCCACTAAACACTAATCTACCAAACATTTCTAGTCCACTAAAAACCCAGGAAAATCTAAAATCTAAAACTAGAATTCTGGCTTTTCCTGTAGATAAAATAAAAACCAACAAAAATACTATTAGGCAAAGACAAGTCAAACATCTCAACATGATGACCCAACAAGACAACACCAACACCCAGTCTTTCTACGTAAGACAGAAAACACTCTTGTACTTGTGACGAATAGACACAAGATGCAACATCCTGACACTTATTCATTAGATTCACTTACATCACACATCACAAGCAAACACAACATCTCAACACTGATTTGGCTAACATACAACATATGTTGGAAGCAAACAACACCTCAACACTGATCTGGATGACATACATCAGACATTGTAAGCAAACACAACATCTCAACACTGATTTGGTTAACATACATCAGACATTGTAAGCAAACACAACATCTCAACGCTGCTTTAGTTAACACACATCAGACTGACATCTTTGTCCTGGTAAATTAGGCTGTCATTCTAACCTACCAAAGTGGCTAAATTTACCAAGGAACCCATAATCAGTTCCCTGTCTACACCTTGCAGAATATTTTATACATTAATTTGCACCAAGTCACTGGTAACACAGGACAACACAGTATTCCCAATAGACCACATGTTTATAGAACACTATCAATGTTTAGCTCATGGAATAGCCAAGATCAAACACCACCTACCACACACCATCTACAATAAAACATGTATTGACAGATTGTACTCCTATGTTCCACATATGATGGTACGCTTTACTCCTATACCACAATACACAACATTATAGACTCCGCCACCATCAGACATTCAGGTGTCTCAACACAGGGACTTCCCCGGACAACAACTCCAACAATCCTGTACACAAGCAATGCCCTCGTGGCACGAACAGACATGGACTATGTAAATCCACATTAACTATATGATGCTTAAGCTGGACAAAACTGATACCCACATAAAATATAATTGACAGGGAGCACCTATTCATCAGCCTCCAAAGTTTTCTACACATTCATCACACATCCTCACTCCTACACCATAACCCTGATTGTGGTCAAAATCACAATATAGTCTACATACATCCGCCTCGACTACTACAGGCCACTTCAGACCCTGGCGGGTATAATAATCATCATCCTCATCATGGCTATCATCATAATCACATGACCACCACCATCACAAGCATAATCATCATCATGTGATACTTATAAGACAATGACCATCGATGTAGCGTTCCTTCTGGTATCTATATCACTGCACCCAGTCATGGATAATAATTAATATAGCTTCCTTTATAACAGTAATTGTTATTCTCATGTATGTCCTACTTGATGGGTTCTACTTTCTAGGTGACTTTTGCTTTCTCGTCAACACCGGTATCAAAAACTCAAAATACTATATTCCGTGAAGTTCCCTCAATGAAACCAGAATTGAAATATGCCAGTCTATGATCATGTCATCTCAGTTGCACCCTGATGACCATATGTCAGGAATTAACCCTAACTCACCATCATGATACTCAATGCACCACCTCTTCCCCACCTTCTGTCATTTAAATACCTAAACTTACAAGGGATGCCATATCAGCACCAATATGAGAGCACACACATTACCGTATGCTATTACAAATTAATAACCAACAAGTAAAACATGTTTAGCTGTGAAAAGCATTGGACACATATACCCAATGGAATTACCATATTTGCAGAATGTAAAAATGCAACACTTGCACATAGAAGAGTTACAACACTCACAGAAAGTTAAAGATAAACATGTATTACACAGGAACTCAATTGAGGAACTTCCTGAAACTACTAAGACAGCTCATAGATAAACACACAATAGTATCAAGTGAAAGTATACAAATATTAGTAAGAGTGCATCATTCATATGAGAGAATCAAAGCACAAAAATGTCAATGGCTGGCTACAGAACATTATTACTATTATAATAAACGGTGTAATATATCTATTATGTCATTATTATTACACACTAATGTCAACCAGTGTTGCCTAGTGCCAACCACCTCAGTGTACTATTCTTTGTGAATAGACACATAGCAAGTGCATATAAATATCTTTGCGAAAGGTGGTACATAGCATTAAATCATATTCTCTCCACCGTGCGACAACCGCCTTGCTTAACTTAAGACAGAATCTCAGTCACTGATTCCATCAATAACTTGATACACCTACACAAACATTACTGCCTTCTGGTAACAGATGTGATGCCAGACTTCACTTACTGCTGAACAACAAATTCCCACACTATGTTGAATATTTAACTATATTGTAATGTACCTTGCCTTTTATTGACTGTAAAATGTGTTTACTTTAATCACTCATAGCCACTGTCAACTCATCTTCATACTCAGCATCACCTACATGTCTATCTCATCTATAATGATCAATCTGAACTCATTAAATCATAGCTATACCTGATATAATAATGCCTAAAACAATTATAATATATGTTACTGCCACTAATATTCCTAATATTATTTTCCTCAATAATTCATACAACCAATATTTGCCCAGCTCTTACTAACAACAAGCTTCTTGAACTCATAATAATTTACACCGCTGTAAATAAACCACTAGCTCTGAATAATCATTAAGTATTACTAATGCCCCCGTGTGCCCAATTACCTCCCAACTTGTGGAACACTATTTTCTCCTTTATCATTAGCCATTATTCCAAATTTACCTTTTAAGTTTTGTTTCGAGAACAAAGGCTAGCTGTTACTTGCTGAGATGGTCTCCCACGTGTCAATTTTCCAAGTGCTGTTCCTCCATCTTCTACTTTTCACCTAGTCTCATAAAACTTCTTAACACAAGTAGCTTCTAAGTTGTTCCTTAATTTATCGCGCACATATACTGTAGTATGTTTTCTAGAAGTGGCTCTAGAGCGACAACGTACAGTAATGGGGACAAGGGACATCCCTGTCTCACTGACCTAGTCAACCAGAAATAATTGGTTAGGGTATGGTTTAATAGAATCCGACTTTCAGGTTTTAAATATAAAATTTTGATCCATGTCAGAAAATAATTTTCCACGTTGCAGTGTGAGAGAGTTTTGTGGAGGTATGAGTGAGATATTCTGTCGAATGCATTTTCTTGATCTAAAGAGAGAATTGAGGACTGACAATTTTTCAGATGTGTGTAATTGATGATGTCCCTTATGAAGTGTGTGTGTTGCTGGATATTCCGGTGTTGTACACTACATTGCTGGTCTTCATGAATGAGAATTGCCATTACTGGTTTAAATTTATTCGTCAAAGCCTTTCTTAAAATCTTGTAGTCTACGTTTAGAAGCGAGATCGGTCTGTAACTCTTTAAAAGTGTCTTGTCGGTGTTCTCTTTCGGAATAAGAGTGATGTAAGACGTGTTGAAACTGGATGGGAGTTCTTGTTTGTGGAAAGATTCAGAGAATACTGTTAGTAAAAGGGGACCTAGAAGAGGACAGAAAAACTGATATAATTCAGCGGTAATACCGCCAGGGCCAGGCGATTTGCCCCTCTGTATTTCGTGAACCGCTTGTGTTATAACTGTTAGTGTTAATTCAGTATCTAGTGTTAGTTTCTGTTCCTCTGTGAGTTGTTTTGTGAATTTCATAAAATTTTCTTGTACGTGCACCTGTGTGTTTTCCTTTGTGTAAAGGTTCTTATAATAATCTCCGAAGGCTAAGGCTATTTGTTGTAGCTTGACTTGTATATTTCCTTTCCTGTCGATTGTCTCGCCTATCTGTCTGCTGCGCTGTATGTTTTGTTCTATAGCTAGGTATTGTTTACTCGGTATCTCTTGTGTTATAGTTTGTAACTTTGTTCGCAGTAAAGCGCCCTGAAATCGCTGATTTCTGTGGATATCTAATTCTTCTTGTAATGCTATGATGTGTGGTGAATTTTTGTCTGTCTGTAGTAAGAACTTAATTGCATTTTCCAATACTTTTTCTTGTTGTTGTTTATGCTTGTGTATTACTGCTGCTAGTGTTTGAGTTCTCTCTCTTATAGTTTGTCTAAGTGTTTCCCCGAGTTCTCTCGCATTACCCTCTGGTATATCACTTGTGTATGTGAGGATCAACTTGTTATGCGATCTACATAGTCCTGATTTTGTAAAAGTGTGCTGTTAAATTTCCAACGGAGAGATCTTCTAAAATGTGGTGTTGCTTGTACTGTGCTTATTGTTGCAACTACAGCCTTATGGTCTGTGAAGTTCAGAGTCTCCTGTAAATGCTTGACTTGTGTTATATGATGTGTTATGGGCGCATAAAGTCATTTAATCGCGCTGCTCTGTTATGTGCATTGTTTGTGTGTGTTGTATCTGTTCCAAGGGGATGCGTCTGCCTGTATATGTCTGACAGCCCATGGATATCTAAAATTGTTTGCAATGTGTCTAACTGATGTTCATCCTCACCTGTTGTGTTTCTAATTTGCATTCTTACATCTCCATTTGTCAGGTCATGCACCCCTAAAATGAAATTGTGACCCCGATATGAGCGTGATAATAAGTTTTCCAGTGTTTGGTAGACGAGCGGCTGATTTCGGTAGTCAGGCGCTGCGTGTATGTTGACAATTGTGTATTTATGTGTTATTTCCCACCTGTAATATAGCTATCCTACCCTGGCAGTCCCTGTCCTTCTCTATAATATGCCACCTGTCCAATGTCTGTATTATTGTGTACCCAATCCGATATGTTGAGTACTAAGACTAAAACATGAGTGTCTTAGACCTAAGCATGTTGTGATATATGATGCGTGTTCGTCGGTGTTAACGTTAGTTTCCTGTATGAGTATAAAATCAGGTTTATATTTGTGTATGAGTGGTATAAGATGATTGATTTTGGATCTTATACCCCGAATGTTAATACTCATTATTTTAATTTCCGCTGCCATTTTTGTTGTAATATAAGAAACGGTTGAGTATAATTATGTTTCTTGTTTCAAACTGTCTGTATGTTATCATTTCTGGAGGTATTCGGTAGATTCCTTCGCTGGGCTTGAAATATCTAAGTCAACAACGAGGCGTGGAGAAGAATCTGACAGGTTTCTTCGTCGTGGTGGTGTGTTGATTGTATCTCTGTCTCTTCCGGTTATGGCGCTGGTCGGTCATGGCGCTGGTCGTTATCTGTTCAGTATAATTACTTACACATTTTTTTTTTTATGACCTGTGCGCTTCAGACGGTGTAAGGTGGTCGTTGAAGGGTGGTAGCGTGGTAACAGGTGTTTGGCTGACTTACACCATCTGACAGCTCACTAAATGAATCTTTTTTTTTCTTTTTTTTTGGTTTAAGAGCTCGCGGTTCCCAGAGGGTCAGGAGCCTCCCCACTAGGTCCCGCGTCCCTGTGTGTATCGGTTGTATTGGGTGATTATCCCGGCCCCTGGCAAGATAAAGGACTTTGATCTTAGCCAAAAGGCCGAGAAGCGGACGTTTTAAGTTGCAAAAACGACGCACTGCCGAAAATCAACGCAGATTGGATAAGGCAAAATTTATACGTTGTGAAGAGAAACCCGTGTGACAATGTCAGGGCGTCTATTGGGGACAGTCGTTAACATCGTGCACGGAGCTTGCAGTGTTCAAACATTGTATATATTGCATTAACAAGTAAATTTTATTCATTTTTAGCAGTCAAAGTATTTCAAGCTTTAGGAAGTCACATTATTATGTTAACTGTGAATACGGAGTGTCATTATTTTAAATATTTAACAATTAATGTAACTAATTGCTTCTTTAGAAAAACCGTAGTCGAGTTATGTCCCTTGCAAACTACAAAAATGAATATTATGTTCCCGTGAAAAAGAGGTATTTGTTTCCCCTTAAATTTCGCTTACCAAGTGCACAGGCCGTCGACAGTGTGATAGCGCCTGGTTAGCCCGTAGATCATGTAATTGAGTCCCCACTATTGCTCCCGGGTTGACTCAGCCGAAACTAAGCACCATGAAATGTTCTGGAAAGTAAAGGCGAAGTGTGCGCTATTGACCACATCACCCATTGAGTGCCAATTGTTTTACAAAAAATGTGGTGTTTTCTTTCACCATATACTCAGTGCCTAAAGGAATGGAAAAGCAGAGTACTTCACTTTTTACCTGTACAACTGCTACTACTACAGTTACCACTATGGCTACTACTGTCTACTACTGTCTGCAAATATTTAAAATTGTGTGTTTGTGTATGTCTATATGTAAATTGTGGTATATGCCGAACACAATTTTGAAAAAATCAAAATCGCTTTGAGAAAAGAAAACCTTAACAACCCATGTAACGATTGTCAGATGTCAAGCTCTGTGCTTGTTCTAACACAGTTTACTTGCATGTGGTTGCTGGTGTTGTGCCATCAATCAATCAATCAATCAATCAATCATGTGCCATGCCGGAAAGCGTGGGCGGTCATGACTCGCCATTTCACTCGATCACCAGTGTCATAAGCTCTTATTATTGTTTATCCCTGTATGGCTATGGCCAGTTTATATCTGACTTCTTGTGAACAGTCTCCATGGTTGTTGATTGTGGAGCCAAGATGTTCACAGTTTGTGATGTTTTCAATTTCTCCGTGGGTGGTTGTAATTTTTGGTTGGCGTGTAGTTTTGTGTGTGGGTATTTTTTAAAAAATATTAGTTCAGAAAAATATTGTTATCTTAATTATGGCTTTTTACAAACAGGATTAAATTTACATAACATATACAATTAAATTAGGAGCAAATTAATTCCGCATTTGTTATAAATTTGCAATAGCTCATAAACTTATATATGTTATTGATGAATTTTTAATAAATTCAGCCATTCTGTATACAAGATAAGAATTAGTAGCTTAACAGCTAAAGTAATTGAACATATTAACACATTTTTTACTTATGTAATACATATGGTACTGATCAGTTAGTAATGAAGTTTTTATTTGTGTAAGAAAGAAATGAAGTAATAATAAATTCAGGAGCAGTGAATATTATAAATTAATTATTAATATTTTGTACATGATCACTTGAAAACTTAGTGACATCTGGCAAACTTGATGTAATCCAAGCCTCTGGTGATCATGTGAGTTTGCGAACCATCATTGTCTGTCAGCATGGCACATGTTTCAAAACATTACCACCTAACAGCATGGCACACGATGATGTTGGCAGAAGAGCTTCAATACATAATGTCATGCTTGAATGATAAAATAATTATTTACAAATACAGGTTGCCCCAGGTCTGACACAGACTTCTACATGGTCGACAGGATACAAGTGATCGCTCTTACACTTCTAGTGCACTGATGGCGCGGCAGGGCATTCAATCCCTACACTAGCATTTAAGTTGGTCTGAAATGTTGACTTCTCGTTCAGAAAGCAGTGGCAAACTACAGAATATAAAATTACTTATAAAATCAACCTGAGGTTGAATGCAGCATCCTGCAATGGACATGCAACATTTATCGTTATGGGTTTGACACTAAAGGAAATGTTTACTAACGCAAAATTACAAATGAAGACGACTGTGACACAGAAACCCCATTATTAAAGAGTTTCTCCCCCGATGTGTCTCCACCTTGCCGTGGTGGGGGAGCTTGAGTGTCACACTGACCCCAAGCGCTAAGCCGATGGATATTAACTACATATTGGACAGCTCTTGGGATAGGGACCAGACTAAGAAAGACACAACCTGCTGCTCTGCAGGTAGACAGGATAGCAGTCAAAAGTTTAAATCAGGTGCACGAAGGCAGAAGTTCTTGGTCCGGACACAAGCACTAAGGCTCTCGCTGAGGGATAAGGCTGGACGCCTCTAAGCCATTAATCCTTCGATCTGAGAGCCGAACCGATACAAACCTACCGAAAAATGGTGGTGAGAGGCTGAGTACGTTACATGCTTAGTTCAGATATTTTGGAGGTTCTCAGCTGGGGGTTCTAAGGGATCCCCGGATGAGAGGCCCTGGCCGTTTTTTAGCTCACTAATGCACGGAGGTAAGGTGCTGAGCCGGCAGCACATGTAGCCTACCACGTGAGCACTAAAGGAAGAAAAGCGCCTTAGTCGCACGAAATAGTTACGAAAAATGTCTGTATCTATGCTCAGTAGAGTGTAGTCAAAGGTGGGAAAACGTCTCAATAACACGAAATGGAACGCCTGGCTAGCGAATCCATTGCGTGGTCCGAAGTCCGAAGCAAAAGCTTACCTAGTGGATGTCGTCCACGGACTGTCCGTTCCTGGTTTGTGCTTAAGCGATCAGTGGCAAGCGAAAGGCCCAATACATGGAAGTGAGGAATCAAAGCAGCCATGAGCAGGGCGTGACGATTCCTCGGGTGAGCCCAGTCTCAGAGCAGTATCTTCTGGCTCTGCAGTAATGGAAGCCGCCTTAGATAGCAGGGAACGCCCACGGTCTGCCCCTGCCTTCCCTTGCGGGTTAACCGTGATGTCGTTGACCGTTCTATCTTGACCAGCTGAGATGTGGGCGACATCACAACAATAAGTCTAACGTGTCTCGAAACCCGAAGAAGGCTAACCTCATTAAAAATGCCCGCCGAAGCCGGAAGTGTCGTCCTACGGGTGGCAAAATAAAAATTGGCACTACGCATTTACGTCCGAGTGAAATGTCTCGTCCGAATGTCTCTCATGCTAGGAACAGCTCTGACTACCTAGTTTCCGAATGCCGCTCTTGTTCGGAACAGCTCTGACTAGGTAGTTTTCCGAATGTCGTGTCTGGAACAGCTCTGACGGGCACAACGACAAGCACATGTCCGAACCGAAAACTCGCTGAGTGGTTACCGTCTGCAGACCTGCCTTATTTATGCGGGAACCGCCCGGGGCGAACGAAATGCCCAATATATTGATGTGAGGAATTAAAGCAGCCATGAGCAGGACGTGACGATTCCCTCGGTGAGCCCAGCACCAGGGCGCTATGTGTCGGCTCTGCAATTATGGAAGCCAACCAGGATGGCGGAAAATGCCATGGACTGTCCCTGCCTTCCTTTGAGGGATGACCGTTAAGTCTTCGACCTTTCCAACTTGACCAGCTAGGAGGTGGACGGTGCCATAAATGTGAGATTCCCAGGAATGCTAACTTGGTCAAAATTGCACGTTAAAAGTCGGATGTGTTGGCCTACGGGTTTCGATCCAATGGTGCATAACGAGACACACCGCAATCGCATCTGAAAAAAACACTCCGGATGAACGCAAAGAAGAAGAAAGAGTTCCCTTGTAAAATAACGCTCTGTGATGAAGGGGTTACAGACACAATTCTTAGAACTTCATATTGGGTTCGAAACACAGCTGCAGGCGATTTGGCAGCAGATCGTCTCACGTTGAAATTTTCATGCACTGGTATGAGTGCTGGTCACTCAGAAAGCTGTGGCAAACTACTGAATGTAAACTTGCCAAGAAATCACAAACAGCCAAAGAATGCTGGGGTTGGCTGCGACATCCTGTAAAGGATATGCAACTAACTTTTGTTGTAAATTAAAAGTGATAGAACCATCACACGATGTAGGTCTGTGATGTGATAGAACCATCACACGATGTAGTTCTGTGATGTGCTAGAACCATCACACGATGTGGGTCTACGATGTGACAGAACAATCTCGTGATGTAGGTCTGTGATGTGATAGAACCATCACACGATGTAGGTCTGTGATGTGATAGAACCATCACACGATGTGGGTCTGCGATGTGATAGAACAATCTCGTGATGTAGGTCTGTGATGTGATAGAACCATCATACGATGTAGGTCTGTGATGTGATAGAACCACCACACGATGTAGGTCTGTGATGTGCTAGAACCATCACACGATGTGGGTCTGCGATGTGATAGAACCATCACATGATGTAGGTCTGTGATGTGATAGAACCATCACATGATGTAGGTATGTGATGTGATAGAACCATCACACGATGTGGGTCTGCGATGTGATAGAACAATCTCGTGATGTAGGTCTGTGATTTGATAGAACTATCACACGATGTAGGTCTGTGATGTGATAGAACCATCACACGATGTCGGTCTGTGATGTGATAGAACCATCACACGATGTGGGTCTACGATGTGATAGAACAATCTCGTGATGTAGGTCTGTGATGTGATAGAACCATCACACGATGTAGGTCTGTGATGTGATAGAACCATCACAAGATGTAGGTCTGTGATGTGATAGAACCATCACACGATGTGGGTCTGCGATGTGATAGAACCATCACACGATGTAGGTCTGTGATGTGATAGAACCGTCACATGATGTAGATATGTGATGTGATAGAACCATCACATGATGTGGGTCTGCGATGTGATAGAACAATCTCGTGATGTAGGTCTGTGATGTGATAGAACTATCACACGATGTAGGTCTGTGATGTGATAGATCACAAACAGCCAAAGAATGCTGGGGTTGGCTGCGACATTCTGTAAAGGATATGCAACTAACTTTTGTTGTAAATTAAAAGTGATAGAACCATCACACGATGTAGGTCTGTGATGTGATAGAACCATCACACGATGTAGTTCTGTGATGTGCTAGAACCATCACACGATGTGGGTCTACGATGTGACAGAACAATCTCGTGATGTAGGTCTGTGATGTGATAGAACCATCACACGATGTAGGTCTGTGATGTGATAGAACCATCACACGATGTGGGTCTGCGATGTGATAGAACAATCTCGTGATGTAGGTCTGTGATGTGATAGAACCATCATACGATGTAGGTCTGTGATGTGATAGAACCACCACACGATGTAGGTCTGTGATGTGCTAGAACCATCACACGATGTGGGTCTGCGATGTGATAGAACCATCACATGATGTAGGTCTGTGATGTGATAGAACCATCACATGATGTAGGTATGTGATGTGATAGAACCATCACACGATGTGGGTCTGCGATGTGATAGAACAATCTCGTGATGTAGGTCTGTGATTTGATAGAACTATCACACGATGTAGGTCTGTGATGTGATAGAACCATCACACGATGTCGGTCTGTGATGTGATAGAACCATCACACGATGTGGGTCTACGATGTGATAGAACAATCTCGTGATGTAGGTCTGTGATGTGATAGAACCATCACACGATGTAGGTCTGTGATGTGATAGAACCATCACAAGATGTAGGTCTGTGATGTGATAGAACCATCACACGATGTGGGTCTGCGATGTGATAGAACCATCACACGATGTAGGTCTGTGATGTGATAGAACCGTCACATGATGTAGATATGTGATGTGATAGAACCATCACATGATGTGGGTCTGCGATGTGATAGAACAATCTCGTGATGTAGGTCTGTGATGTGATAGAACTATCACACGATGTAGGTCTGTGATGTGATAGAACCATCACATGATGTAGGTATGTGATGTGATAGAACCAGCACACGATGTGGGTCTGCGATGTGATAGAACCATCACATGATGTAGGTCTGTGATGTGATAGAACCATCACATGATGTATATCTGTGATGTGATAGAACCTGAACACGATGTGGGTCTGCGATGTGATAGAACAATCTCGTGATGTAGGTCTGTGATGTGATAGAACCATCACACGATGTGGGTCTGCGATGTGATAGAACCATCACATGATGTAGGTCTGTGATGTGATAGAACCATCACATGATGTATATCTGTGATGTGATAGAACCTGAACACGATGTGGGTCTGCGATGTGATAGAACAATCACGTGATGTAGGTCTGTGATGTGATAGAACCATCACACGATGTAGGTCTGTGATGTGCTAGAACCATCACACGATGTGGGTCTACGATGTGATAGAACAATCTCGTGATGTAGGTCTGTGATGTGATAGAACCATCACACGATGTAGGTCTGTGATGTGATAGAACCATCACACGATGTGGGTCTGCGATGTGATAGAACAATCTCGTGATGTAGATCTGTGATTTGATAGAACTATCACACGATGTAGCTCTGTGATGTGATAGAACCATCACACGATGTAGGTCTGTGATGTGCTAGAACCATCACACGATGTGGGTCTACGATGTGATAGAACAATCTCGTGATGTAGGTCTGTGATGTGATAGAACCATCACACGATGTAGGTCTGTGATGTGATAGAACCATCACAAGATGTAGGTCTGTGATGTGATAGAACCATCACACGATGTGGGTCTGCGATGTGATAGAACAATCTCGTGATGTAGGTCTGTGATGTGATAGAACTATCACACGATGTAGGTCTGTGATGTGATAGAACCATCACACGATGTAGGTCTGTGATGTGATAGAACCATCACATGATGTAGGTCTGTGATGTGATAGAACCATCACATGATGTAGGTCTGTGATGTGATAGAACCATCACATGATGTGGGTCTGAATGAACGGAGGATAGGTGGCCGGTGTTTTACTCTGTTAGCGGGCGATGAGCGCAGGCGGCAAATCCTCATTCAACCATGCTCATAAAATCAGCGTAGTTTCCTATCAGTTACACAAACGCACCTGCTATTTCTACATTGATTTTTTTTTTTTTTTTTTAGTTGACATTTATTATTGGATGGGAATAAATGCGTGAAATATAATTTTCTGTATAAATAGTGCTTGTGCTACAGGTGCATGTATCGTGAGTTGGAGATATTAAATACTTAGTACGTAACACAAGTAAGAGTAAAGAAACAATACATGTAAGGGTACAGAAACGTAATACAAGTAAGGGTTAAGAAATGTAATACCAAGTAAGGGTTAAGAATCGTAATACAAGTAAGGGTACAGAAGCATAATACAAGTAATGGTAAATAAACATGATTTACATGGTTTGGTTGTGAACGTACATACTTTATTTTCAAAGGATTAAGAATTGTTCATGCAGGTCTGTCTGACATTCTGTCCTTCTCATCTTTTCTGCTCTCATTCATGATTTCATTATACATCACTTAAGAAGCTAATATTAGACAACAACAGAAACAGAACAGCAAGTGTAAGTGATGTGATGCTAGGTCACTGTTTTTGTTATTGCCATCTGACAGGCGATGTAGTCAGTATCACACTAGTCATTTTACTCCCAGAACATCTTCTGGCGTGCTTTTAATCAGGCTGGGTATTGTAACTATGTAGTTATGAATATAATCTCACCGCCAGGGTTACTGAATCTAGAACTACTGGGGTAGTATGCAAGTGCACTAACCAATACAATATTGTATTATGAAGAGTTTACTTTTGTATGTATACTTGCCCGCTCGTCTGTGTTTGAATCTCCATTCAGGTGGATTTTCTATAATTGACCCTGGCTCCCAGGTCAACCCAATCTGAAATTGCTACCAGGAAATGTCATGTGACGTGTAGTTGTACGGTGTGATATTGACCACATCACCCATCAAGTGTTGATTGGTCTAAAACATATGGGTGATAGCACCATTTGCATAGAATTTCTCAAAGTCCTTGTTCCTATCTTTCTATCTCTATCTATCCATCCATCCATCCAACCATCCGTCCGTTCGTCCGTCCGTCTGTCTTTCCGTCCGTCCGTCCGTCTGTCTGTCTGTCTACCTATCTGTCTATCTATCCATCTATCTATCTATCTATCTATCTATCTATCTATCTATCTAATCTATCTATCTATCTATCTATCTATCTATCTATCTATATGTCTATCTATATGTCTATCTATATGTCTATCTATCTATCTATCTATCTATCTATCTATCTATGGGTGATAACACCACGTACGTAATATTCCTCACGAGTCCTTGTTCCTATCTGTCTACCTCTATCTTTCTATGGGACCAACACCATATATCCAATACGCCTCGGGGTTTATTTTTCCCGATCGCTTGCTCTGAACTCAAGTGTAGTTCATAGACATTACTTCTAATAGTGCTGGATGAATTTTGCATGTGGAAAGCTTTCCCTGTTAACAGTGTCCCTCGCCATCAAGCGAACCCACATTGACTTTAGAGGTACTTGTAATTTACGTCCCTAATTTAAGGACGAGAGGTCAAAATTTTAATCCAGCTGTCCCGTGTATGGTTTGAACACCTTAACTCGACATCAGCACACCAGATGTCTAAGAGAGATGGGTTGACTGTGACGTCCTGTAAAGGATATGCAACTAACTTTTGTTTTTTACTGCACTGGACTTGTGTGTGTACTTTAAACTTGGTTTTGTTGCAGGCTTGGCCCTGGTGCTGTGATATACTGGTTTGGTTTTGTCCAAGAACTGGCAGAGACCGGTGAGAGGGGTATTCTCTTGTTGAGTGGTTTTCCTGAACCTGAGCAAATTGTACATCTGAAAGACATGCATCAACAGGAGGGGGAAGCTGCTGGATTTTGTTTAGTTCGTAATGTGGATAAAAATTCTGATGATGATGATAATAGCAGGGATCTTTGTGATCCACAAATGGGCAGTACATTTTCTAACTATGTTGATCTTATGTTTGATACTGATGAAGAAGATGAGCAAATACCAAGATTTACTGCAGCTGTTCAAACAAGCTGTATTTTCTCTAACATAACTGCAGAAGGGAGTAAAATATCACCGGAGGAACATTATTGAGGGATAGATAATGTAGTGCATATAAAGGATTCTGGTAAGGTTAAAACCACTAGGGATAGCTTACATGTTAGTGAGGATGGGAGCCATGGTGAGAGTCAAAACATATATGTTAATTGTGAGAATTCAGTTGACACACATGCTGATAAAAGAAGTCCTGGATCACCCAAGTCACATGGTAATGATAGTGTGTTTTTAGATAAAGATAATTCTCATGATGACAGTGCATGTTTAGATAAAGATAACTCTAATGATTCTACAACAAACATTGTTTCTGACAGTGACAATAAGCTAAGCAGTCTTAGTGATATCTCAGGTTGTGAGAGAGTTAATGAGCATTGGGATGTCAGTGCGACTGTCAAGACTTTGTGTGTGGATACACATTTCAGTGGTCCGCAAAATCTTCACCATGCTGAAATAAATGCCAGATGTAATAAGCTTAGTGATACTCAAGATGACAGCATTTCATTGTGTTCAAGATCTGCTCCGGATGATTGCCCCAAACCTAGTTCCACAAAGTACCCTGTGGATTCCATGAAAAATACCCCATTATGTCATGATAAAGAAATGCATAATAATTTAAGTTCTTTAATTTACTCTGATAAAAATAATAAGAAGACAAGTCAAAAAAGGCGGAAGAGGTAGAATGATTGTTTTTGTTATGTTTTACCACTGTCCACTTTCTGTTATGCTTGCGCTGTGGGAAAGGGGGCATGAATGTGCTTCACAATCCTGCATACTGTGTTTGAAACACAACTGCAGGCCATTTGGAAGCAGACTGCCTTGCACTGATTTTCATACAATGGTATGAGCGTCAGTTGTTCAGAAAGCAACTGCGGGACATAAAGTTGCCTAATAAATCACAAACAGTCAGAAAATGATGGGGTTGGCTGCAGCGTCCTGTAAAGGACACGCAACAAAAACTTTATGCTCAGGAAGTGTTATCATTAAGTGAATGGCCAAATGGCACCAGTGATTATACCTCTTCATAACATCATTCCCAATTCTTAACAATACATTCCATTTGTATTTGTCACATAACATGACTAGGCCTGCTCTATGGCACAGTGGCTACTATGTTTGCCAGTTGGCCCAGTGGTCATGTGTTGCATCCCCATCGAGGCAGGTTTTTATTTTAAATTGACCTGGACTCCTATTTTAACGCAGCCTACAATGGATATCGGGGAAATGTCCTGAGAAGTAAAAGTGACCGGTGTGGTATTGACCACGTACCCATTGTGTGACAGTCTATTAAAATCTGGGGCTAGTACCATGTACCCAACATGCCTTGCGTGGAAACGTTTATTTTACTTTTTCTTTATGACATGAACTGAAGTCTGATTCCTTCTGTCTATGATGAGTTTCCTTTGTGACTCATTTTGGCTGCCTATGGCATGTTTATTTCTCTTTTGTAAAGCCAAAGCTCTGCAACACATCAATTATGAGCTCAGCTTTCCACGCTGTTTGTGCAAGATATGGTGCTGGGTGTAATACAAGATATGGGTGCTGGGTGTATGCAAGATATGGGTGCTGATTGTCTTTCATTATTGTGGGAATTTGCTGTTTTTCTCTTTCAATCTCTCAGTGTGAACAGTTTGTCATCTTTAGCAGAATTCTTCAGAGCAGAGACTGTCCTCCCTTCGTTAGTCAGACTAGTATCCATTTCCCATGATGTCCTGTGAGGTAGATGAGTGGCCTAGGTTGGTGTGATTGCTTGCATGTCAGCCCCTTTGTGTCCTGTTATTAGCAGGAATCATTATGTTTCTTCATTGTGTCAACGTTTTATAGTAATTACTCATATAAAGTCGGATCCATTGGTAGCGCAGTGTCTAGCACACTTGCCTGACAGTCCGTGGTTGTGTGTTCAGATCCTCATTGAGACATATTTGTTTTTTTTTTATTGACCTGGGCTGCCAGGTCAGTCTAGGTTCAAATGGGCACCAGGTAATGTCCTCGGAAGTCAAGATGGTCGGTCTGATGTTAACATCACCCATCAAGTGCCCATTTGTTTTGGGCATATCCTTTACATGACATCGCTGCCACACAACAGCATTTTACTGCTGTTGTGATCTCTTGGCAAGTTTACGTTCAGTAATTTGCCATTGCTTTATGAACAACCGGCTGCCATATCAATTTGTTAAAACCCAGCTCAGCGCGGTCTGCTGCCAAATAGTGCACATCAGTGTTTCGAATGCACGTAATCAGAATTACGAACCACGTCCGTAACGCCTTTTCCGCGGAGGTCGGCGAGTACCAATTGATCTAGGAAAATAAGGGGCTACCACCATATGCCCAATACCCTCATAGAATGTAATAAGGTCCTTAACACCCTCATAGCATGTAATAAGGTCTTTAATACCCTCGCAACATGTAATAAGGTCGTTAACACTCTCATAGCATGTAATAAGGTCCCTAATATAAACTCATAGCATGCAATAAGGTCCCAAATACTCTCATCGCATGTAATAAGGTCCCTGATACCCTCATAGCATGTAATAAGGTCCCTAATACCCACATAGCATGCAATATGTTCCCTAATACCCTCATAGCGTGTAATATTGTAATAAGGTCCCTAATACCCTCATAGCATGTAATAAGGTCCTTAACATCCTCATAGCATGTAATAAGGTCCTTAATACCCTCATAACATGTAATAAGGTCCTTAACACCCTCATAGCATGTAATGAGGTCCCTAATAAACTCATAGCATGTAATAAGGTCCTTAATACCCTCATAGCATGTAATAAGGTCCCTAATACCCTCATAGCATGTAATAAGGTCCCTAATACCCTCATAGCATGTTATAAGGTCCCTAATACCCTCATAGCATGTAATAAGGTCCTTAATAAACTCATAGCATGTAATAAGGTCCCTAATACCCTCATAGCATGTAATAAGGTCCCTAATACCCTCATAGCATGTAATAAGGTCCTTATACCCTCATAGCATGTAATAAGGTCTTTAACACCCTCATAGCATGTAATAGGGTCCCTAATAAACTCATAGCATGTAATAGGGTCCCTAATAAACTCAAAGCATGTAATAAGGTCCCTAATACCCTCATAGCATGTAATAAGGTCCCTAATATCCTCATAGCATGTAATAAGGTCTTTAACACCCTCATAGCGTGTAATAAGGTCCCTAATAAACTCATAGCATGTAATAAGGTCCGTAATAAACTCATAGCATGTAATAAGGTCCCTAATACCCTCACAGCATGTAATAAGGTCCTTTACTTAGTTTTTCTAACTCATATATAGTAGGTTTCTCATTTGTGAAGAAGCACCATCATTTCACATTGATACCACCGAAAGTGCCTTAGTCTCCTTCCAGTGATGACACAAAGAGAATCTTAGTGTATTAAATAAATTCTGCGGCATCAATTAAGTAGTCCAATGGGTGTATACCATAACAGCACATGCTGTAAATATTCTGCTGAGGGTTGGTTTTATAGTTTTGAAACTGAACCTGGGTGGCAATCTCTTTGGCCTGCTCTTTACAATTTACACCTTCTGAAGAGTTTCCTATTTTGTTTCTTTGACCCAGAAGGTATTTCATTTGCTGTCCAGGAAGCATGGGGTGTGTATGATTTGCTCAGTTTTCTTATTTTGAAATAGTGATTGTTAAAAATTTAACTCATGACCAGTAGTTCACAAGCTAGAGGCATATTACGGTACCTGTAAGTCACTCTGCTCCCTATATACAACAGGGTTCCACTTTTAAACATTTCTCTTCATGGCACTTTGCTTTACACTGCTCAGTCCGTCTTCCAATAGATGTGTCATTTTTCAGACTGCATACCCTCCAGGAGGTTCAATATGGATATTTCTGCCATTTGTGGCTGAAACATAAATAGATATGACACCTAGAGCTAAAGTAGATCTACTGCCTTGGCCGTGCTAGCTTAAGTGGAAATGAAAGGGCTAATTGGCTGGCCTCCATGGGCAACGCTGAGGTTGAGCAAGGAAAACAAGATATTGTGTATAACTGTCTTCCATTATGCAAGGAAACACAAGGAAATCACTAACAACATGTGACTTTGACTGGTGGAATCAGGAAGCCAACTTGACACTGGTGGGAAGGATCATGGCAGAGGACAAAGGTGTGTGTGACCAACTGGTTTCTGGAACTTTAAGCATCCACACTCCTCGTCTTATGAGGGAAACGGTGCACACATGGGCATGTCCGGAGTAGATGACTGTCATGGAAAATAAACTTGTTAGTTGCGATCGATGACAAACAAGACCCGACATTAGTCTGCAAAAACAACCGACCCTTTGATGTTGTACAGACTGAGAAAAATACGTCGTTAAAACTGTCTACACACGATCGGCATTTCTAACTGGGAAACAAAATACGTCGCGTCAAAATGTCTACACCTGGTCGGCGAATCTTTATGATGTGGATTGTTCGAGAAACAAATATGTCGCGTTACAATGTCTACACCGGTCGGCATTTTGTTAACAAATTGTTGCTCGAGACGAACAACGGCGTCATCTGTCTGCAAGGCGGGAGTCGGCCTTTGAAGTGGTAGACGGAATGTCTGACTAGAAGTCGGATGGAGTCTGTGATGTGGGGAGAAGGTCTCTGGCTCACAGACAGCCGGGATCTTTGTTGTATGAGACAAAGAATTCCCCAGATGAAAGCGAACTGGACGGCGAATTGATTCCAGTCAGTCGAAAACAGGCGGAGAAAACCAGATTCTGGACGGATCAGCGTCTAGACTTTTTGGTGACGTCACTCCAGCCCAATATAAAAAGCGTTGCGGTAAACAAGTGGAGTTAGTCGATCAAGATTTCTGAAGTTTGGAAAGATCGGTGCAGTTTTCCGAGTTGTGTCAATGAGAGAAACTAGGGTGTCAAATGGTTGATATTTATCGGCGGACATAGATCCAGTCTGTGATTGCCTAGTTTCAATTAGCAACCGGAATAGGCATATGGTTCCATTTACAGGTCCATGTATGTGTGCTATGATATGCAACAGTGAAGCTAGACCACATTTTAGAAGATGATGGCTCAGAATATGAAGACAGAAGTTGCTGAGAGGCCGCTACATTTGGGCTTATACCCAAGTTGGTTTGCGGGAACCTGGCTTCTGCTGAGCAGGATATGCTGATGATACTTATGTTTTAGCAAGAGATAGGTGTATCACTGAACAGTCAGAACATTATATATATTATATATTTACAACACTGATACCAGAAACAGTCATATAAATATTATACTGATACCTGGAACTTCAGATTGTGTTGTTAATATGGGGAATTTTAAAACCAGTGACACTGATCAAGTCAGATTTCCCCAGTAACAGTGACAATAGTGTTAGAATTCTCTGATTAACATTCAGTTAAATAACAGAGGAAATTCATAGTGTAAATCAGATTGAAGACTCTCATTAGACAGTGTTTGTCATGGATGTCCAAGCATCCTAGTGGTTCAAGAGATAGCGGAGAAACTCTTCACGGGACCGGAAACGCATCACCTTGGTGAGGTTGCTTGTCTGGAATACATGGTGCTGGTGTGTTTTCAGCACAGTGATGAGAATGACTATACTCCTGAACACTGATCTGAGTCTACAGACACTTTAGAATATACGTCACACATTCTACATTTTATATATACACACACACTTCTCCTACATATACTCTTTGCTTTAATAAATTTCTTGTTTTTATTTGTTGAAGCTAGAGTTGTCAAGTATGTTATGTTGGGGAAGAATGAGAGGGGGCATGATCCAGGGGTGAGTAAGAGTGAGAAGAAGGTGTCTTCAGATTGAGGGAGTGTTGTGGACGGAGTCTGCTGGATATCTCCAGGATAGAGATATTAAATTAAAACAAATGTGGGTATTGATTCCCCTCACTCCAGGGACGACACTAAAGTAGTAAAGAAGAACAAATAACTACTACGACATTCATTCTTTACACACGACAGTGACATTAAAGTTGGGTGACAAATTCTGACTATATGCGTCTGCACTCATCATTCACCAGAAGCATAGTGTCAAAGACTCGACCGCATCCCCTCCGCCAGGAAGAGCAGTCAATCTGGAAGAGGCCAGGAGGTGATACGGTGCCCGAGGTAAGGGCAGGGGAGATGAGGTAATGGGAGATGGTTATCAATTCCCTCATGAGACACGCAGGCGTTGTTCAGAGAGTTAGCACTCTAATCACGATAGCATCACGCCTTGTGGTAGCCACGGAGAAGTTGAGTATCCACTCAACATACCACGTCTGCGATCAGCATGCCATGTGAGGCAACACGCACCAAGGTCAAGGTCGATCCGCGTGGTGTGTGACGAGGGGATGAAAGATTGTCAGACGGGAGGACAGGACTTGTAGTGTGCACTTCGTTAGAGTAGCGATAGGGTTTCTGGTGTTTATTTGTGTAGAAAGTTAGCATAGGGGTTAGCAGCTCGTGATAGATAATACTGTGGCTTTATGTTGTGTGTTTCAATAGCGACTGTTCACTGATTGTAGCGAGCCAACGGCAATAAAATGTACCATTTATTTTCCTCGCACACGACTTGCAAGTTGTCTTGTATGGTGTGCCAGAAGTACCCGATGATGCCTGTCAGTTGAGTTGTTGACAGGCAAGGGTAATTGTGGTGTCAAGAAGTGAAGCTTGAACGAAAAGTTCAAGCTAATCCACTCATCCACGGGCTCCAGACTAGGGTTTAATTTTTGTAGTAACGGTAATTTGTGCAGACAAGAGCAATTTGCAGGCTAGAAGTGTGCCTATCGTGACAAAATAGTGTTTAATTGTGTTTTTATAAAATGTTTATTTACTGAAAACATGTATTCTTCAAAGCTGTAAGTAGTAATATTCTTATTTTCTTATATTTATTTATGTATTTACCAATTTATTCTTGAATAAGCACCAAAAATGATTCAGGGCGGAGCAATACACTGTCAGCCGACAATATCGATTTTTGAGAACTAAAAATAGCGCTGCGGCTGTGACGTAGATTGATTGACAAACAGTTGCTCGGCGTCATTAGCATAAAGCAGTCGAGTGTTTACAAGATCGCTTAGCGGCGGCTCGCCTGAATCTGTGCTTTATATTATTTATTATTTGTTTATTGGAATTACTAAATGAATATATTTATTTATTTAAACATTATTATGTTATTTATATTCATTTAAAAGCAGTGAGTCATATTTTTGGTTCTATTTTCTCTTTGTTAATCGTCACGATGGAACTATTTTCGGCCTAGCATACGAGACTTGGCTGCACAACGCTTACAGAAATTAACTAGGTTAGTAACGAAAAGGCAATTACTGTTTAGAACAAAGACAGGACAGTGACATTAAATTTAATTAATACATGTTCTGGTTGTTCGTGAGTCTGTCATTGTCTAAGTCATTGTCCTTAGTTGTCGAGTAAATCATATCGTGCAGTGAGCGTGTTTACTACTGCCCTACATATCAGAGGGCAAACAACAGCTGAGTACATACGCCGATGTGCCAAATATAGTGTCCTACGTACGAAACGTGTCTCCACCCCAAAGTACCAAACAAGGTAACCTGTGTCAACGGAGTTCCGTTCCCTGATTCTCGGGAACATTAAGTTGAGTATACCTATATTTTTGGCATGCATTGTGATTAATAGTGCATCTCTTTTTCAGCTTGTGATACACTATCATATTTTTGTGCTCTGATTTTCCAACATTGAAATTTTGTGCAGCATATAAACTGGAAATAAAATTAATATTCCGTAACAAGGAACAAATATAAAACATCATAGAGACATAGCTAAATAAACAAAGTAGTCCAGATCAACGCTAGCTAAAGTACTAAACAGCATGGCTACGTTATCTGATTTTATAAAAGCAGGTAAAGAGTTACAATATACAGGAAAAGACTTAGAAGAATATGCTGATAGGAAATTTAAAGAAGCAAAAGATGCTGAGAGAGATGAACGCGCACGGGAAAGACAACACCAAATACAACTAGCTGAGATAAATAAACAAAAAGAAATAGAAACAAAACAAAAGCAGTTGGAACATGATAAAGAGATTGCTCAACTAGCTGAGATAACAAAACAAAAGCAGCTAGAAGATGACAAACAAATTAAGCAAAAAGATTTAGAAACAAAACAACAACAATTAGAACATGATAAGGAAATTAAGCAACAACAGTTACAACAAGATAAGGAAATTAGGCAACAACAGTTACAACAAGATAAGGAAATTAAACAGAAAGAACTAGAATTAAAACAGAAGACATTAGATCAGGAGAGAGAATTAAAGCAAAAAGAAATAGATGAAATGGCAAGAGTTAAGGAAAAACAAATACAAGTAGAATCAGAGACACAATTAAAGATGAAAGGCATGGAGGTAGACTCACACGCAGAGGTCTCTGCCACTAAACTAAGAAGTCAACAAGAGGAAAATAAGTTCAACAAATACAAAAATATTATCAAACCATATTGTAAAGAGGACTCCATATCTGCCTGGACAGAGAATGTAGAGTATCAATTTAAATATCACCAAGTTCCATTAGAGATGTGGGATCCTATTTATATGAAGAATCTGAGTGGTGAGCCCTTTAAAGTAATAGAATCTATACCAATTGACCTTAGATCTAACTATCAATACATCCATGATAGGATTATGCAGCACTTTTTACTTGATGCTCCTGGTTATCAAGTTCAGTTCTCAAATCTAAAACCTAAACCTAGTGAAACCTTCATTGATTATGTTTCAAATGTACAGAGTGTACTAGACAGGTGGTTTAAAGCAGCTAACATAGGAAAAGACTTTGATAGATTAAAAAACTTAATAGCTATGGATAAGGTAATATCCACCATACCTTCTCCTTTTGCTAAATATTTGCAACAGTCAGACATTGAGAACATCCAGCAATTTGAGAAAAAAGGCTCAGCATATTTTTCTTCCAACAGAGATATTTTTAAAACTTCAAATGACTCTGAGATAGTTTCCTTTGTGAAAGACCAACCAAAAAACTATCAGAGTAACAGAAAACCTTTTCAGAAGTATGACAAGAAAGACAGGAAAGTGTCCAAATGCATGTATTGTCAACTTATGCACGACACTTATTCGATGTGCGACAAATCGCCGAATTATCCGGCGCATCTTGAAAATGTTATCAAGAAGCAGCAAAGCAAAAGATCTGCATATAGGCGTGCAATCAAATGTTTTTTTTTGTTCCAGCTTTGGCCATTATTCTAATAAGTGCCTTGGCCGCCAACGTTTGAAAGCCAATAATGCTATTTTGATTGACACCTCTTCAGATAGTGGTAGTGAGAATGAGTGTGAGGTTGAAAGCGACTTACCTACTAACCAAGCAGAAGATGTGTGTGGTGCAAACGATATGTTAAGCTTCGACAGCTGTGAACGATGTCACCAATTCCATGCAGACGGAAAACTAGAATGTGGACATACAGTACCATTCTCATCTGAGAATGTAAATGCAGCATTAGCCTCCAGAGGCAGTTTGGTGTTCCACAATGCAATGGTCAATGATGTACCATGCCAATGTTTGCTGGATAGCGGCAGCACCCTTATTGGTCTTCGAAAAGAACTAGTGAGTCCGGGTGATTACACAGGTGACACTGTGAAATGCCGAACCTTTTCGGGTAACGTTGAAATTTACCCTTTGGCAAAAGCCCGTATTGATTCTCCTTTTCTTTCCGGTACCTTTACTTGTGCAATACTTAACAACCCTTGTACTGATTTAATTTTGGGGTGCTTACCTCAATTGAAACAATGTACTAGTGAGGAAATAGTTGCATGGGAGAAATTGAATGCAGCCAATGCAACAACAAGAGCAGACAGTGTGAAACATCAAGACACACTACAAGATGAGAGACTACTGTTGCTTTCTCCAACTGGCACAGATGACACCAGCATACAGAAATTTATAGAACAGCAGAAAGCTGATTCTAGTGTGTCTCCATACTTAAAATTATTAAAAGACAAAGCCAAAGTCACCAAAAATGCATCATGGTTCTTTAGGCTTAATAATGGCATTTTAACAAGATACTATACTACTGGTAACCATGAGATTCAGCAAACGGTGTTACCTGAACAACATCGTCTAACTGTGCTAAAGATTGCACATGAGTCACCGTTTGCTGGTCATCTTGCATATGATAAAACCAGGGCGAGAATTCAGGCTCATTTCTATTGGCCAGGTTTTTGCAATGATATAAAATTATTTTGTCGTTCTTGTAATGTCTGTCAACAATTAGTACGCAAGGGTAAACATCCTACAGCTGAAGTACAACCTTCTACACTGGCTTCTAGGCCCTTTGAGAGTGTGGCGGTAGATATTGTTGGACCCCTGAACCAGGTGTCCAGCAAAGGAAATCGCTTCATATTGACAATGGTCGACCTATGTTCAAGGTGGGTTGAGGCAGTAGCTTTGAAATACATCACCTCCAAAGACGTTGCCAATGTATTTCTACACCTGTTCTCACGATTCGGATTCCCACGGACCATTTTATCCGATCGTGGAACTCAGTTCATATCGGCTGCAACGCAAGCCCTTACAAAAATGTTAGGTATTAAACAACATTTTACGACAGCATACCATCCAGCCAGCAATGGAATAGTTGAGAAAATTAACGGTGACCTAAAGCATATGCTGGCTAAGGTGACAGCAGAAAACCCAGCTGATTGGGATACACTGTTACCAACAGTGCTGTTCGCCTATCGGGAGATTCCCCATTCAAGCACGGGTTTCTCACCGTTTGAATTAGTTTACGGGGCTAACCCACGTGGACCCCTAACCATTTACCATCAGGTAATAACTAATTCGATAGAAATTCCTATCTCTAAAACACCTTATGAAATGGTGACAGAAACACGAGACAAGATCATGAAATCGTGTGTTATAGCTAAGGCAGCTTTGGAGAGGAAGGGTCAAATCTACCGCCAATATGCCAACAAAGGGGCAAGAACAATTGAACTTGAACCAGATCAAGACATACTCTTGCTACTTCCAGACAAAAGAAATTTATTATTAACCTCATGGCAAGGGCCATTCAAGGTGGTACGTAGAATTTCAGATGTTGACTATGAAATATCAATAAACGGACACTTAAAGATATTCCATGTCAACATGTTGAAACCTTACTTTTCAAGACAAGAAACAAAAGGAGTGACAGGCGAACAGAGTGCACCAACACCTAGTGATCAGACGACAGACATAGATAACGCAACTACACTAGTTAGCGAGACTGGCAGTTCCGACAATGACAATACACCTAGTGAGTTAACAGAATACGCACTTAGTACCACCACTGTACTGAATCAGGTAGACGACGACGGAATGGAACTACCTGTTCCCATTGTTGACAAAACTGCGACATTGGACAGTATACATATAGATCAGGGACTAACTGACAGTCAACGACGACAATTAGTGGAGTTAATTACTGAATACAAAGACCTATTCTCTGACATCCCAGGTAGGACGGACAGAATCGAACACTCCATTCTTCTTTCGGACCCTAAGCCTATTAAATGCAGGCCGTACTCTATCCCGCTCAGCTATAGGGAAAATCTAAATAAGGAAATTCTTAATTTAGAAGCTAGTGGGATTATCCAAAAGTCTACATCTGAGTACTCTTTTCCAATCGTCCTAGTTAAGAAGAAGGATTCCACAATTCGTCTGTGCGTAGACTATCGAAAACTCAATAACATCACTAAGATCGATGCAGAACCTATTCCTTCCTGCGAAGATCTTATCTTGGATATGTCTACTTCAAAAATCTTTTCAAAACTAGATCTTACTAAGGGATATTGGCAGGTCCCTATGCAGCCTCAATCTATGCATCTTACTGCGTTTTCAACCCCTTTAGGACTATACGAGTGGCGATTTCTTCCTTTCGGACTTCGGAATGCTCCTGCCACTTTCGTACGCTTAACTAGAGATCTATTACATGGAGTGACGAATACTGTGACCTATATAGATGATATATGTGTCCATACTGAAGACTGGACAATACACTTACTGAAACTGAGACATGTCTTTGATAGGTTGCGACTCTTCGGTCTCACTGTCAAACCGAGCAAAGTTGAATTAGGCCTAAAAGAAATTCATTTTGGGTCATGTCATTCCTCAAGATCAACTAAAGACTGACCAGAAAATTAGTACTAAAATTATGAATCTGACCATGTCTACTAGAAAGAAGAAGGTCAGAAACCGTTTGGGATTAGTAAATTACTCAGAAATTATAATTCTATATTCCAATGTTTTAAAAGCATCGGTAAAATGAGATGTGAAAGATGCATTATTAATTTCTGCATTGTCAAAATTGAAAATACTTTTTTGTAATATTCCAATCCCCCCGCTTGCCTAATCCTAGGCTTGTTTATTATCCTAGGACAGATGCCAGCAGAATCTCCAGCACTGCAGTACTAGGCAAATTTTTATAAGGGCATCTTCCATCCGATTTGCTACGTGAGCCGTAAGATCACACCTGCTGAGTCCAGAGATTCCATATCACAGTTGCAACCCTAAGCGTCATCTATGCGGTGAGAAAGCTCCATCTAATTCTGACGGATGTTCACTGCATTGTCCAGACCGACAACTCCCCGATCACGGTCATACAGAGTGGTATGCATCGAAATGACCGGATATACAGGTGGTCACTAATTTTACGATCTGGGGTAGAAATACCTGAAATCCCACATATAAATGTAGAGTGATAGGTAGTACATGAATATATTATATTATTCTATGTAAAATAGGTTACATATACATAGACATGATGTGCTTAATCATGTACCAAGAACAATGAACTATCATGTGTCCGTAGACATCAAGTGAAGAACTGTGCTGCAAAACGTAGATATCACCGTGTGAAATAGGACAGCTCATTACCAACTAAGCTCCATTCCGGTGTATCATTTGTGTGAAGCGCAAAAAAACAGTGTCAGAACAGTGCTTAATTACAGACACGAAAAGACTGAGCTACGACACCAGCGAACTCTACACGTGCACTACCAATAGAACACTATGATGACTGTGCAATGTATTTCAGATACCCAGGCAAAGTGTGTAGATATATTATGCCTATACAACCATTGTACATAGCATGAAGGCAACTACTAACCTGTGGAAACCGAATACTATGTATATAAACTTATTGTGATATGTAATATAATATTGTAAGATAGTGATAAAGTAGAGGTAGGTTAAGAAATATAATAGTTCTCATTTATTTTAATAGTGCAGTAGTACAGTAATTAACCCATTTACTTAGCTTAAAATTAAATTAGAATATTAGTTTAGACATAAGAATAGTTTATTACAAGTTAAATTAAATTTATGATATGAATAGTACCATTTAGATTGTTATATTTCACTTAGTTTCATTTTAGTTTAGTTTATTCCATCTTAATGAAACCATACCATCTTTCAAATATTACCATTTATTAGTATCATCATTTGACATCATACTAGATTAAAAAGAGTAGATAAGGTAACATACAGCATTTACACCATTTAGATTAAGAACATCACTCATATAATTCCTTTGTGCATTTAAAAACATTATTTAGCATAGTATTTAGAAAAGTACATAAGTTGTGTTCACATCATCCATGTAATTAAGGTACATAACTCACATCACAACAATTACATTTAAATGGTTAGATTACATCCCTTAGATTAGAGAAAAATAAGAAGTAATATAAACATATGATATAATTAACATAACAAATTTAATAAATTTAGGGAACACATTAAATACTTAATTATAGAATTAGGATTAGTATGTTAGAATATAGAGTTTTATGTTAGTGTAATATACTGTGATAAGATCAAGGGGGCAAACCATCAACCCTTTCTCATCAATGTAAATATACTGTAAATACATGACTCGTGCAGCGACTTTCGCACAGTCATGGGGGCTCAACTATCTTAAACTGAGCCAAACCTGTACAGTGTCACTCCAAGGTTTTTAATTAATCGGAAGAATTAGTGTGGAAGGATAAAAGATGTGTGACAGAATTAAGGGTGAAAGGAGTGTGACAGAAGTGTGAAAGCGAGGGCGAAGGGAAAATAGACGGGAGAGAGTGACATCAGTCAGCGGATTTTTCTGCTGTCTGGCTCGAATTTTAGTGTTTCTCTGTGTTAATGTTGGTTTTCGTTAGTAAAAATGTGCTAGTGTGAATGTGTTGTCTGTAATAGAGTTTAGAACGTAGATTACAGTATTTTGGGTTTCATAACAAGGGAATGTAGTCACGAATTAGTGTTATACACCTGTTTGTGGCCGCATTTAACCAAATTATGACACTTAAAAAAACTAACATACATACACATAGGAGTTAGAAACATAGATTAGAAGGTAGATTAGTAGATTATTACATCCAAACACGCAAACAACCAGAAAAACAAACAGATAAATTACATACACTTTTTCTAGATCAAAGGGAGATAACTTCGAGTCAGGGGACATAATAGACAACGAAAAACTAAATTAACAGTGAAATATTACTTTACACGCGGAAGCGAAGTAGGTAAAGCCTGTCGCGCACACTCTTGTATAATGGTTGTTAAATATTATATGGGGGACATGAAGCAATTCATGTGTTGACCCTAAGAAAGTCAACTTTGTATGGGTAGTAAGTTAATTTACTATGTGAGGGCAGGTCTTATAAGACAACGGTCCGGTTCAGACATACCTCTAATAAATATAATATAGCATGTGAGAAGAGGGCTCACGCCAACCAGTCAAGTTTGTGGCGATTGCCAGTAACCGAGTAAAGTTTTACTACATTGTGACAATAGTCAGTAGAAGTCTAGTAGGATGCCCAAAGCCAGGTTATCTAGAGTCTTTGACAAAAATTAGAGACACTAATTTTGTAGGAACCTCTTGCGTCACAACCAATGAGTGAAAGTTGATGACGCAACACAGGAGGGGTGGGTGTGTGTCAAAGACTCGACCGCATCCCCTCCGCCAGGAAGAGCAGTCAATCTGGAAGAGGCCAGGAGGTGATACGGTGCCCGAGGTAAGGGCAGGGGAGATGAGGTAATGGGAGATGGTTATCAATTCCCTCATGAGACACGCAGGCGTTGTTCAGAGAGTTAGCACTCTAATCACGATAGCATCACGCCTTGTGGTAGCCACGGAGAAGTTGAGTATCCACTCAACATACCACGTCTGCGATCAGCATGCCATGTGAGGCAACACGCACCAAGGTCAAGGTCGATCCGCGTGGTGTGTGACGAGGGGATGAAAGATTGTCAGACGGGAGGACAGGACTTGTAGTGTGCACTTCGTTAGAGTAGCGATAGGGTTTCTGGTGTTTATTTGTGTAGAAAGTTAGCATAGGGGTTAGCAGCTCGTGATAGATAATACTGTGGCTTTATGTTGTGTGTTTCAATAGCGACTGTTCACTGATTGTAGCGAGCCAACGGCAATAAAATGTACCATTTATTTTCCTCGCACACGACTTGCAAGTTGTCTTGTATGGTGTGCCAGAAGTACCCGATGATGCCTGTCAGTTGAGTTGTTGACACATAGAGTGAGAATATTCTAGGCGTGCATGTTTCTACAGTATTGATAGGTTATTCTACTCTTTTATCACTCTGTAGGTTACATAAATGATAGTTTTAACATGTTTTTTGATATTTATATGCACTGAAAAGCAAAAACGGATGTTCTTTGTTTTTAATGCAATTTTGGGAGTGGCATGGGAGGTGTCTAACCTACAGTCTCTTTGGCATTGTTGGTTCATTTTATTTTTAAAAAATATTTTTTAGGTCCAGTGCTAGATAATTAAATGGTAGTTTTAACTCATTGTGGGGCACTTATATGCAAAGAGAAGCAGGAAAAGAGAGTTCCTTTTTATTAATTTTTTTGAGTGGTTGAAGTTGTCGATGTCTGGTTTCATACCCACCATAATTTAAGTAAGGTCTTACTGTATTGTCATTTAAAGCTTGTTGATTAAAACTGTTGATTATTTTGCTGTGTTACAGATTAAATGCTTACATTAAATATTTCATTTGTGTGTATTTTTTTTTCTGTTTGGGGAACTATTCCCTCAGAGACTTGATATTATTGACATATTCCAGTAAAACAAACCATGCAATTATCTACACAGATACAACAGACTGAGATGCTTGAGCTTTGTTGAATGAATTAACCTTGATCATCCTGTAGCAGGAGAACCATGGCAGCACAGTGTTAACATCTTTGCCTGCCATCCTGGTAGTCATTTATTCGAATCCCCCTTTTTCATTGACCTGGCTCCCAGTTGACCCCACTAAAACAGGTGCCAGGAAATCATATGGGAAATAAAGGCGACCAACCTGATATTGACCACATCATTCATTGATTAGTTTAAAAATAATGGGGCTGCCAGTATACAGGGTGTTTGAAAGTCTCACTACACTTTATATGTAGAACAGCTGTTTGCTGGAGAGTATGTTTTTCATTTCCAAGATGGAAAACATACTCTCCACCTACAAAGTGTAGTGAGACTTTAATATTACCCTGTATATCCAGTGTGGCTTAAGGCAGGAAGAGATACTTTACTTTGTCTTTTTTTTGCGCTCACTCACTCTGAACTCAAGCACAGTCCATGCACACTATTTCCATTGGTGCTGGACTGAATTTTGCATGTGGATTAGCTTTCCTGTGTCCCTCTCCATCAGGCGAACACACTCTGACTTCAGAGGTACTTGTAATTTATGTCCCCAAGTCAAGTATGATAGGTCAACATTTTGAGTCCAACGGTCCGATGTCAGGTGTTTTTTTTTTTGGGTGCTCGCTCGCTTTTAACTCAAGCGTAGTCCATACACACTATTTATAATAGTGATGGACTGAATTTTGCATGTGCATTAGCTTTCCTTATTAACAGTGTCCCTCGCCATCAGGCGAACCAATTCTGACTTCAGAGGTACTTGTAATTAACGTCCCAAGTCAAGGACGACAGGTCAACATTTTAGTCCAGCTGTCCGGTGTAGGGGTTGAACCGCTAACCTCGGCATCAGAACACCGGATGTTTAAGAACACGCGTTCTTATCCATTCGCACCTGCTGATGTAGGGGTTGAACGCTTTCTTAGCCATGCTGACCTGCGAGGACTTTGATTGATTCATATTCATATTGGTGTTGGAACTCTTCGCTGGCTGCTGAGGATGGGGACGGAGCACATATGGGAATGCCCCGAATGCTGTGATGTCGGTTCCTAAATCAATCAATCAATCAATCAAACTCCCAAAGAAGTTGTATGTGTCAATCTAAAGTCAACAAACTCTCATAGACGTTGCATGTGTTGGTCTAAAGGCATATTGCAGCACTTCTGTAAAAGACACAACACATTTATGTCCAAAACAAACATTTCGAATGAACAAAGAAGAATTTCCATGTCATGCTTCTGTTCATGTACCAGTGTTCTTCAGTGTTCATTTCTTGTAGATTGAGTTTTCTTCTTGATCCATGATGTCTACGAGTTGTTCCGTCCCCTTTGAGTTCACAATTCTCAATTTTCTTCTGGGGTATGTGTTAAATGGACCATGTTTGGCATCTGTATTTTTTTTTTTTTTTTTTTTGCATATCCTTTACAGGACATAGCTGTCAACACCAGCATCTTTCAGCTGATTGTTGATTTCTTGGCAAGATTACGCCCAGTAGTTTGCCATTGCTTTCTGAGCGGCCGGCTCACATACCCCGTAAGTTATCGATGCTATTCGAACCACCGCTGATTCTTACCGTCATCACGTTAACCCACGAGAGTATACGAGATTACGGAGAAAAGTCATAACCTCTAAGCCACGAAGCCGGCGGCATCTGTATAAAGTCACAGAAAAGGTGTATGTTCTCAAAATCTTTATGTGTTTGCTGCAAGGGTTGTGCCATAGATTTTTAATGCAATTTAACCTCTGCATTGCTGCATGGGAAAGTCATTAATTAACATAAATTGTATTATGAAGTCCATTGAAGAGTATGGACAACTGAAAATCTCATTTTAGGACATAAACTAGTTCTTAAGCAATACCCCATGCCGTTAGGATTGTGCATTTTACAAAATGGCTGCCCCACTGTTGTCTTTCTCCTTGGAAAGAACAATGAGGCATTATTCGTTTTTTGTGGTCAGGGGATGTGAAACCTTCTGAAATCTTCAGAAGAATGATTTTTCCATATGGGATAGTTGTTTGATTTAGAAGAGAGTGTAGGAATCCACTGAAAAGTCATTGAAATGCTGGGACTTCTCTCAAAAGGACTATTATTGCTGCATGACAACACCCGTCTTCATGTGGCTAGGCATATGGTGGTTACAGTACATTTCTGAAATTTGAGGTTTTGAAACATCCAGCGCACAGTCCAGACTTGGTGCCATTGGACATTCATTTGTTTGGACTCCTTGAAAGAACATTTATGAGGTTTACAGATGATGAGATAATGAAGGCTGTCCAAACTGGTTTACGGCCATACCCAAAATCTTGTTCCAAGAAGGTATAAACAAGCTAATGGACAGGTGGACCAAGCTGCCAGGCAGGTGGACTGTGTTAAGAAATGGCACACACAAAATTTCTGGTTCGCACTAACGTAATAAAGTTATTCGTACAATTTTGGTTATTTAATTACTTCCCTCAAACATTCAGTCTCCAACTTCTTTTGAACAGACCCATTGCAAGATAGTACAAAAGGAGGAAAATAGTTAGTTTTACTCTAGCCGCCTTCACTTTTCCATATCTCTGGTCGTCTTGTATCGATTTAGAACAATGAATCAACCCCAGAGATGCACTGGTCAGACGAAAAACTCCAAAATATTTCAGCCTTGCCACTGTATTGTATAGAACTTTTTAATATTTTTTTTTGAAAATGTTACAGGTTAATATTAAAAGTTACAGACCCTATTTCCATTATATATTTTCAAACTGTCCTTATGACGTCACTGTGTTGGTCTGCACCATGATGTTGCATGCTTAACATTCTTGACCTCCTTAACAACAATATTGACAAGTTACAAGACAATGACATGGTTATTGTAATTTCTATCACACTGTTAAGGTTTTCATTTGAAGCCCCCTCGTATGTTGCATACTGGGGATGTGATGCTAGACCTATTATTTAAGACCGGTCGGCACTTCATGGGTGATGTCATCTATGTCATTCCCATTGTCTTTAACTTCCCAGAAAATGATCAGTTACAATATGTGTGAGGCTGGGTAGACCTCAGAATCGCATGGTCATATTTTAAAAATTCAACCCCCTAAAGATTTGAACTCTGGACCATAGAGTCATAGTGCACTAACTACTGCGCTACCTCTGTTCCTGTTAATTTGATTAATGCAGGTTTGATTGAAACATAGCAATTGTCACAATACTAAGAATTCAGTATGTCAAATCTTTGTAAATATCAAAGGGTTTATTATTCTCTTAGATTATGCATTGGTAAAAGACATCCTTGGAGTTACACAAGAAAACTGGAATGTGAAAATGTAGTTTCTTGTTATTCCCCTTCTAAAATGATGTTTTCGCTGGAAAGGTGCAGAATGCTCAAATGACCTGCGCATAACTTAATGCAGAAATAGTACTGTGTCCCGTTCTTCTTGTAATCAGTTCTAATTTATTTACAAATTCAGCTGTGATTTATCTGGGGAAGATAAATTTAAAAATTCAAACCAGTGTTTTCCCATAGAGAATTTAAATAATGAAGGCACAAACAAAAGGCTGCATAATTTATTGCCTTGCATATTTTGCTGCAACTCATCTGGTGCATACTGCAAAAGTCACACACACAATATAAAATAAAGCAAAACATTGAATCCTTCAAGCTGAAATATACAACACACATATCCCAACAGTAATTTTAAGCTAGTGTGTCGTTTTGTTTACACGGCAATGGTTTGGCCATATGAATCTCAACTGCTTCAGGACACCTTGACGATTATCTATTTTGTGTGTTGATCAACACGTGAAATTAATTATCTCTATCAATAACATGACTGAATTTCAGTAGGTTAGATGGACAGAATGATAAACAACGAAACTTCTGGTAACCCTGTAAAACCTACAGACAGAAAATTATCCACTTCCTCAATAGCACACCAACTATTTTGGGATCGATTCTGGTTCATAAAATGGATACCAAGTAATTTTCAGAATTTCTTAGAAAGGAAGGAACACGCCACATTTTAAATCACTCAAGTGTCGTATTCAGTGAGGGTTGACTGAATTGTATTAGGGGTGTTCATTTGAAACCCGTTCCAGTGGCTTTATTACAAAAGCATGAAAGAAACATTAATAGGTATGGTAGAATTAAACAAAGCATTCATTTTGAATTAATTATGCACCATGGGTTGGTCAGAAGAAGTCGCTGTAGGCATTCAGGCAAGCATCCCATTGCTTAGGTAGACGGCGAATGCCGTCCGCAAAAAAGGATTGTGATTGCCCACTGAACCAAGTGTTTCATAACATCTGCATTTGTGTGAAATCGTTGCTCCTTGAGAGCTTTGTTTAGAGGTCCGAACAAATGAAAATCAATGGTGACAAATCAGGACTATAGGCTGGATGTTGCAGAATTTCCCACTTCTTCCTTGCTAATGCTTCCAGCACTATCTTTGCGACATGCGGACGAGCATTATCGTGCAACGAAATCACACCGCGAGAAAGCATGCCGGGTCGTTTATTCTTGATGGCTTTTTGCAGCTTGTCTAGTGTTTGCAAGTAGTGGGTAGAGTTGATGTTGACACCAGGTTCTTTAAAGTCGGCCAACAATAGCCCTTCATGGTCAAAAAATGCGCTCAGCATAATCTTACCAGCGGAAACCTGTAACTTTAAGTTTTTGGCTTTTGGTGATCCAGCATGCTTCCATTACATGCTCTCTCTTTTGCTGCTTGGCTCAAAGTGGTGACACCCTGATTCATCACCTGCCACTATGCGGAAGAGAAATGCATCACCCTCCACTCTGTAATGCAGCAAATGGTTCAAACACCATCCCATGCGTTCCTCTTTTTGGTGGTCGGTCAACATGCGTGGTACCCACTGTGAACACACCTTCCGATATTGCAGTTTCATACAAACGACCTTTTGGATTGTCCCAATTGACACATCAAATTCTTTCGCCAGCGAACGTATGCTTCGACAACGATTCATCTGTACTGCTGCATCAATTTTGGCTATGGTTTTTTCTGTTGCAACAATATGCACTTGACCCAGACGTCAAAGATCTGTCGTGAACTGACGTCCTTTCCGAAACATTCGTGCCCAGTCTGTCATTGTTGTCTTCGACACACATTTGTTACTGTACGCTGCCTGCATTCTTCGATGAATGTCCACTGGTCGAAATCCTTCAAATGAAAGAAACTGAATCACCACTCTTTGAGCTTCTTTAACAGATTTTGGATCAACCCGGCCATTTTCTCAACGGTCAGAAACATAACCTATGCATCATGGGAGGATAAGCACTTGCTCTTTTATTCATGTGTCAGTACTTATCACATGACTTTGACATGATCATGTTCAACGTACGCAATTACGCACGGTGCGGCACGAACGGATTTTAAATGAACGTTCCTTATATTTTCAACACTTTATATCTGTAGCTTTGATTGTACAATCCGTCAGACTCCTGTTCGTCAATCTCTTGATATTATCTTCCTACTTGTAATGTTGACTACCTCTTGCTAACCTGCCTTCAACATGTTCTCCCAATATTTTTATGAAAGCCATACAATTGCTGTCCATAGGATATACAGCCGGCTCCCTGGCATAGGAGTTAAGGATGTTGTTCGTAATCTGTATATTCTCGTACAAAACACATCTGCGTAAGATTCGGCAGCAGCTGAAAAAATGCTGGTGTTTACTGCAATGTCCTATAAAGGATATGCGGGGGAAGGGGGGAGACGGGATATATATGGGGAAGAACCTATCTCTTTTACGGTGGCCAGCATATTTCCATTTGTGACCTGAATACACCACAGGACGTTGCAGAATTTTTCAGCTGCTGTTGATGTACTAGGCAAGTTGTTACCTTCAGTAGTTTGCCATTGCTTTCTGAACGACCTGCTCATATACCCCCCCCCCCCGTAAGTTATCAGCGCGGTGCGAACAGCTGCCGATTCTCGCAGCTGCTGTTTCCCTCCCCCTTACCACCCCCCCCCCCTCCCCACCACGTGGAAATACGGGATTACGAACAATGTCGTTAATGTCAAGTACATGTTTAAAGTTACATAGTGGTGCTGGTTAGTGGGAATAAAATTGTATGATATCATCAATGTAGAGCTCATGGGATACACTAAACAAATTTCAGTGTACCAAGATGAAAGAAAAAGAGGCTGACACTGGATAACCCTTCCCCCCCCCCCCCCCCCCCAATTGAAAAATAACCCCTGAGAATAGCATAATTACACACACTCTTGTCTGGAACACACAAGGCAAACGAAATAACGGAAGATCTAAAACAAAAACAAAAAACTTAGAAAATGACAGAGATGAATAATACTGAGATAGCCTGGGAGAAGCTGAGGGAGATAGCAAAAGATAACAGGGCTTAGTGTGGTTTGCTTGAGAGCCTATGTCTCAATGGCGGATAAAGGGCAGTAGAAGAAGAAGAGTATTGGCGATGGTCGGAGTCTTTCCATCGGGTCTTGGTGAGAGTGACACTGCAAAATCTACAGATTATGATTGTCTTTGGAGCACTACCCCTGTAAATTCGCTCAGATGAATCCTCAAAATAAATTACAAGGATATTGTAGCAAAGATACAAATCTCTGTAAAGGAAAAGAACTCGCGATCTTACTTCTTGGAGATGATGTGAGGGTCGTGAACTGATTGGAGAAATCAGACGTAGAGAGTCACAGTTTTTGGACGCGTTGTGAGAAGAGGTGGATTGAAGGTCTTGGTGGGGGGTGGCAAGATTGAGTGGAGGGGAGCAGGGAGAGGGCGGAGAGATAAATACCTAAATGGCTTGGTCAAGTGGTATAGTCAAGACAAGAACACACAGCTAATCCACGATTCTGGTGATCGTGTGATAAGGCACAATACCGCCCATGCTTATCATGGCATGGCACATGATAATGATGAAGTTATATGTGTTATGCTCGAATAAACAAAAAGGCATCTACAATGAACATGAGGAAGGCTGTAATACATGCCAACAGATAAAATCATGCAAATAACAAACAGCAGTCAGAGTACCACAAAAAACATGAATAGAAAGTATTGCAGTCAAAGTTCATTGTTAAGATGGAACTTAAATTTATCTAAAATTTTATCTGAAATAGAAATAACAGAATCTCTCTCTCTCTCTCTCTCTCTCTCTCTCTCTCTCTCTCTCTCTCTCTCTCTCTCTCTCTGTGTATGTGTGTGGAGGTGTGTGTGTGTGTGTGTGTGTGTGTGTGTGTGTGTGTGTGTGTAAGGCTGAGCAGGATATAGCATTTCTGTTTGACCTAAAATAAAATATAACACGTGATTTCTCGACATCTATGACACAACCCCCCCCCCCCCCCGAATTACACCTGTAAGAGTAATTAAGATCAAAATAGTAGTATTGTTGCCGCCTGATGGGTAATGACTAATGAAACGCTGAATAAACTGACAAAAACAAATGCTGAAGTACTGAAATGTACAGGTTCCAAATGTTGCTGTTATGTAGCCGGGGGCGAAGTTGGGGTGAGCGCCTAACCTTGCATAAGTACCCAAATGGCTCGTGAATCCATCACTACTGCAGCAAAAGTCCAACTCCTGGCCTTCTCGTGGCGGACCTGTTGTAACTAACAGGAGAAGGAACAGCGGCGAGTCACTGGTGCCGAGAAATAACCAGAACGCTCAATATGTGTATGCACGTACATGCATGCGCAGACACGTGTGTGCGTGCCTACACACCTAAACTCGAGTGAGACCACAGTCTGCTCTATCAAAGGAAAGGTGCTGAAGACGAAGGCAACCAGCCAGGAGGCATATCACAGAAATCAGGATATCACGCGCTGAAATATGTCGACTACTGCTAAATGTTATGGTGCTCGCCCTGCTTTGGACCCTCAGGCAGGTGCAGTGCCGGGCACTATGCCTCGAAAGGGTCCAACCACAGCTACTGGAAGTCCTTCTCAAATGTCCTGTGGGGCCAGGGGACCTGAGAATAGAGCGTCTGGCCATACCAAACAAAGACTAAAACTAATGCACTTGAATGGGGAGGGAGTCAGCAACCAAAAAAAAAAAAATAGAACTAGAAGACATCTTGGACCAAGAAAAAGGCAGCATATGTTGCTTCAAAGGGCCAAACTGCAGGCCAGACGGAAAAGCTGGCAGGAGAAAATAGAGTAATTGAACTTTGAAAGAGACACAAGGAAGTTGTGGAAGCTAATACAACAACTTAACGATGAGGGCACAGGGAGAAACTCAACAATTGCACTAACATAGAGACGGAAACATCTTAGCAGGAATGCATGCAGCTGACCATTTTGCGGACTCATTCGCACAAGATAACAATATCGAAATTAGCCCAGAGACACAACAAGAGATTCAAGATAAATGGCAACATACAGGACAAAATGAAACAGTACATGAGGTTCTGGAGGCACCTATCACAATCAGCGAGCTGGAACTAGCCATATTAAAACTGAAAATGAGAAAGTCACCAGGAGCTGATGGTATCTCCAATGAAATTATTAGGAATCTAGGAACAGAGGCCAAAGCCAAGCTATTGCAGATCTTCAATAACAGCTGGACCTTAGGCAGTGTTCCACAAGCTTGGAGAGAAGTAATTATGATACCCTCCTAAAATCAGGGAAAGATAGTTCCATTGCCTCCAGCTACAGACCAGTTAGCTTCACCAGCTGTCTCTGTGAAACAATGGAGCACAACATCAATCACAGACTGCAGTGGTACATTGAAAGTGAAAAAAATACTTGTGCCACAGCAGGCTGGGTTTAGGCAGTGCTACTCTACGGAAAATCAGACAACCTACCTCTCTCAAGAAATTGAGGATGCATTCCAAGAGAAGAAACTAGTGTTTGCTGTATGGATAGATCTGAAGAAAGCCTTTAACAAAGTCTGGAAAGAAGGCCTGATGAAGAAACTGAGAAACTATAAAGTGAATGAAAGAATGTACCAATGGCTGAAAGCATACCTGCACAACAGAAGAGCCCGAGTATAGATAGATGGACTCAAGAGCAAGAAAGTACTACTGCGTCACGGTGTTCCCCAGGGCGGAGTCTTGTCCCCTATACTTTTTCTAATCTTCATCAACGATCTTGTTGCTAATCTACCGCATGAAATTAAAGCGGCAATGTACGCTGATAACCTGGTTCTGTGGAGCACAAATGAACATGCGTCAGTGGCCACCAGATTACTACAAAGAGCTGTAGATACATTTGTTGCATGGACAAATAGACGGTGTGTCAGCATAAACACTGACATGTGCAGCACCACTCTATTTACCCTCTCTCCGAAACAAAAGACAGGGATCATCCAGATAAATAGAATACTTCCTTAGAATCATCCTTAGAGAAGATAAAGAACCAACATACCTTGGAGTAACATTTTATGGCAGGCTGACATGGAGAAAGCACATCAACAAAGCAGTAGCAAAAGCCAGAAGGAAAATGGCCATCCTGAGAAAGCTAAGTGGAACCACATGGGGAGCCAGTGGGAAAATACTTAGCAAATTTGATCTACAGAGCTTACGACCACACCTGGAATATGGGTCAACTGCGTGGTGTTCAGCATCAAAATCCACACTACAAGAGCTGGACAAGGTGTAAAATCAAGCACTTAGAGTCACCACACGAGGGATGAGATCAACCCCTAAAGTGGAGATGGAGAAGATGGGGAGGACATAAGCTCTGAGAATGCGCAGACATACGAAAACGCTAAAACAATCAGAAAAGTTCCTCAGCTTGCCAAGTCACCCTATGAAGAACAGATTTGAAAACTTAGCTATGGGGCGGTTGAAAAGAAGCAGTTTTATCCACCAGACCAAACGACTCTGCAGAGAAACCATCGATCTGCCCACAGTTGATATCTCCCTGAAAACTATTCCAGAGCGAACTCTATGGAAAGATGAACATAGACTATCACTACAAAACCAGACAAAAGTGAGAGGAATATTTGACAAGGAAGAACAGAACAGTGTACAGCGCAGAACAGCCACTCTCAGCTTCCTTAATGAAGAATACCCACAGGACCCCTAGATCCGAGTCTACACAGATGGGTCAGCACAAAATGCTGTCCGAAATGGAGGAGCAGGAGTGTACATAGAATACCCAAATAATACTAGGGACACGACCAGAGCACCAACAGGAAAGTACTGCCATAACTATGATGCTGAAATTGAGGCAATCAAGATAGCAACAGAGAAATTACTAAATACCAGCCATGGTACATAAACTGTGGTACTATTGACAGATGCAAAAGCTGTACTCGATGCGCTACTGTCTGGGAAATTGCCAGTACTAAGGTCACTACTTTCTGAACTTAGCAGTCAACATATAGTCACCATACAGTGGATACCACCCCACTATGGAATACCCGGAAACGACAGGGCTGAGCGATTGGCTAAGGAAGGAGCAAAAGAAGAACAGCATGATGTGCCTGTTACATACCACCAATAGAAAAGAATGATCAAATCAGTCAGAAAACCACCAAAACATGCTCACGATGACTACCACATTATGGACAGACCAGAACAAGTCATTATTCTGCGCCTCAGAACAGGACACAATAGATTACGCAACCACATGTGTACAACATTCAAGATTGGTGAAACAGCCATGTGCACATGTGGATTGTCGTCGCAGACAGCAGAGCACATACTCCAAGACTGCCCAAAATATAACATATCTAGGCAAACCTTCTGGCCTAGAGAGACAACAGTGGAAGATAAACTCTATAGACCGCTGAGTTAACTAATAAGGACAGTTAAATTCATACAAGAGACAACATTGCAGTTATAGGCGTATTTCAAGCGAAAGAAAGAAGAAGGCGAATTGAAATGTACACCTGTTACAACAAAGACAAATGACAAATGAAATGCATGAGGCATATTAATAGAAAAGATGGAATAATGAAATTAGTCTAGACAACTGAAACAGAACAATTTACGTTGAAGTTGATAGTTTAAAGCTGGGCGACAAATAATAATTTGAGCACTACCAACTTCATCAAAATATCAGATAACAGAGAGGAATGAAGAGTTAGTTAGTTAGTTAGTCGACAGATCATCCTCATTGCACATCGAACCATTCAGTCCATAAGTGCTCGGATCCCCTCCTCAGCAAATCCCGCAGCGTGTAGCGGCTAACGACGCCAGTTCTGTGTTGATTTATCAATCTTCTTTGGCTTCCTGCGTAGTGTTCTTGTTTGGCCACCCCTCTTTTAATTTGCTGCTCTCGCAGTCTGGCCATTGTTGTAGATTCACAGTCATCACTTGGTTCTCGCAAAAGTCTCACTTCACGTAGAGCATTAAGAATGTCAGCCTGGTCCATGGCGCGTCCGCCCTCCACAGTAGCCTCACCTGCGAGCTTGTCAGCCCGCTCATTTCCTTGTACTCCCGCATGCCCTGGCACGAAGATGAAACTAATCTTTGCCAGCCGAGACCGCTTCAGAGGCAGCAACCATTCTCTTCGGATCGACCCCTCCTCTATCCTCTTGATCATGTTCATTGAGTCGCTAAGGAAACAAGCCCTAGTGAATGTCTGTGTCTCGAGCCATATTATTGCTTTACTTACTACCATGACTTCCGTGGTCAGGCTACTTGTGGTTTCAGTGAAAGCACCAGAGTCCTCCTTCACAATTCTCCCTCCGGCCCGAGCTGTAAAGGCCCATGAGCTTCTCACATGTCGGACGACCGACCCATCTGTGTAGATGACCTCGTCACCGTCTAGCGAATTCTCGAAAATCAACGCTTGTACTTCAGCCTCAACAGCAGCCGGATTTTCTTGTCTGCATTTTCTATCTAGTTGGATGCAAACTGAAAAGGATGTGCAGAAGTCTGTTGGCACTTGCACCCACTCCTCGCCAGGTTCTAAGTCCTCAAGTGAACACACCTATTGAAGAATGTCTTCGGCTTGACCCATCCACGACCGTCCTCTTTTTAACCTGCTGCCCTTCACCTTCCTAATTTCACTATGCAGTGGATGTGTGTTTGCGTTAATTCTGAGGTAGGCGCGTGCCCTGCAAACTTGTATTCTCTCTTCAATGATTGGAAAATCAAGAAGGTAGCGCATCGCCCTGCATGCTGTATCTCTTGTACATCCAAGAATAATGTGCATAGCTTCATTCTGTATCCTTTCCATCCTTTCTATCTGCTTATGGCTGAGAGTCAAGATTGCCATTGCATACTCCAAAACAGACATGAACAGCCCCTGGTACAGAAGACATAGATGGCGCTGCTCACAGTTTGCTGCCACCCGCATCGCTGCCAAACCCCGCTTGGCCTTTGTTATCACCTGGTCTATGTGCACATTATAAGCAAGGCTTCGATCAAACCGTATCCCCAGGTAATTCATTGCCTGCGTTCTTTAGAGTCGTATGAAGAGTCGTATTCACCAACGTCTGCTCCAGGTCAGACATCCGAAGAAGAAGATGAATTATGACTAGCGAAAATAAATAATTTTGAAAAGCTACCTCCTAGATTCAATTAATCAGGTGCCGTCTCCACAATGAAGGTTGGCTGTAATGAATCTCCAACACTGTTTGTCTCTCTGCCCGATTGTACATTCTTTCAGATTACTGTTGGTAGTCCATCTCTTGATGTTATCTTCTCACTTGAATCGTTGTCTACTTCTTGCTCTCTTGCCTTCAACCCCCTCCCCCTCCCCCCGCAGTATGGTTTTAATAAGAGTAGTATGTCTTTTAACATGGTCGAAATATTTCACATGCCTCTTTTTTATTTCTTTCATTCCCAGTTTTTTCTAGAACCTCTGTATTTGGTTGTCTTTTTTCTTCTTAATTAAATACGACATATTCTTCTATATATCCACATCTCCAGGGCCTCTATTGGACTTTTTAATTGCTTATTCAATGCCAAGGCTTCTGCGCCATATAGCAATGTTGAATATACATTCAACCACCTACGTTGTAAGAGAAAAAAATTATAAATGATGACCTCAGAAATAAATAGTGATACACTCTTCACTAAATGTAACAAATACATTTGTCCACATGTGTTGCCGGGACCCATAAAGGAAGCAAAAAATAGTAACACTGTAAACTACCATGTATGTAGTAAGAGGCGACCAAGGAGAATTGGTCTGAGACTGGCTACCTCGTTCTGTAGCAAACTGTAATCCAAGCAGTTATGAATACGTCAACAAAGGGCTTGGTGTGAGTTCGTTTAGAATCCTATGCTTCATTGGGAGATGAAAAGAAGAGGATGAAAAAGGGGAAGGGTGGAGAAGAAGAAAAAGGAACAAGAGGAGGGCAGAAAAGAGGAAAAAGAAGAATAAAATGGTCAGAATAAGACATACATAAGTCCAATCAGTTACAAATGTGTGCTTGCAGGCGAAGAAGCTCTGGCTGGGGAGCTACAATAAGACCAAAAATCAGATAGATAGATAGATGTGTCTATACAAACACAAACTCCGTGCAGTTAATCGACACATTTGCTCTAGATCGAAAACTTCAGTCTCACCTCTCATCCCCTCTCTCATCAACGCACAACGGTAAAATCGGATAAATATGCAAGCCCTTGATAATCGGGACAAACTCTCAGAAACCACTGAATATCTAAAACGAACCCTTAGTTTGTAACTCATGCCGGAATAGACGCATATAAAATCTTGATCGCCGAAGAAGGGGAGAGGACGACGATAAAGAAGAAGAACAAAAAGAAGAAGAAACGGTAATATTATATAGATACCAGGATCAAAGGTAGTAATAGTTTGATACGCAATTCTCGAGTATTGATTTGCACTCAAAGATGTAAAGGAAATAAACATGGATATGTAAATACACTTTTTTTGTGTGTGTGTGCATATCCTATTTACAGGACATCGCTGTCAACACCAGAATTTTACTGCTATTGTTGACTTGGCAAATTTTATGTTCAGTAATTTGCCATTTTTTTCTGAACGTCCGGCTCCCATGCCAACACGTTAAACCCCCAGCGCGACACGGTCTGCTTCCAAAGCGTTCACACGTCCTTAGGCCACGGAGGCCGGCAGTGAATACACTAGATCAGTGGTTCTCAACCGGTGGGGAATTCTCCCCCAGAGGGAATTTTAGGGTTTTCGGGGGGGGGGGGGGAATTAAGATTATTTCAAGATCGCGTTAATACAAGAACCGATTACTTGATATTGTTTTTATCTTCATACCGTACGGTTCTGTACGTCTCACCCTTCTAAGATCTATATCTATAAAACAGACTGTATGTATGTATGTGGGTAGGGGTGTATTGGATGCGTTCGATAACGGTCCATCCGATTGAGATGAAATTTTCTACACGTTTCCTTTTCATTCCCATGCAGCCAACTGTCACAGTTTGGTAGTGTACAATCAGCTATTTACTTACTAAAATTTAATTTTGTAATTACATGACTTAACATAAGAAAAGTTATATAAAGGGACATAACTTTTAGTAGCATTGCTATATCTTAGGTTAAGTCCCCTGGCTATAGATAGATAGATAGACAGACAGACAGACAGACAGACAGACAGACAGACAGACAGACAGATAGATAGATAGATAGATAGATAGATAGATAGATAGATAGATAGATAGATAGATAGATAGATAGATAGATAGATAGATAGATAGATAGATAGATAGATAGACAGAGAGGGTGGGAAAGACGAAGGGAGAGACGGACGGCCAGACGGACAGGCAGGCAGACAGGCAGACAGACAGACAGACAGACAGACAGCCGGGCCGGGTTGTCAGACAGACAGACAGACAGACAGACAGACAGACAGACAGTCGGGAACGAGAACTTATATGACTACTTATATGAATTAAATGAGATGCTCCCCATCAGGAGCTGGGCGATGCCAGGCCGGGTCAGACAGACAGACAGACAGACAGACAGACAGACAGACAGACAGACAGACAGACAGACAGATAGATAGATAGATAGATAGATAGATAGATAGATAGATAGATAGATAGATAGATAGATAGATAGATAGATAGATAGATAGATAGATAGATAGATAGATAGATAGTCGGGAACGGGAACGGGAGCTTATATGACTACTTATATGAATTAAATGAGATGCTCCCCACCAGGTCTGGGTGAAGCCGGGCCGGGTCAGACAGACAGATAGACAGACAGACAAATAGCCGGGAACGGGAGCTTATATGACTACTTATATGAATTAAATGAGATGCTTCCCACAAGGAGCTGGGCGAAGCCGGGCCGGGTCAAACAGACAGACAGACAGACAGACAGATAAACAGATAGATAGATAGATAGATAGATAGATAGATAGATAGATAGATAGATAGATAGATAGATAGATAGATAGATGGGTGGGTGGGTGGGTGGGTGGGTGGGTGGGTGGATGGATGGATGGATGGATGGATGGATTGATAGATAGATAGATAGATAGATAGATTGATAGATAGATAGATAGATAGATAGATAGATAGATAGATAGATAGATAGATAGATAGATAGATAGATAGATAGATAGATAGATAGATAGATAGATAGATAGATAGATAGATAGATAGATAGATAGAGATAGATAGATCCCCGCCAGGTCCTGGGCGAAGCCGGGCCGGGTCAGCTAGTTCATTTTATAAAGTAAGTAGACCCACAAATAACGTTTTATGTGGACATCTAGACTTGTTTAGTATGTGTTATTAAATTTAGCTTCCATTATTACGTATACTGTGTAGGGGCGGGGGCGGAATTTTTCGGTAGGGCATTACGAAAGCGGGGAATGACGTTCTGAAAATATGGTGAAGGGGAGGTGGGGGGGGGGGGGGGGCACGGGCCAAAAAAGGTTGAGAATCACTGCACTAGATAATACAAAAATTGAAAGCTGTAAACATGGCGAGGAGTCGTTTGCAATTGGGGGAAAGGGGGGGGGGGGGTGGCGGCAGGTTCGAATCTAAATGTACATATAACTTTCAACGTGTATATTGTCTAGTGTACCCTATCATATCTGCTTATTTCCTTTAAGTGTTTGGGTGCCTGTCAATACATGTTATTATATTGATCGTGCATTTTCAATACATATTTCCTGTGCGACATATGGTGAGTCACGGGCCATTTTGCAATCACTAAAGAAGAAAAATGGAGCTCAAGAGATACAGACACATTCTTAGAATATCGTGGACCAAGAAGAAGAAACATGTTGAGATTCTACAAGATCTGAAAGTTGAGGAAAATTGGCTCATAAACGGCAGTAGTATAATGTTTCGGAAATTAAAATACTTTGGCCACATTGGCTTATACTGAACAGTGACTGGGGATTGGTTCATGAAAGAAGAGACACGCGTCGACCTACACGAAGATGGACATTGCAGACACCTTGGGCATGAGGCGGGAGATATGGCAAGAGATCGAACGGATTTTCGGTATACCGTAAAAAGAGCGACGCTCTGCAAAGGACCTGCTACTTTATGAATTTGAATAGCCTCAAGCCCCAACAAGGATTTCTCAATAACTGATATTTCTTTGTATTAGTAGAGTGTGTGACCTACTTTACTCTGTTAATACTCGTACTTACTACATCATCATCATCCTCTTCCAATTTTGCCGTCAAGCGCCGTGCAGAGGATTAGATGACGTTCCAGTGTCCTATGTCCCTATTTATTCTGTGTGATTGTACAATGTCTTTGATATCTTTAATTTCTTCTCGGACGCTCTCTTGCTCTCGTATCAGTCATCTGTTGTGAATCGCCAGTGCCTGTAACTGATGGTCTTGCATTCTAACGAGATGGCCAAACCATCTGATCTACGGTGTTTCAATGTATATAACACAAGTTGTTGATTCCACTGACATCATTTCTTACTCGGTCGCGCTCTTCTTTCAATTTCCACCATAATTCTTGAGTCTCATCTCATCTCATCATATTCCTCTTGTACCTTGAATAATAATAATAATAATAATAATAATAATAATAATAATAATAATAATAATAATAATAATAATAATAATAATAATAATAATAATACTTGAACAAATAAATTCCCTGCCGGTTTGCTGTACCTATCGCAGGTTCATCCTTATTTGAACACTTTGATATTAGAAAACACACACGAAATACATATTTGCTTACTGTGTAATTTAGGAAAATGCCGCTGCTCTCTTCGCCTGGGCTTATGGGGCGGAAAAACACACCTTTCATCATTTTCAACGTGGGGACTACACGCTCCGAGGACATCGCTAACCATTTCTTCTTTATAGCGTTCCAAATGGGCTCGTTGTTTCCGGCACCAGTCTTGTTCTTTCGTCCTCTCAATTTCACATCCCGTATCGTGAAAGTCGTAGGGGAAATCAGCGGCACATCGACGTTGTGTTCCACAAACTAATGAGCACATGACTATATATGCCTAGCTAATCCTTAGCTGGCTCTCAGCTTGAGACGTACATAATTAATAATGCAATTTGTAGACTTGGTTACTAACCATCTCCTTAGTAACCACGAAGGAAAGTTTTTTAATAAACCGGATAATAACATAATAGGGCTCTTTCTTTCGTTTCCTTCCCAAGCGAAATTTTATTTTCAACGACATGATCAAGACGGGCGTGAGCGATCATTACTTCTTCACATCTTTTGAACTTTCAGAGATCATGTCGATTATGTCAAAACGAAAGCTCGAAAAGGTTTGTCAGCAATGAGAGTCATGGCGACTACCAATATCGAGCAAAGACTGCTAATAATTATGTTCCAAGGACTGGTGCTTTCACCCATCGAGTATGCCCTGGCCATCCTTACTGGTCAGCCCTACACAGATTGGAAGACTTGAAAAGGTACAAAACGAAGCCATGCATATCATTTTAGGTTGCACGAGAGACACCAGCTGTGTAGCGATAAGATACCTCCTTGACTTCCCGACAATGAACCACAGGATCAAGATGTGGAGAGCTAGTGCATACATGAAAATAAGTGCGGATGAGCAGCACCCTCTGCATGAAGATATATTCAGAGAAAAGTGCAACAGGCTAAAGAGGGGCGAATCATGGATGGGTCGGGCGGAAGATGTCGTCAGACAGGTCTGCAGTCCTACCAGTATCAACCCCGGCAAGGAATGGGTGCCCGTGTCTCCAGCTTTTAAGTGCACCTTCTCCTGCATTATCACACTCGACAGACGGTGCAGAGAACAGAACCCTGCCACTATCAATGCAGAGGTCAACGCGCTCATCAATGAACACGCAGACAACCCCGAAGTGCTCATTTATACAGATGGATCTGTTGTAAAGAAGCAGAGAAGTGCATGGGCATTTACAGCCCGTTCAGGGGGCCGAACCGTTCAAGAATCCAGTGGTGCCCACACTATGCCCACGAGCAGCATAACGATGGAGGTGATGGCAGTAACACAGGCTTTCCTATGGCTAGAATCACAGCATTACACCAACGTGTGTGTACTAAGTGATTCATTTAGCATGATTCGGAAGGTCAAAGCTGGATCTGTACGTAGACAGTGCACTGAGTCGCTGAGGAAGTCTGTTGTCCGTAAAGTCACCTTCATCTTCGTCCCGGGACATGCGGGAGTCGAGGGAAATGAACGAGCTAATAAACTGGCTGGCTCTGCACCCCCTGCAGATGGCCAGCCCATGGATCGTGCCGATGTTATTAACGTCCTTAAAGACCTGTCGAGAACAGAAGACTTTGACGTCAGTGAATCCACATCGCTGTCCAGGATGAAAGACTTGGGAGTAAGTATTGGCACGGCCAGACACGAGAGGTACATCGGGAAAACGAGGTGCCTCGTTAACCGACACAGAACTGGCACTATTAGCCACCGAACGCTGATGCATATTCTGGGGGAGGATCTGAGCATCTATGGACCTGTCCGGAGTGCAATGAAGATGCCCCAACTGATAACTGATAACTGATCTTTTGAACTCGAACAGCATTTATCACTTCCTTTTGCTGGTACCCTCCCGTGCCATGACCATGAAACAAGACTGTCAAGAATTATCCGTCGTCGTTGTCTCTGTCTCTCTTTCCACAAATCTTCCCAGCTGTGACAATATAGTCCAGTGGTTTTCTTCTCATAATGTGACCCCTATCCTCCCCCCCCTCCCCCCCCCCAAAGGTGACTGCCTCTTTCTGATGCTCGTAATAACTTTCTTTTGGGCACTTGACCTTTTCAAAACGTTTAGATTACTCATTACCATTCTTTAAAACGTCAAAATCAACTAAACGAAAATTGCAACTTTGTGGGTTTTTTTGTTTGTTTTTTTAAATTCAAATTATTTCTCTTTCCAGAGCATGCGGGTGTTGAAGGAAATGAGGAGGCTGACAGGCTTGCGGGTAAGGCTAATGTGGAGAGCGGCTGATATATAAATGCTCTACGAGAAGTAAGTGGTTTGCGAGAACCAAGTGATGACTATGAATCTACATCCATGGTCAGACTGCGAGAACAGCATGTTAAAATATGTGTGTACACACAAGAACACTTTGCAAGAAGCCAAAGAAGATTAATAAACTAAACCAACACAGAACTGGTGTCGTGAGCCGCTACACGCTGCGGGATTTACTGAGGAGGGAATCTGAGCACTTACGGACTGAATGGATTGATGTGCAATGATGATGCTCTGTCGACTAACTAACTAACTAACTAACTAACTAACTAACTAACTAACTATTTTTCTTTCCACCACTGTACACACATTATTTCGAAAAAAAAATATTTTAGGTACCATGGTAAGATAAACTTTGAGAATATGTCTCTTGCCTTTTTTTCGAGTGGAATATTCATACACAATTGCATGCTAAGTTATTCATTGAGCGTGATCCAGAAGGTTGCATTAAGTTTCACGCCCAGGCATTGCATTCAAACCAAGTGGTGTCGACAATTGTAAAATTGCATGTTACCAGGACAATCAGCTTTTGTGGACAATGAAAGAGCGGGAGTTGTTGAGTTGAGATAAGAACCGACATCACTGCACTCAGCACATTCCCATACGTGCTCTGTCCCCTCGTTCAACAGCCAGCGAAGAGTCATACTACTAATCGTTCCCACCGCTATCTGATTCCCCCTCAGTTTTGAGATTCTTCCAACACCCCTGCCTTGCCCCCGCAATCTCATTCTTTCCACATATGGGGTCTCAGTCTGTTCCTTCGCCTTCTCCACCTGGTCCTACAAGCGCACGACCACCTCCCCCTTGTCCATAGGCAAATTACCATCAAGAGGTGCATTCCCTGTTAGCCTATCAGCCTGTTCATTCCCCCGTACCCCCGCATGGCCAGGGCAAAATATCCATACAATTCTCAAAATCTGTGACCTCTGAAGCGACGAGAGCCATTTCACGAAACATTCCTTTCTCTACCTTACCAAGCATACTCGTTGAATCCGTAATGAATACAAGGTGTGTTGCAGTAGTCTCCTATAGCCACCGGAATGCCGCTGTTACTGCCTCCACCTCCATTCTCATGCTGGACGTCATAGTCTCATATGCCAGACTTTCATTTTTCAAGACTCGTCCATTAGCCTTTGCAATAAAGCCCCAGCCACTACGTCTGTTTCTCACCACTGACCCATCGGTGTAGATGACTATGTCACCTTGATGTGTGTTGCTCTGGATCAGCTGTTGCACTTCAAACTCTGTGTGGCCCGCTGCCCATTCTCTGCGCTCACGACCCAGTGTTATTATTACATTGTGCCAGCCCGTCATGTCTTCCGGAAATTCAACCCACTCTCTTTCACGATTGATGGTCTCTAGATCACACACCTGACTTATAGAAAGTTCTGTCTGTGCCATCCAGGATCTGCCTCGTCTTAGTCTATGACCCTTGACCATATCCATTGCTGCATGCAGCGGGCGATCCCTGTCTGCGGCAACTCTCAGGTACCATTTGGCTTGAAGGACCCTATGCCTATCCGTCATTGTTAGTAGAGCCAGGATATGCCTCATGCATATAATCGGTGTGTAATTTGTGCACCCGAGGATTAACCGCATGGCAGCATTCTGTATGCGCTCCAACCTTTCAAGCTGGCTCTTTGATACTGTCAGCAGCCCCAGACCATACTCAATAACAGAAATTATTAACTGCTGAAAGAGCCTGTACAGCATCCTCTGATCTACCCCGGTTGCTGCCATATCCCTCATTGCATTAAGTTCCCTACCAGCCTTCACCACCAAAGCCTCCACGTGATCCTTAAAAGACAAACACCTGTCAAAGGTGATACCCAAGTACTTCAGTTTACTCTCTCTGCTAAGAGGATATCCAATCAACATAATACCTGGGACATCTGCCTTGACGATCCGGTTATCCAGGGAGTACCACACAACCGATGCCTTGTTTGGGTGTATAAAGGCCCCTGCGTCCCTGCACCACCCCGCCACCCTGTTTACCGCCACCTGAAAGTCTTTCGCCAAACTGGCCCTGCCTCTGCCCTGTCTGTACACCAGCACATCATCTGCATATGTCAAGAGTCTACCCACACCTGGTGTCTCAATAGCTGCGATTTTGCTGGTGTAGACATTAAAGAGCACTGGGGACAAGGCAACCTGCGGCAACCCAGGTGTAATAGTACAGGGGTCAGAAGTCCAGTAATTCATGCGCAGTGCAACCTTACGCTCATAAAGGACTGCCGCAACCAATCTAACAAGGCAAGGGCAGTGTGTGTATCAACCGATCATACCTGACCCTGTTATACGCATCCTCCAAGTCAAGAGCTACCGCCACTATCTCCTGTTTATCCTGAAATCCCCCGTAGACATCAAATGCAAAAGTTGTAGCATTGGCCCAGGTGACCTTCCCAGGCCGGTAACTCCCGAGTCCTTGGGGAAGCAGATTACGACTTTCCAAATGTCGCTGGAGTCTTCGTGCTACTATCTTTTCGAGGACTTTGCCATACGTGTTTTGCAGGGTTATGATTCGGTATCCATTAAGTCTGGCTTTGGGAGTGGGACCAGGTAGCTATGCAGCCAATCGTGGGGTATTTCCGCCGTATTGATGCTTAGGTTGAAACAAAGAGCCATCTCCTCCAAGTCCCCATCATGTATGTACCTCATACGGGAGTACCTCACCCCATCCGGCCCTGGCGCTGTCTTTAACCCGCTTCAGTACCCGTCTTATATCCTCCACTTTAATCTCACAGTCCTCCTTCCTAGTGACCTGTGACAAGGCTTCTCTGACGTTATCTCTAATAGCTCTATCTTGCTGATCCGTCTGTTTTAAACATCGCGCAAGAAAAGTCTCCCCTTTGTCCTTGTCAGTTGTCATAGGTCGGTTGTTATCATCATAAACGGTGCCAAGTGTACCAGGCATCACCTGTCTCCTCATCTGCCGGTGCAGCCTCCAGAATTTTCCCAATGTCACATCCCCACCGACTTCATTGATAAACTGTTCCCACTTCATTCTCTTTGCCTCTGCTGCCTAGAGTTTAAAATCCGGCATCTTTACTTTTTTATATCTTTCAGCCTCTTCCAAATATGTGTCAACTGAATTGGTTGCTCTCCCCACCCTCTGCCAATTCCTTATGGCCGCCCTCTTTTCCCTCCATGAATTCTCGACCTCTGGTGTCCACCATGGTGGTTGGGTGAAGATTCTTCTTGTTGGTTTAGATCTTCTCTGTGATCTAAGGCGCCCCAAGAGCGAAGAGTGGTCGCGATCATAACTGAATGCCCTGCGAGCTCTTATAGCCCTAACTGTGCTGGACTTAGGTATCAACACAGAACAGGGGAGATGGTCACTTCCATAGCCTCCAAGGATGCTCCATTTTATATCTGATGCCGCCTCGTGGGATACAAGCGTCAGGTCGATGGCCGTGTCAGGGTCCCCCTGTCTCATTGCTAGCCTAGTGAAAGGGCGGGAAAGATGGCATTGTCTCTATATTATAGGGTAAACTAATGGATCGAAGGCCGGCGTTGCGCTCATACTTCCTGTTTCGACCGCGGCGTAGTGTGTTCGTTCCCCATCCCGGTCAGTTGGATTTAAATGTTATCTTCTTGTTCTTGACATGGGGACGTATATTACAAGTACCCCAGAAGTCGGCGAGGATTCGCCTTATGGCTTGGGAAACTGGCTTACTCATTCATTCAGTAGCATGTCCTTCTTAGAACCTCGCTTTCAATAACATCATCAAGTGCCATGTCGACTGGCGTAGGCGTTCATGACTCTCCACAGATATTGGTCTTTGGTTTTCTGGATCAACTCTATCGCTGATATTCCTCCATGCAATCCGTCCAGCATAATGTCTCTTGGTCTGCCTCTCTTCCCCTCGACTGTCGACGACAGTGTGGGCCCTACGGGCCCAAAAACTTAAAAAACATCCATCGATCGGTCCAGCAGTCCACCGAACACTAAACCGGAAAGTGATTGCCGGACCGATGCAAATGAGGCTCTAAGGGATACTTGTTAATACTTGTTTGTTTGCGGTGAATTAAAATTGAAGTACCACTTTGGGTTTAGTATGTCCTATGTCAATCAGTACCTGTTTATTTATTTCCTGTTATTTCAAAGGCCTTAAGAGTTTCCCAGAGATTGATATTTTAAGAGGCTGAAATCCCCGTATTCAGCCGGTAACCTCTGATTATTGAGAGAAACCGAATAAATGATTGCATGTATGCTCATCAAGTCTCATCTCCGAATCGAGAGTCAGTCGCATTAGTCTTCAACACACTCCGTCCTGCGTCTTCATGAAGCGCACACTCAAGCGTCTTTAAGTCCAGTTATCAGTGTTATCTATCTATATGTAACGCTGCCTTCCTCTTGCACGTTTACCTTCCAATTTTCCTTCCAAAACAGCATTTAGCAACAGATTCCACACAACGCGGCAAATTGATGGTAGTGTTGCACAATTTCAGTACAAAGTAACTGGGTGTACTGATTATCAGAATGGGACTTCACTGAGTCAACCACATAATTATTATTACAATATGAATAAGCGCTGTAATTTGAACGATTTAATACAATAATTATAATGTGATTATAAAATATTTTAAGCTACGAACTTAACAAGGAACATTTGTTTACAAATGATCGTGTATTCACTACTCTACCGGCGCCAAACATAAAGACGTAAAGATGGCAGCTGTGCAGCTGAAAAACACGATCGTGGCATCGTTTAAGATGCACGGCCTGACGTTAAGAAGGTACATTCTTTATCCGAACTTTCAAATGTTCAGTATAAATAATGCGAATATCAAGTTTTAATTCGGGTTTCAAGCTAAAAGGAAGTACGAACGATATTTCTAACATCGACAGTGTTGCCATTCGCTTACTCACTGGTCACTGTCACTGCAGTGTCAGTCAGTTCACCAGCGGAAAAACAAACCAGAAACGAGAGCATTAATTATTAATTAGAATGTGTGTACTGTACATAATCTTATTATTGTTTATGATTTATGTTCGTTCACAAGTGCAATTTTCTCGGAGACTCCGGGGGGGGGGGGGGCCGTCGCTGGCGTTAGGAGTTCGTGCTTCCTACAACGCTTCCAACATACCACCTGTCGAAAAGAGATGGTATGGTATGGTCATATAGGATAAAACCCGGTGAAATGTTTATGAAGTCTTAGTCTAGCCTTTTGCCTTTTAAGCCTTTGTTTTTTCATTGGGAAACATATAAAAGAAAAGGAAGAGTTTATTCACAACTAAGTTGCGAATAAACAAGTTTACAAAGTCTCTATTTGCAACCAAGAGTAGATAGAAACAAGCTGTGGGAAATCCTTAAACAATATCAATTCAATATGTATATAACGTATATTGGCTACGCTTGCGTTCAAAGCAAACGAACAAACAACAACAACAAATTCAGATATCCTATAAACCTATCATGATATATTTGACATTTCCGTGAATTAATCCGGACACTGTGATGTATGGCTTGGTTTGGCAAATCAACAACATTTTTCTTTTAACCCTTTACAGGGCAGACGCTTGTCCGTTTTCTAGCCCTGAACGGGCAAGATTTTTTCAGGTTCGGTAAAGTTTCGGGTCGCGTTAGTAAAAACATCACAAATAAGGTGTTAGTCAACCGATTTTAGTTAAATAAACAACACAATGAAGGGAAAAGCATGCAGAATATGTTACTCACGTGATTGTTGTCGGTAATCCATAAATGAACACAAATATTTACGAAATACGGCATGTTGCTTGTGATTTTCCGTCATCTATACGGCAATTTACAAACACATTTTCAGAATCATAATCACTTTATTTAAAGTCCGACTCAGACTGCTAATGCAAAGTAACGCTTTGCACTGATATCTAGCTCCGATTAATAGTCAACTTCATGCCCTTTAATGTCATTTAAATTGAACAGAGCGAAATCTCGGCTATCACTTGAAGAATCGCCGACATCCGTTTTGAAAAACAGCGTAAAAATCCCGAAAACTATCAAAAATTGTCCGTAAAAGTCCGTTCAAATTCATACTATCGCGTTTACAAATGGCGGCCACGTTGTCAAGCTGTCGGCGAAAGCGAAAGTAGCGGTCGGAAGTGTCGGAAAGCCGAGAGATCGCGATTTTACAATGCATAGTAGTATCGGCCTGAGTCGGCCGTTACGATCGTTTTATGACATCGGCCGGAATTAGCCGCTATGACCTGTAAAGGGTTAAACAAATTTCCGGGCATGTTTACGTTCAGTAGTTTGCCATTTATTTCTGAACTACAGGCACTCATACCTCTGTATGAAAACCAACGCAAGGCGGTTTGCTTCTAAATCGCCGCAGCTAGGTCTCGAACGCGGTATGCAGGATTACAAAATGCATTCATAACCACTTCACTACAGACCCGGCGACTATTCATGTTTGTTTCAGAAGGTACAGTTAGTTGGATGTCTTTTACAGGACATCAAAATCACCCACAGCATTTATTCCAGAAGTTGGTGTTGTTGTTGCCTTCCACTTATGCCATTAGGCATCATGGATAAATAATTACTACCAGTTACCAGTAAGTTCGCTAATTTTGTCAAAATGCCGAATAACTGTCTTTGTACATAGTTATCTTTTCGCTTTCACTTAATTAATTTATGAAAAATTAAGAAAAAAAAACATTTTGCTGGTGGGGAATCAAACCACGGTTACAAGCAGAGATTCTCACCGCTATGCTACTGAGGCCATGATGAAAGCTAAACATAAATGTATAATATAGTCAAACACATGTCCCGATGATGTCACATATGTCACATGACTAGCCTTTGGTTGCGAATAGAGACTTCGTTTATTCGCAACTTGGTTGCAAATAGACACTTCGAAAAGAAAAAGAAACAAATCATGAAATTACACAAAAATCTAAATAATAAGGTATTAAAACAAAGGTCTATGCCCTTAACAATTTATAGGATATCACAATCAAACACATCATTTTTTGGCTGTTTTTGATTGACTAAGAAAGTTTACGCTCTTTAGTTTGTCATAACTTTCTGAATGAGCGACCCTCATAACATTGTTAAAAACCAACACAAGGTAGTCTGCTTCCAAATCGCATGCAGCTGACTTTGAACACATTATGCAGGATTGCCAATTACGTTCACTACTCCTTTTCCACAGACGCTGGCTTTATAATGAATATTATAATAATGGCTTGGCCACATGGCATGGTCGAGACAGAAACACAGAGCTCATCCACGACTCTGGTGATGGAGTGAGATGGCAGAACATGACCGCCCACGCTTATCGGCATGGCACATAATGGATGGAATGGATTATAATAATGAACACTGTAACCCCCCAATGCATGTCGTAAGTGCTGAATAATGAGGGTTGGCATGGGACTGGCTGCCTCCTTCTGTAGAAAATTGTAGCTGCAAAATTCAACCAGTCTTGAATAGGTCTACAATGTCCTAGGCACGAGTTTCTTGAGGGACTATACTTCTTTGGGGGATAAACGACAGAAGAAGATTATAATGCCATGACAGTGGTCTGGGTTCAATCCCCAGCAGAGGCAGGATTATTTTTTTCTGACCAGTATGGCTCAGGGGTCACTCCAACCTCAAACATTAACAAAATTTCTTTTTGCGCTAGCTCACTTTAATCTCAAATGTAGTCCATACACACCACTTCTAATAGTGCTGGACTGAATTTATTATGTGGATTAGCTAATTAGCTTTCCCTTTTAACAGTATCCCTTGCCATCAGGCTAACCCACTCTGACTTCAGAGGTACTTGTAATTTACGTCCCCAAGTCGAGGACGAAAGGTCAACATTTTAGTCCAACTGTCCGGTGTAGGGGTTGAACCCCTTACCTCGGCATCAGCACACTTGATGTTGCGTTCTTATCCATTCGGCCATGCTGACCTCCTAACCTCAGAATGAGTTAGTTAGTTGCATATCCTTTATAGGACATAGCAGTCAGCCCCAGCATTATTTGGCTGTTTGTGATTCCTGGGCAAGTTTAGGTTCATTAGTTTGCCATTGCTTTCTGAGCTACCGGCACTCATACCTTTGTATGGGAAACCAACCCAAGGTGTTCTGCTTCCAAATTGCCTGCACCATGTGTTTCAAACATGGTATGTGGCATTACATATTGCATTTGTGAGCCCTTCGCCACAGAGCCAGCCCGGTAGCAGATAATTTTCAGATCAGGAAAGGTGACGAGAAAGGGAACTGGCCACCACACCTTATATGTCATGGCTTAGTGTATCTGGAGGCTTAACTCTTCACACCTTATATGTCATGGCTTGGTGTATCTGGAGGCTGAACTCTTCACACCTTATATGTCATGACTTAGTGTATCTGGAGGCTGAACTCTTCACACCTTATATGTCATGACTTAGTGTATCTGGAGGCTGAACTCTTCACACCTTATATGTCATGACTTAGTGTATCTGGAGGCTGAACTCTTCACACCTTATATGTCATGACTTAGTGTATCTGGAGGCTGAACTCTTCACACCTTATATGTCATGGCTTAGTGTATCTGGAGGCTGAACTCTTCACACCTTATATGTCATGGCTTAGTGTATCTGGAGGCTGAACTCTTCACACCTTATATGTCATGACTTAGTGTATCTGAAGGCTGAACTCTTCACACCTTATATGTCATGGCTTGGTGTATCTGGAGGCTGAACACTTCACACCTTATATGTCATGGCTTGGTGTATCTGGAGGCTGAACTCTTCACACCCTATATGTCATGACTTAGTGTATCTGGAGGCTGAACTCTTCACACCTTATATGTCATGACTTAGTGTATCTGGAGGCTGAACTCTTCACACCTTATATGTCATGACTTAGTGTATCTAGAGGCTGAACTCTTCACACCTTATATGTCATGACTTAGTGTATCTGGAGGCTGAACTCTTCACACCTTATATGTCATGAATTAGTGTATCTGGAGGCTGAATTCTTCACACCTTATATGTCATGACTTAGTGTATCTGGAGGCTGAACTCTTCACACCTTATATGTCATGGCTTGGTGTATCTGGAGGCTGAACTCTTCACACCTTATATGTCATGGCTTGGTGTATCTGGAGGCTGAACACTTCACACCTTATATGTCATGGCTTGGTGTATCTGGAGGCTGAACTCTTCACACCTTATATGTCATGGCTTGGTGTATCTGGAGGGTGAACACTTCACACCTTATATGTCATGGCTTGGTGTATCTGGAGGCTGAACTCCCTTATATGTCATGGCTTGGTGTATCTGGAGGCTGAACTCTTCACACCTTATATGTCATGACTTAGTGTATCTGGAGTCTGAACTCTTCACACCTTATATGTCATGACTTAGTGTATCTGGAGGCTGAACTCTTCACACCTTATATGTCATAACTTAGTGTATCTGGAGGCTGAACTCTTCACACCTTATATGTCATGACTTAGTGTATCTGGAGGCTGAACTCTTCACACCTTATATGTCATGACTTAGTGTATCTGGAGGCTGAACTCTTCACACCCTATATGTCATGACTTAGTGTATCTGGAGGCTGAACTCTTCACACCTTATATGTCATGGCTTGGTGTATCTGGAGGCTGAACACTTCACACATTATATGTCATGGCTTGGTGTATCTGGAGGCTGAACTCTTCACACCTTATATGTCATGGCTTGGTGTATCTGGAGGCTGAACTCTTCACACCTTATATGTCATGGCTTGGTGTATCTGGAGGCTGAACTCTTCACACCTTATATGTCATGGCTTGGTGTATCTGGAGGCTGAACTCTTCACACCTTATATGTCATGGCTTGGTGTATCTGGAGGCTGAACTCTTCACACCTTATATGTCATGACTTGGTGTATCTGGAGGCTGAACACTTCACACCTTATATGTCATGGCTTGGTGTATCTGGAGGCTGAACACTTCACACCTTATATGTCATGGCTTGGTGTATCTGGAGGCAAAACTCTTCACACCTTATATGTCATGGCTTGGTGTATCTGGAGGCTAAACTCTTCACACCTTATATGTCATGGCTTGGTGTAAATGGAGGCCGAACTCTTCACACCCTATATGTCATGGCTTGGTGTATCTGGAGGCTTAACTCTTCACACCTTATATGTCATGACTTAGTGTATCTGGAGGCTAAACTCTTCACACCTTATATGTTATGGCTTAGTGTATCTGGAGGCTGAACACTTTACACCTTATATGTCATGACTTAGTGTATCTGGAGGCTAAACTCTTCACACCTTATATGTCATGGCTTGGTGTATCTGGAGGCTGAACTCTTCACACCTTATATGTTATGGCTTAGTGTATCTGGAGGCTAAACTCTTCACACCTTATATGTTATGGCTTAGTGTATCTGGAGGCTGAACTCTTCACACCTTATATGTCATGGCTTGGTGTATCTGGAGGCTAAACTCTTCACACCTTATATGTCATGGCTTGGTGTATCTGGAGGCTGAACTCTTCACACCTTATATGTCATGGCTTAGTGTATCTGGAGGCTGAACTCTTCACACCTTATATGTCATGGCTTGGTGTATCTGGAGGCTGAACTCTTCACACCTTATATGTCATGGCTTGGTGTATCTGGAGGCCGAACCCTTCACACCTTATATGTCATGGCTTTGTGTATCTGGAGGCCGAACCCTTCACACCTTATATGTCATGGCTTAGTGTATGTGAAGGCCAAACTCTTCACAACTCAGTCGAACAATCTGCTAGGGGACTATCTTTATAGTGTAATGGGATCTCATCTCATCTCATCATGTTCCTCTTGTACCTTGCGGTGTCGAGGTGAAGTATAAACTTCGTGAGAGTGCCCGGTTATGGGCTTCGTATATCGACATTCCCATGGATTCTGTTATTCCCTCCGTCCAGCGTTTACGTGGTCGGCCTCTTCCTCTGTTTCCATCTGGTCTGTACGTCATTGCCTGTTGTGGCATGCTGTTGACTGGTAGCCTACTTGCATGGCCAAACCATTTGACTTGCTGCTTTCTAATAAAATCTAGAGCAGCTTTAACCCCCACTTTAGTCCTGATTTCTTCATTTCTGATCTTATCTCTTCTTGATACGTTGAGTATTCTTCTCAGGAACCTCATTTCTGTTGTTGTGATTTTTCTTTTCTCTTTTTCTGTCATTGTCCAGGTTTGGCATTGGTAGCACAGAGTTGGTAGGAAGATTGTGTTGTAAAGTGCTTTCTTAGTAGTTATTGATACATGTTTGTTCTTTAGTATTGGTGCCATTTGTCCAATGAGTTGATTTGCCTTATTGCACCTATTTTCGATCTCGTCTTCTGATCTGCCATTTGATGATATTATACTTCCTAGGTACTTGAAGCTCTTTACTTGTTTCAAGGGATGTTCGTTTAGGTGAATTGTTGCTGTTTGTTCTTCTTTAGTTATAGTCATTACCTCTGTTTTGCTTGTGCTAATTTTCATGTTATGTTCCCTACACATTTCGTTTAGACTATTCATGTGGTCTTGTAATTCAGCTTCTGATTTTGCTATTAGTGCTTGGTCGTCCGCAAACAGGAGTTCTCTAATGGTTAGATTTGCAGATGGTTCTTCTTCTGTGTTCTCGTCATGCGGTATTCTTGCTGTCTCTGCTTGGCTGGTTTCTTTACATATGTTGTCTATATATGTTATGAACAAGAGAGGGGACAGGACACAACCTTGTCGTACTCCAGATCTTATGGTGAAGGGATCTGAGTGTCCTCCAGTTGCTCTCACTATGCATTCACTGTTGTCGTATAAACGTCGTATAAAATGGGATATTACCTGTTTATTAAATTAAACTGAGGAGCAGCTGGCCGAGAGGCTAAGAATGTCTGGTTCTTGTTCGGAAGACCCGGGTTCGGATCCTTGGTAAGGTGTTGATTTTTTTCGGTCACTGCCTTAACCTGCACAGTTCACGTCGACTGCACTAGGCAGGCAACCTTAATTCCTCAAGCTTAAGACCCCCCCCCCCCCCCCCCCCCCCTTTTATACACCACAGGGTACTATAGGCAGTAGACGACTGACAGTTTTTAATAAATTAAACAATGCAGCAAATGGATTTACCTGTAAAAAAAAGTACACTGTAGGTTCTTGAAAGTAAAGAGAAATTGGCTTTAGGCTATCCTTGATTATGGTCACAGTACTCTTTTGTTAATAAATGACAAGCTTGTGATGCAGATACAAAGACATTAATGAAACTAATAATACCATATTTACAAAAACAATCCAACATTTAGTGAGGCATGCCGGTACTTGGTGGAAGTCTTGACACCTGTCAGCCAGAAGGAAAGAGACCAGTGGTTGGACAAAATCATTGATGCTGTTCAGAAGCAGCCATGTAAGTAAAATGTACATGCATTTTTTACCCATACGTTTTCAAATAGTAAGGTTTTTCCCCCTTAAAAAATCATAAAATCTTCTGTTTCTTCATTTGAAAATGGTAATATTGTGTTTCTCTACTTCTTCTTCTGCCTCTCATATCCAAATTGTCCTCGCCCAGCTCATGACAAAGTTATTTATAGACTTATTCGTTGAATTTTGCAGCTAAGTTGTCTACTGGATGAGGTAGCCAGTTTTGTGCCAACCTTCCTTAGTCATCTCTTATGATATGCATATTAGGTTACATCAACACATGGGTCCTTAAACTTTTCAAAGTATCCATATTAATTTTCTTTTGAGAATATGATGTTATCTTCTTTATTAATTTATATTTTCTGCCGAGTTGTTGAGCTTATTTCTGTACACCTTATTATCATCTTTTGTGTAACCCATGGTGACAGAGGACATTATTTTTCACCACTGCTCAGTCAGCAGTATCTGTTTATTGTTAAGAAAATTCAATTATTACACATTAAAAAACCAATAGGTTCTCTGTGCCTCTGAAAACCCTGTTCTGGTATCATAATTGTATAGACCAATCAGCACTCGATGGGTGATATAGTCGGTAGCTTGCTGGCTTACTTTACTTGTCAGAACACTTACTGGTTCTCATTCCAGACTGAACTGACCTGGGAGCCCAGGTCAACTTTAACGCTTTACAGGGCAGATGTTTGTCCAATTTTTAGCTCTGACTGGGCAAGATTTTTCAGGTTCTGTAAAATTTCAGGTTACGTTAGTAAAAACATCACATATAAGGTGTTAGTCAACAGATTTTAGTAAAATAAAAAACAAAATGAAGGGAAAAGCATGCAGATTATTTTACTCACGTGAATGTTGCCGGTAATCCACACATGAACACAAATATTTACAAAATACAACATATTGTTTGTGATTGTCAGTCTTATACACTATTTACAAACACTCAGAATCAGAATCATTTTCTTCAAAGTTCGATAGATCCGAAGTGTACACTATCCACCCTGGTATCACTGATATCTAGCTGCAGTTCATAGTCATCTTCGTGCACTTCAGTGTCACTTAAATTGAACCCAGCGAAATCTCTGCTATCACTTGAAGAATCATCAAAATCCATTGATGAGGATTGGAACACATGCCCGCAGGTTTGGCAGGCAAGCATAGCCACTGCACTTCTGCAGCTCCCAGTTGAGTGAGATCACTACTGCAGTTCCCAGTTTAGGTCACTACTGCAACTCCCAGTTGAGTGAGATCACTACTGCAACTCCCAGTTGAGTGAGATCACTACTGCAACTCCCAGTTGAGTGAGATCACTAATGCAGCTCCCAGTTGACTGAGATCACTAATGCAGCTCCCAGTTGAGTGAGATCACTAATGCAGCTCTCAGTTGACTGAGATCACTACTGCAACTCCCAGTTGAGTGAGATCACTACTGCAACTCCCAGTTGAGTGAGATCACTAATGCAGCTCTCAGTTGAGGTCACTACTGCAGCTCCCAGTTGAGTGAGATCACTAATGCAGCTCCCAGTTTAGGTCACTACTGCAACTCCCAGTTGAGTGAGATCACTACTGCAACTCCCAGTTGACTGAGATCACTTATGCAGCTCTCAGTTGAGTGAGATCACTACTGCAACTCCCAGTTGAGTGAGATCACTACTGCAACTCCCAGTTGAGTGAGATCACTAATGCAGCTCCCAGTTTAGGTCACTACTGCAACTCCCAGTTGAGTGAGATCACTACTGCAACTCCCAGTTGAGTGAGATCATTACTGCAACTCCCAGTTGAGTGAGATCACTAATGCAGCTCCCAGTTGAGTGAGATCACTAATGCAGCTCCCAGTTTAGGTCACTACTGCAACTCCCAGTTGAGTGAGGTCACTACTGCAACTCCCAGTTGAGTGAGATCACTAATGCAGCTCCCAGTTTAGGTCACTACTGCAACTCCCAGTTGAGTGAGGTCACTACTGCAACTCCCAGTTGAGTGAGATCACTAATGCAGCTCTCAGTTGAGGTCACTACTGCAACTCCCAGTTGAGTGAGGTCACTACTGCAACTCCCAGTTGAGTGAGATCACTACTGCAACTCCCAGTTGAGTGAGATCACTACTGCAACTCCCAGTTGAGTGAGATCACTACTGCAACTCCCAGTTGAGTGAGATCACTAATGCAGCTCTCAGTTGAGGTCAGTACTGCAGCTCCCAGTTGAGTGAGGTCACTACTGCAACTCCCAGTTGACTGAGATCACTTATGCAGCTCTCAGTTGAGTGAGATCACTAATGCAGCTCTCAGTTGAGTGAGATCACTAATGCAGCTCTCAGTTGAGTGAGATCACTAATGCAGCTCTCAGTTGAGTGAGATCACTAATGCAGCTCTCAGTTGACTGAGATCACTACTGCAGCTCCCAGTTGAGTGAGATCACTACTGCAACTCCCAGTTGAGTGAGATCACTAATGCAGCTCTCAGTTGAGTGAGATCACTAATGCAGCTCTCAGTTGACTGAGATCACTTATGCAGCTCTCAGTTGAGTGAGATCACTAATGCAGCTCTCAGTTGAGTGAGATCACTAATGCAGCTCTCAGTTGAGTGAGATCACTAATGCAGCTCCCAGTTGAGTGAGATCACTACTGCAACTCCCAGTTGACTGAGATCACTTATGCAGCTCTCAGTTGAGTGAGATCACTAATGCAGCTCTCAGTTGAGTGAGATCACTAATGCAGCTCTCAGTTGAGTGAGATCACTAATGCAGCTCCCAGTTGAGTGAGATCACTACTGCAACTCCCAGTTGACTGAGATCACTTATGCAGCTCCCAGTTGAGGTCACTACTGCAACTCCCAGTTGACTGAGATCACTAATGCAGCTCTCAGTTGAGGTCACTACTGCAACTCCCAGTTGACTGAGATCACTTATGCAGCTCTCAGTTGAGGTCACTACTGCAGCTCCCAGTTGAGGTCACTACCGCATCTCCCAGTTCAATGAGGTCACTACCGCATCTCCCAGTTCAATGAGGTCACTACTGCATCTCCCAGTTCAATGAGGTCACTACTGCATCTCCCAGTTCAATGAGGTCACTACTGCATCTCCCAGTTCAATGAGGTCACTACTAGCTCCCATTTGACTGAGATCACTAATGCAGCTCTCAGTTGAGGTCACTACTGCATCTCTCAGTTGAGTAAGGTCACTACTGCAGTTCCCAGTTTAGTGAGGTCACTACTGCAGCACCCAGTTGAGTGAGGTGTCTCACTTTAAATTGAGCCCAGGTTTGAAAATAAAGTAACCACTTTATCAACACCATCATCATCATCATCATCTGCCTATCTTGGCTGCACAGGTGATCTTTTTGCACAGCCATCTGTCATCTGTGTCCTATTAAGCTCAACCACTTATTTTATTTGTGTAGCTCAGTCTACTTAGGTGTAGACCCCTAAATACCCATAATTGCCCTCTGGTTGTCACAACAAAAAAGGATAATTATCCTTATTGTGATTAATCGAGTCCATTAATTGTTGTTAAATATAGGGGAAGTTTGAAGTTGTTCTTTTTTGCGCCAAATGTATCACAACAGATCTGTTTATTTTGTGTTTATGTATACATTCTTTAGTATCCAATGCATACTTCACCCTTCTTTCCTCTATAGCTAATTTAGCTGTCATTGCAAGTGCATAGCTTTAGCCTTCTCATGTCAGATTCACTTTTTTTGGGTGCTGATTATGTAATGTGAATTCAGTGTGTAGTTAAAATATTGCTAATGCAATTTTATATTATGTTATGCTGTGTCCCATGCTGTTGATAATTTGTTAGTACAGAAGTTTATATATTCTTGTAGTCCATGCTGTGTGGCTTTGGGTGTCTTAATTCACAGCCTTCTGTCTCATGTATGCCAATCATTTCTGATACAAATGTTACTCTTTACAATGGTGTCATCATATTTAGCATATTATCTCTGGGTCTGCCCTTGTCTCTCTTTCCCTTCAGCTTACTTGATGTCATGACATATTCCACGAGAATTAGCACAGGTATTAATTGGCACTCATAGAAATAATTTTGAAATAAAGGAAAGTAGTAGACATCGGAGGACACACTATATAATATACACATTTAAAGTTATAACGCATCTGGATTGAAACCTGCCGCCTCTAAATGATTACATTGCCTTGCTGAAGGAACAACTCTACTGTGATGCATGACCAACACATTCCATTTTACTCTTATCGTGACACGTCCAAAGAATGCAAGCTGTCTACTTCTGATATGATTAACCAGTTCTCTAAATGAGTTGATTTTTTCCCCTTACTACATCTTCATTATTCTTATTGTCTGTTAAAATGTTCTGAGCATTATTCTTTACAACCAAGTATTTGTATCTAAGTAATTTCTCACTAATCTGCTTCATTTCCATAAATTAGTTCAAACATTGTTTCATAAATCTTTAAGAACCACTAGTTAATCTATTTAGCTTACTGTATTTAAACTACATAAATGAACAACGGAAACACGTCACAACCGGAAAGATTTCTGGAAAAAGAGATAGTGGAAGACAGCTACAGAAAATTCTTGACAGTTGTGTGTCATGCTATGGAAGGGAATCAACACATGAATTTATCCGTGCTGTCAGAGATCGCAGTTTGTGGAGCATGATCACCCTTTCCAGTCAGCAAGGTCTTGATGAAGATGAAATTAATGGATTTAACTGCGGTAAAGTTGTGGAAATGTTGAATAATTGTCATAAGCATTTTGTTTGATTAGTGACAACAGCAATGGTGGGCAAGACAGAGTGTGAGGCTGCAGTTCAGGAGTGCAATTCAGAGCAAGAAGATGATAGGTAATCAGTGAGTTATTGTACAGTCACACAGAAAAGCATGACTTAATTTTTATATATGTTTGATTGGTTGGCTGTGAATCTGTTGGGAGACTGAGTTTTATTCTTATTGGCTGGTGTTCAGATTGTCTGAAAAGGGCTTGCATCTGTCAGAGTGAAATTGATGTAGCGACTTCTCTCATGACCAAGTACCATATGCTATATCTATTATTTATTATTTCAGATATCTAAAACTTTAAAAAAAAAATATAATTACCTCACTTAATTCTCCTTTATCCTTGATTGGGAGAAGGAGTTGGGGGGGGGGGGGGGGGGGGGGGAATATACAGTTGAGTCAATTGTATTAATTTTGGGCAGGTACAGAAATTCAAGTATGTAGGTACACCGATAACATCAAATAACGATGTATCACAGAAATAAAGAACAGAACAGAACAAGCAAAATGTGTTTGTTATAAATTGAAGAACATATTATACAGTAAATCCTTGTTATTGGAGCTTAGAAAAAGAATTATTTAATGTTACATTGAACCAGTTTTAACAAGTTTGGATGTGAATTCTGGAAAACTAGTGAACAAGCAAAAGTAATCTTTTGAAGCTTTAGAGATGTATTTTATAGAAGATAGAAGCGTGCCGAAAATTCCTTGGGCAGCTAAAATGAGTAACTTTAATCTTCTGAAAGAGACTAAGACACAAAGACAACTTACCACAAACATCAGAAAGAGGCAGTTGTCATTTTTTGGCCACATTGTGAGAGGAGAAAAACTGGAACATGTTCTGACAACTGGAAAGATTTGTGGAAAGAGAGATGGAGGAAGACCATAAGAGAAGATTCTTGACAGTCTTTTGTCAGGGTGCGAGAGGGGTTGTGTATGAGACACAGAGGGATGGAGAGAGAGAGAGAGGGAAGAGAGAGAGAGAAGTGTTTTTTAACCAGATCCAATTATGTCTTGTCTGCAGTGACTGTGTTTGTACTATCTCCTTTGATACCTTGGTCTTTCTCTAGCTCTATAGCTGAGCATCTTTGATTGTAGCCACAAAGCGCTAGCTGATTTGGCTTCATTCTTATATTCTTATAAGATTTCCAAAGGGAGCCTCCATGGTGAAGTGGTCAAGCTGTCTGCCATGCACTCTGAAGGCCTTGGGTTTGTTTTCAGATGGCGTCATTCATAACGCAACTGCAGTTTTTCCAGAGAACCCTGAGGGTCATTGTTCGAGCTACAGAATTTATGCTTTTTCTGAGGCTATTGACAAGTGGCTTGCCATTCTACTGAAAGAGACCAGGCCAGATGGGTTGAACCCAGTGCAAGGAAGTTTATCCTCTTGCTTTTAATCTATATAAGCAATCAAAACCGCTGTCTTTGTTGTCTCTATAGTCTCCATAGGTCTTGCGTTGGTTTTCATTCAGTGGTATGGATGAACATAAACTTGCCAGGAAATCACACATGGCCAGAAATTTCTGGGGTTGACTGCAGCATCCTGTAATGGATATGTAACTAACTTTTTTGATTGTCTGCATATGAAGAATTGGACCTATTATATATCTATCATTGTTTCTTTGCTTCTTCTTCTGAAACCCACAACTTTTCTCAAGCATTTCATTTAAGATGTGTTTTCTTCCTTTCTTGTAAATTACACATCATCCATATATATTATGCATTGACACAATATAGCAGCCATGCTGTTACAAGCAATTTTAAATTGATTGAATATATTCAGATGATATTGACTGAGAACATGGTTAGTCATAGAATCATCACAGAATAATTTGGTTTAATTGGTTAAGCAAGGCATACAGTCACACCCATGTGTTACTGGGGCCTTTATGGAAACCAAAGAATATGAACCCAGACCCCCGGGAAGGTTAACTCGGTCAACAAATGCCCACAGAAGTTGGATGTGTCGGCCTAACGGCGCAAGAACACAGCTCTGCTGTAAACAGGCACAACGCAATCACATCCGAAAAAAAAACTCCGGATGAACGCAGAAGAAGAAGAAGAACCCAGGCTACAATGCATGCCAGGAGAGACAATTAAAGAGGGTAGGAATGGGGATGGCTACCCTATTGTAAAGAAAACTTTAGCTGCAAATATCAAGCAACCATGAATAAGTCTAAAAGATAAAGATAAGAAATAGAACAGCTCAGCCAACCAAGAGAAAACAAATGGGGAGGACAAGGAGTGAGCTGGACGATATGGCAAAAGATGGGACTGCTTGCATAAGTTGGTTGAGGGCCTGTGCTCCAGCAAGTGATGAATGGTCCCGATGAGAGCATTTAGTCAGTATTCATTGATATGTTGTTTCTATTTTAAAGGGACGGTTAAATGAAGTCCAAATAGAAATATACAAGATCAGCCAATTATTGAGCTTAATACAAGGGAAGTCAATAAGTAAGTCACAAATGGCTGTAGAAAAATAATTAACTATGATAACAATTTGAAACCAGTTTATTTTTATACATACATTGTCCCGTTATTTCTCAACATAATTTCCACCAACATTGATGCACTTATCCCATTGTTTTATCAGTCCTCCCAAACTGGCTGCATAGAACTGCTTGCTCTGTTTTCTAAACCACGTTTTCACTTCACATTCAACTTTGGCGCCATTCGCGTCTTTGAGAAAATTTTTATACCCAGCTATGCACTGCTTTACGAAACAAACATTTGTCAGCATGAACAGGAAGTATTTCCTTATAAATGTCCTTTGCAGGCAGTCCTTTTGCCCACAAAAAACGCACAACAGCATGTTGCTCTTTGGTTGTACACTCCGTAAGTACAATCACCATTTTGTTTATGCGCTGCGCATGAGACACCTAGCACCACCTGACGAACGGGAATATAAAGTTCAGTGTTTCTGTCACCTAATGACACGTGTAGAAAACACCAATTACATTTACCTACCATCCCACAGAACTGTGTGACATACTTATTGACTCGCTTTCGTATCTGTATCTCTAAAAAAATAAGAACAATTCTGAATTTGGTAGTTCGTAGCAAATATTATCTTTCATCAAGGAAGCTGCATATTGAGGTTTCAAATTAGTGTGACTTAAAAAAAAAATATTAAAGTTTGTTTTATTTCTCTGTAGTGGCTCCATTTTCAATATCATTGATGCCTTTTCGGTACCAAGATTATCTTATGTCAAAGAGAGGAAAAAATTTATTCCGTAAGTATTCAGATTTTATTTGTGTAAGATCCATTCATGGAATGTTTTTGTTTGAATGTGTTTGTTTATGAATGATATTTTAGGTTATCCTTTTCCTATTTCAATTCCATGCTGAGGAGGAATAACTTTTTAGATCTCAATAAGTCCTGAAATAAAACCACTGACCCCATGTACCGAATGGGTACCATCAAAATCTCAAGGAAGAAAGGGTTGTAATAAAGGCAGCTCAACCTCATAATGTTGTTTCCTTTGTCTTCTGCTCTTTATCCCCCATTTGAGCATAGACACTCAACAAGTTCAGTGTCAAAATGTCCTATCTTTTGCTTTCTCCTGTCCTCCCCATATTAGTCATCTCAGTTTTTAATTCTCTTCACTGTGTGTTTTAGGTCTCCCACTATTTTGTTCACCCAGTGGATTTCAGACAAGGGAGTCCTTAGGTTTTCTAAATGTGTCTCTTATCCAGCGCATCGTTTCCTCATTTCTTGATTCTCTGAAATCTGCCAAGTTACTTTGTCTAAGTTCCTGCATGAATGGCTCTGTCATTATATTTTAGTTCTTCTTGTCTGCAAAAGCATCATTTAGTGCAGTAGTTCTCAACCTTTTTTGGCCCGTGCCCCCCTTCATCATATTTTCAGAACGTCATTTCCCCCCTTTTGTATTTCCTCCCTACAAATCCCCCCCACCCACACACACACCACACCCCCACTCCCCACCCTCCCTCACTCACTCACTCACTCACAGACAGAGAGAGAGAGAGAGAGTATACATAATAATGGAAGCTAAATTTATTAACACATACTAAAACAAGTCTAGACGTCTACATAAAACATGATTTGCGAGTCTACTTACATTATAAAATGAATTTCAGAAGGGTGAGACGTACAGAACCATAAAGTATGAAGGGAAAAGCAATATCAAGTAATCGGTCCTTGCATTAACGCGATCTTGAAATAATCTTCATCCCCCCCTCCCCTAGAAACCCTAAAATTCCCCCCTAGGGGGGGGGGGGGGATTCCCCACTGGTTGAGAACCACCGAGTTAGTGAATATTTGATTTGTAGCACATTAGTTTTTGTTTTAGTTCTCAATGTTTTTGATCCATACATCAGTACTGAAGTAACATTGGAGTTAAGTTGGGTACTAGTTTTTAATTTGTTTTACCTACACAAATTTCTAGTGCTCTTGTGATTTCTTATTTCAATATGTCTATCTGTTCCCCAATCTTTGTCTACATTGCTTCTTAAATGAATATATGATTCCACCTCTCAAAGTTAGGTTTCTTGAAGGGATATCATGTTATCATTTGTTTGATTTATTGTTGTCATCACTTTCTTTCTCTATGCATTTTTAGATCTAATTGGTGTGACCTTCAATCAGGTAATATGTATTTATCTTGCATCTGATTTCATGTTTGGTACAGTTACCCTCTAATGGGAGGTGAGCACAGCACAATGATGTTGACATAATTGAGGATAGGGTAATGTCATGGCACTTCCTGTCATAAAAATATCAAGTGGTTGGCTTCACATACAGTGATGTACTAATAGAGTTATGAGGCAGAGAGACCAGCTTCTTTCTCAGATGCATTTTCTTCCTAGAAACATTTCTATTTTACATATTACAAGGTAAGGTTGAAGTTGTGCTCAATAAGAAAGCAGTTTTCTCCTTAGCTGAGACTTGAGCTTAGGGCATATTGCTGGTAACCCAAGGTGCTGTATTTTGCTTATTTGTTTCAAGTCATCTAAAGTTAGTTGCATGTCCTATACAGCGTGTTGCAATCAACCTCAGCATTTTTTGACTGCTTGTGATTTGCCAGGCAAGTTTACATTCACTAGTTTACCAAGTATTATACTTGTTTCTTGTATAAAAGAGTTGAAATCACTTGTTAAAAATAACAGTAAATGCACAGCTTCATAAAGTACTCAGACGTTTAACTGGTTGAGTGCCTTGGGATGATTAATCGTCTTAAGTGACCTACAGTATCTGCCATGGGCTTATATACAATAGTTGCCCCTATTGCAACCCCCTTTAATTTGATATATATATATAATGCAACATGTCTGCTACCATATTAACAACTTTTAAGTCATAAGATAGTGGCTTATTGGAGTGAGAGGGGCACATAGCAGACATGAATAAAGACTTCGTTTTATTTTTTAGGGATGCAAATTTGGATAAACCTGCACCAAGCTTACATGGTACCCCATCAGATAAAGCGACTATGTTTAGAGATCGTTACATGATACTGCGCCAGGTTTGTTGTCTCTAACTCATTGTTATCCCCATTATTGTTTAGTTTCGAGCTGTTTGTTTTGAAATGGGTATTGAAAGTGATATTTCTTCATCTTCTTATGCTAGCGTATTGAATGTCTCAGTCGCACACTGCCAAATGAGTATATCATTTATGTATTATTTACTCAACAATTTAAGTTGTTTAACTTAGCCCTTGTACAATGTGATGTTAACTTGTGCCACCTCTCTTTCATATGACTGCTTAAATGTGCTATGAGATAATTAACTATAGTTCACTTTTATTGTACTTTATCATTTTTATTATTCTTTGTTCACTTTTATTATACATTGTCAGTTATTATACATCATCTCTTTTATTAAACATTGTAGAGTCTGTTACACACATACACAAATATTACTGTCTTTCATTGTCACTTTTGTTACACATTCTTTTTTATAGATGTTTTTTAAAAACATATCGTCACTACTGCTATACATTGTCAATTTTGCTGTAATATTTTTTTCACATATCCTTTACAGGACATAGCTGTCAACATCGACATCTTTCAGCTGATTGTTGATTTCTTGGCAAGATTACGCTCAGTAGTTTGCCATTGCTTTCTGAGCGACTGGCTCACATACCCCGTAAGTTAACAACAGGCGCGGAGAGAACCGCTACTAATTCTCACGCACGTCACGTTACGAGAGTATACAGGGTTACGGAGAAAGTCGTGCAACCCCTAGATGTCACAACCGCTATACATTTTCACCACTGCTATATATATTGTCACTACTGCTGTACATTGTCACTTTTGTTATATACATTGTCACTACTGCTATACATTGTCACTTTTGCTATATTGTTTGTTATGCTGTGTGACTTTATCTCACAACATCACCTTCTTCTGCAGAGAACCCTACGACATGACCTTTTCACACCTCCAGCTTTAGGGACAATTGATGCTGACAGCAACAAGTTTCAGGTCAGTGCTGCCTCTCATTTGTGCATTGTTGGGATTTGTAATGCTTTCACTTTGTCCTGTATGTTTATTTTGTTTGTTTGTTTAGCTGCATATTTGAAGTAAAATGTGTTTTCTAATGAACAGTTTGATGATAATTTAATGTTAGAATATAAAGTACTGGTTTTGTTTCTGTAAAAAAGAATTTTTATTTAAAAAGTTTGTATTCTTCCCCTTCCGCACAGAATGCAGTGGCAAACTACTGAGTGTAATCCTGCCTAGTACATCAACAGAAGCTGAAAAATGCTGATGTTGACTGCAACGTCCTGTAAGGGATATGCAAAAACCAAAAAAAAAAAAAAAATTCTTCCCCTTAGATTCTCATCTCATATCATGCCATTTTGTTCCCCTTGTACCTTGCGGTGTGGGAAGCATAAACGGTGGAAAGTGCCGTTTATGGGCTTCATATATTGAAATTTCCTTTCCATAGCCTCTGTTTTTCCCTCTGTCCATAATTTATGTGGTCAGCCTCTTCGTATGGTTCCATTTGGTGTGTACATCATTGCTTGTTTGGTATATTGCCAGTTGGTAGCCTACTAATAGATTGTATGGGAATAAAATGGCAAGACAAAATAACAAATGTAGAGAAGTGAGGAAGAGGAACTAGTGCTGGTTGGGCACACATTAAAAAAAACCTAAAAACAGCATAAATAGCCTTTCTCTGAAACCCACTTGGCAAATAAAATAGAGGAATACCTAAAACATGCACAGAAGATAATTATAGTATAGACAGATGAAAAATATGGGGAGGATATGGTTGAGATGGCAACAGATAGGCTAACTTGGCATGTATTGGTTGTGGGTCTATCCTTCAGTAGAGAATAAAGAGCAGCAGAAGGCGAAGAAGTAGATTATATATTGCGAACATTTGAAAATTTAAGAAATTACTGTGATGTAAATAGCATTAACCTCTTCATGAAAGTTTCAAAGTGCAAAGAAACAAAATGCTTAGAATGTCATTTTAACGAAGCCCTTGTAAGCATTAGAATGTGGCTTAGGGGCAGTGAATACAATTTCACAATGCCGCATACAAGGTTAAAAATCAGCTGCATTCGATTTGGAAACCGGCCATAATGGATTCAGCAAGCATCTGCAAACTCATTCATTCATTCAGTAGCATGTCCTTTGCAGAACCTCACTCCCATAACAACCTTCCGGAAAACTTCTCGATCATAAGCTAGATGTCCCGCGTCCGATGCACCCATCTGGAGATCATCTGATCTGCCACATCGTGCACCCATTTTCTCTTTGACCTTCCCCTTCCTCTCTTCCTGGACATATACCCCTCCATTATTCTCTCCAAACTTTCATGCCATTTTAAGTGACAAAAATATTTCAATTTTCTTTGTTTTATCGTCTTTAGTAGCCAATCTTCAGTATTCAACTCTTGTCATATGGATGCAAGTATTCTTTTCTGTATTCAAGATATTCTTAGAACCCATCTATTTCATGTATGCTCAGAAGTTTGCTTGTTTAGTAAGTTTCCAGGTCTCGCAGGCATATGTTGCAATGGGAAAAATGCATGCTCTTAAAAATCTAATTTTTTTAGGTCTATCTGTCCCATGCCAGAATTTATTCAGTTTGAATTTTTGAAGAGCAATAGAGATTTGTCTTTTTAATTTCTTTCATTGTGTCACCATTGTTGGTATATTCAAAATTTTCCATCACCTCCAATGTTTCCTCATTAACTTATATTTCTTTCTCCATATTAGTTTTATCTGTGTGCATTATCTTTGCTTCTACTATGTTAAGATATAAGTTGTGATTTTCACTACTGAACATAAAAGTAGTTACAAAATCACAAACAACCGAAAAATTCCAGGGTTTATTGTGAAGTCCTTTAAAGCAGTGCTTCCCAAAGTGGTGGTTCGTGGACCGTTACCAGAGCCCTTCTTCGCGGTCTGCAACGTGAGTTGAAAAAAGTAAGAAAAAAAAGTGACATATTTTCTCCTTCGAGGTTCTGATTTGGTATCCTTTTCCAAGATATATTTTATTTTTATTTTATATTGGTGTTCATTACTGTCGGTGTATACGAGTGTATATACACCCTTACAAGGAGACTTAAATGTAGTTTTGACATTTAAAATATTTTGTGATTTGTAAATCTCTACAATGAAACTTTTACTTATGAAAATGGGACCACCATTAAATAAATCACTGTCATCCAATAATATTATGGAGCAGTATTTAGTGAAACCAGGACAACACCCATAATTACGTTAAATCTTATATTTATATTAAAATCTATATTGAGGTCATATAAAATTCAAGATTACAAGGAGAAAAGTGTTTTTAAACAGCACAGGTCCCTGGCGCAAAAGGAAAATTTTATGTCGGTCCGCGAAAGTGAAAAGTTGGGAAGCACTGCTTTAAAGGACATGCAACTAACTTTTGCTTTATAATAAATGTCAGTTCATCTGATTAACACAGATGCTTTTTTGTTTTAATTGCAAAGGAAAGTGTCTTATCGCAATGCCATGACTTTATATATGGTAGTATCTGAGCCTATTTTATTTATGGAGCATAGGCCCTCAACCAGCTCACACCAAACCTTTTGTAGGCTTGATCACGATGGCTTGGATTTTACAGCTAAAGTTTTCTAAGATATGAGGTATCCAGTGTCATGCCAGCCCTCTTTAGTCACCTTTCATCACATGCATGATATTTACTATTCTTTGCTTCTTTTATGGGCTCTGGTAACACATGGGCTAACAACTGTTCTACCACAAACTTATGGTAGTCTCCTGGCAGATACTGGTGTCAAGGCTTTCACATATTCTTGGTCATCACGTACTGAGGTGGCATGACAGTTTAATTTCTTGCTGCTTGTCATTTCTAGACATTTCTCATAATTCCAAGAAAGTTATCCTGTATGCATTTTATGAGGCTGGGTCCACTTCAGGGCCAAACTGGTCAGAAAAAAGAATCTGGCCATGGCTAGGGATTGAGCCTGGACCATTGTGTTGGTAAACAAGTGACTAACTACATAATGTTGAACTTCTGAATAGAATGTTTGTAGCTGTTATTAACTGAACAGGCAATCCTATTTTAAAATGTGCACTTAGTTTTCAGTAAACTTGGGGATTATTAACCAGCCACCTTAATATTTTTGTTAGTTCGTTCCCATTGTTAATAATACATTATGTTGTCAGCTTTGTTAATGTTAAGATCATAGTCTCTGTTCAATGGAGAAAAACTTCTAACTGCACCTGCTAGTGGCAGATAATGGGCAGTGCACATAAGTGTACCAAATGCAGTTCTGGTGAGCATGTATCCACTGGAATAAGTAAGTGGTCAACTCTTCCCACAGGAGAACACTACATTCATTTCCTAACAGCTGGAAATTGCTGTTAGAACAGAGATGGCAGATCACACATGTAGATGTGGAAGACAAGAGGAAACCACCACATCTTCCCAAGATTGAAAGCATGAGCAGGTCACAAGTTTGGATTGGAGGAGTGATATATTCATAAACTTCATAGGTCTTAGCACTGCATAACCTTACATGATAATGTTAAAAAAATCATGAAAGTCACTAATTCTTTTATTCCCTTTTAACAGCTGAAGCAAGTAGAATACCTTGTTGGCAGCACAGCCAGGCTTGGAAATGTTCTTGTGTTGGGGATGCTTGTTCAGTTGAAGGAGGTGAGATCACAGAAAGGAACAATAAAAGATAAAAGCAACCCTGTGTCAGATACTGCCATAGTAATATGGAGTCATAATACTTCATTTATTTAGACTGACTATTCAGTACCTTATACTGCCATAGGAATGTGGAGTGATAAGACTTCATTTGGTTGGACTGACTGTATTCAGTATCTTATACTGCCGTAGGAATGTGGAGTGATAAGACTTCATTTGGTTGGACTGACTGTATTCAGTATCAGATACTGCCATAAGAATGTGGAGTCTTAAGTCTTCATTTGGTTGGACTGACCATATTCAGTATCAGATACTGCTGTAGGAATGTGGAGTCTTAAAACTTTACTTGGTTGGACTGACCATATTCAGTATTAGATACTGACATAGGAATGTGGTGTCATAAGACTTCATTTTACCCGGGAAGGTTAACTCGGTCAACAAATGTCTGCAGAAGTCGGATGTGTCAGCTGAAAGGTGCAAGTATCGCAGCTCTGCTATAAACAGCCACAATGCAATTACGTCTGAAAAAATACTCTGGATGAACACAGATGAAGAATAAGAAGACTTCATTTGGTTGGACTGACCATATTCAGTATCAGATACTGCCGTAGGAATGTGGAGTCATAAGACTTCATTTGGTTGGACTAACCATATTCAGTATCAGATATTATCATAGGAATGTGGAGTCATAAGACTTCAGTTGGTTGGACTGACCGTTTTCAGTATCAGATATTATCATAGGAATGTGGAGTCATAAGACTTCATTTGGTTGGACTAACCATATTCGGTATAAGATATTATCATAGGAATGTGGAGTCATAAGACTTCACTTGGCTGGACTGACCGTTTTCAGTATCAGATACTGCTATAGGAATGTGGAGTCATAAGACTTCATTTGGTTGGACTGACCATATTCAGTATTAGATACTGCCGTAGGAATGTGGAGTCTTTAGTCTTCTCTTGGTTGGACTGATCATATTCAGTATCAGATACTGCCATAGGAATGTGGATTCGTAAGACCTCATTTGGTTGGACTGACCATATTCAAGGTCCAGCTTCTTTGCACTGTTGTCCCTATCTCCTTCAGACTATACAGGTAGGTTCTCAGTTCAGTCCAAAAATGTATAGCAGAAGCAGAGATCCCAAATGTGAATACTAAAATTCACACATACTATAAATATTCCATTACCAATCATGATGCAGCAAGTCTTTTAATTCGCCACCCAAAAATCTGTGGAGTATCATGTGTAAAATAAGTTCTCTCAACTGATATGTGGACATCCTGTTTGTGTTTGCTGCCATATTTATTACATCATTTGAGTTTTCCAGGTGTCATCTGTTGATAAGTTATATGATATTCTTTCAGACAAACTATGTTTGTGAACCATATGCCATCTCATGTTCATCAGTCATTTAATTTGCATTGAAAGTATTAATTATGCCTCGGCTAGTGTGTCAGTCTTCTGCCATTCTCCTCGGTGCTACATAATCTGCACTGACAAATATGTGCATTCCTGGGTAACAAATTTCTTGACAAATCTTTTCCCTGCACTCCTTCAATGATGCTTGTTAACGTCCTAGAGACCTAGGGAAATGAAACTCGGGTTCATACAGGCAACAAACTCCATTCTGATGCTATCTGATATAATTTATTTACAGTAAGCTGGCGAAGAATGGTTTTCGCAGCCAGCTACCCTTGAGTACAATATCACAGGAGTTCATAACAAAGCACTCATACATAATCATTACAACAAACTCTATCATCTATCTATCTTATGAGTAACACTCCTAAATACACTTGGGTTCAATCTATCAAGTCCCCCTTAAGTTAAGCCCTGTTGCTTCTTCGATGTCCAGTCGGCGTCTGCCCTCTAACGTGTCTCGATCGGACACGGGCTGTAACTCTCCTCGAGCTTCTCGTGGAACAGGTCCTGGCACGCGGTAAGCGGGTTCCACCTGTGTCCACGGAGCTGTAGGCGAACTGACCTATCCTTCTCGAAGGCTCTAGATTGTTCGAGCATTCGAGTGGGTCTCTTTAGTTCCCTTATATTGGGGTTATGTCCCTTCTCTAAATCCCTTCTATCTTTATGTTCCTACCGACTCCATGTGAGACTCTAACAATGCTAATTAATGAGTCATTTTTAAATTGTTGTAGATTATGATTAATCTGTAACATCATTTTCAGTAATGTTTTTTTCCACATGTGAACCTTTCTGCAGTATACATTTGGAATTTATGATGTGCTCTCTAATATTGGAAAACAGACATATATTTATTGCAAATAAAACTCCGGGGGATGCATACATTTTGAGAATTGCGTAAGATGATTATTCACATATACATACAGTAAACTTTAAATTTAAAATATTATATATACGTACGGTAAACTTCAATTATTTTCATGTACATACAGTTAACTTATATTATTCACCTATTTCTCTTATTTTCAGGGAAAATGGTTTCTGGAGGATCCAACTGGATGTGTCCAGCTTGATTTCTTTGATGCCATATCCTTTATAACTGTATAATCATTCTTGCCAAGTATGCTCATGTTAAGTTTTGAGCATGCAGCATGCATTGAGCGCGATCACACACATAGAATAAACAGAAGAGTTGAAAACGCACTTGTAAGAGGCAATCGAGCTGAGACCGTGGTAGGAAACATGGATCGAAAGCTGAGCTGGCTATGGCAAGTGATATTACCACATTAAATAAAGAGAGACCAATATTATTTAAGAATATTATTTTAAGGAGAGATAATACGACTGTCAGTTGTATTCCTGATTAGAGAAGAAATTATGGGATGTAAAACCGTTCAGCCTCCTGTGCTGTGATTTCATAATTCTATATGTTATTGGTTTCAGAAGGAGGAAGAGGAGGAAGTTTAAGGCCCATATGTAATTTGGCAGTAACAACATTAACGAGCAAGTAATAGTAGCTACTATAATAAACAGCAAGAACCCCTGTACAACAAATAAATGAGACTGGAAAGTTCGATGCAGGGTGGAGGATTGGATCTCCAGAAGTCGGATGGCAGATTAGCAAAGCTAAAGATATGACCCTATTGACCTCTAGCTCCATATCTCATATTAATTCAACAGCAGTAAATTGAGGTTAATATCTGAGTTCTGACGTCAAATCAGTTCTAACAAACTGATATCAAACTAATCAGAGGTCAAAACTCGACCTCTAACAATACACTGTAGCTAAAATGTCCTTTTTTCTATTCCTATGTCCTTAATTTTTGTACCTTATATTTGTCACTGTCTTAGTATTCAGCATTTGTTATTACAGTGTCTGGTTTCAAAATGTTACTTTTACTTAATGTTACTATCATAGCACTTTAGATAATTGCATATGTGAACAGCCTTCATTATTATATAAAACTGGAGCAATAGACCGACTTCAGCTTCTGAAACAGAAGTATGTGCGTAACAGCCATTCAGACAACGCAGTTTGAACTTTGCAATGCATAGAGACAACAAATACTCTTAAATCAATTGCATAGCATGAATAAGGAATGCATAGACAGAATAACCCATATGGGGAGTAAAAAAAAAAAGTAAAGTTGTGACCTACCATACATGTCGGAGATGACTAAGAAGGGTTGGCCTGAGACTTACTACTACATCCTGGTGGAAACTTTAGCTACAAAATCCAACTAATCATCAATGAGCCCATGTAAACAGATGATTGAAGTTATTCCCTAATATATCAATAAATCTAGAAAAAAATTCTGCTTTATAGAAATACACATAGGAAATTTCTTTTAAATGATATATGATATAATGATCTCTGTCATTGCTATTATTTACACTTATTAACTAGTATTAAAATTTTTAGTTGAGACTGACTTCATAATCCACAAATTCAAAATAAAGTGGCGAATGCAGTTCAATACTGATGAAATCCATACTGGATGCAAAAGTCAAAGGTAGATGATCAAGTGGTGCAATAGCATCAAGAGATGAATGATATGATCTCTGACAGTATACGGTCAGAGCGAGAGACAGTGGAGATTTATTAGTCTTCATTGTGGAGATGGCACTTGATTGATTTATTACTTGTTTAACCCTTTACAGGGCAGACGCTTGTCCGTTTTGTAGCCCTGAACGGGCAAGATTTTTTCAGGTTCTGTAAAAATTTCGGGTCGCGTTAGTAAAAACATCACAAATAAGGTGTTAGTCAACCGATTTTAGTTAAATAAACAAAACAATGAAGGGAAAAGCATGCAGAATATGTTACTGACGTGATTGTTGCCGGTAATCCATATATGAACACATATTTACGAAATACGGCATGTTGTTTGTGATTTTCCGTCATCTATACGGCAATTTACAAACACATTTTCAGAATCATAATCACTTTCTTTAAAGTCCGACTCACGACTGCTAATGCAAAGTAACGCTTTGCACTGATATCTAGCTCCGATTAATAATTAACTTCGTGCACTTTAATGTCATTTAAATTGAACAGAGCATAATCTCGGCTATCACTTGAAGAATCGCCGAAATCCATTTTGAAAAACGGTGTAAAACTCCCGAAAACTATCAAAACAAGTCGGTAAAAGTCTGTTCAAAGTCATTGTAGCGCGTTTACAAATGGCGGCCACGTTGTCAAGCTATCGGCGAAAGTGAAAGTAGCCGTCGGAAAGCCAAGAGATCGCGTTTTTACAATGCATAATAGTATCGGCCGGAATCGGACGCTACGCTCGTATTAAGAGATCGGCCGGTAACGGACGCTATGCCCTGTAAAGGGTTAAACTCTTAACTAGTGTAACAGTTTTCAGCTCCTGTGAAGGTAACCCAGCCAACAAATGCCTGAAGAAGTTGTATGTGTTGGCCAAAATGTGCAAATATCGCAACTCTGCTGTGAACAGGCACAACGTAATTACGTCTAAAACATTCCAGACGAACGCAGAAGAAGGAAGTTTTCAGCTTGGACTTAAGGTGTACATGTTATCCCTCTGGAAATAATGCGTGAAACAATATAGAGTTTTATAGCTGTTGCTGTTTGAATTCCTTAACCTGTGTCACAATTTTCAGCCAGGACTGTTTACAGAGAACTCTTTTGTTCTAGCAGAAGGTTGGTACGAGGATGGAATATTTCATATTGAGGCTTTTGGGCTACCTCCACCCGAGAAAGCTGAAGCAACTAGGTCAGTCCTGTTAATATAAGATTCATTATTTGTACAAACACACAACAACCGTTTAATCATGAAAGGATAGTGGATCGTGCACTGGCTTAACAACAGTGATCTGGAGTTCAATTACCATTTGTGGCATAATTTTATCTGATAAGTATGGTTCCAGGACTCGACTTCTTAAAATGGCATCAGAAACTTGCTTTTGAGATTAATATGGTAAGGAACCAACCATGTGCAGTAACCTAATAAATTTGGACGACTAATACTTCGTGCCTCTAAGACCATTTGCCATGGGTCTTCCTAAAACTATACATAAGGAAACAATTTATATATATATAAATATAGACTAGATAAAGGGGTAGGATAGCATTTTGTGTACTTGTCAACAGCAAAGTAATGAAAGGAGAGCACCCTTTTAATACCCCTTGAGTAATTTTGGGTTTAAGGTGCTAGCCCCATAATGTTACAGACCAATTGGCACTCTCTGGTCGATGTGCTCATTATTATGCCAGCCCCCTTTACTCTCCAAGAGCACAGGTCAATTTTAATCAATCTGCCTCGGTGGGGATTTAAACACGTGGTCGCTGATCTGTGCTAGATTAGAGAGGAGTTGCAGGCCCGGGATTGACTTCATTGCACCGGGTTTGATCCCACATAGCTGTCTGTCTCCACAGAGCAACCAATCACCTGCCAAAAGTGTCGCACAGATCACACCTCCATAGCTCCCGGGGGTGTCTTAAAAAATTGCACTCGTGAACTGAATGACAAAATCTGAAATACAATCCACAGCCTTCAGACCCCGAGACAGCATCTGAACCACTTCCTAATGAGACCCTATCAATAGCACCTTGCCGTCTTGACAGACGATAGTTTGTGCTTCAAAAAGGCATAACTTTTACCCATGGCGGTAGCGAATGTGACTGGTAAGGCCAATTCGCGCTGTAAATGTGCGTTCACATTGGGTGCATGTGAACACATGGTTATTTCCACCATCATGCACCATCTTACGTCTCAAACGCTTGGTGTGTGACTTGTCTGCAATCATTTTCTCCTTTGTCTTTATTCCATTTCTGATCTTTGCCCTCCATGTAACACGTTCAGCGGCGACTTGCTCCCACTGTGCATTTTCAATGCCTGTATCAATCATGTCCCGCTTACACACATCTTTGTATCGTAGTAGAGGCCGACCCTGAGATTTCTTAACCATCTTTAATTCACCAAAAAAGATGTCCTTTGGTATTCTACCATCATCCATCCTCCTAAGATGTCCTATCCATCTAAGTCTACGAAGACTGAGCATGGAATAATCAGCATGGTATTGGTTCAATCTGGTCTGATAACATGAGCATAAAAATTATCTTTATCAATGTAAAGGCGACCTAAATATGATTCCTTATGAGTTTGATTATCAAAGATATGCACCTAATACCAAGTTATCAATGTGCCTCAGTGGGGTGCAAAAAAAGATTACTTTCTATTTTGTTTAATACCAGATTTTGTTTTAATTGAGGTTACAGACATTGTACTGCAGGAACACTGACATAACTATTGTTAAATAATATAGTCATTGACTCATAAGTACACACATCAGCTGAATGGAATTCTCAAAGAAAGCTATATACAGTATCAGCGGACATAGCAGTGGAAATGTAATTTCTGAGGAAAATGCAAAGAATACCATGAACGGACAGAATATTGAATTAAGTTGGTTAAAGAAATTAGCATTATATTGTCAACAACTTTTTGGGTAGATTATGGAGAGAAATTAACTTGAAAACTTAATGACACTGGCATACATGATGGGAAAGAGCAAAGGGAAGACAAAGAGATAAATATCTGGATAGCTTGACTGCATGGCTTAATCAGGACAAGAACACAGGCCTGATACAGGACTCTAGTGATCATATCAGATTATGACCCGTGACCACCCATTCCTGTCTGCATGGCATATAATGTTGATCACAGACAACTGTTTACATGTTTACTTAATGTAGTACTTTCTTCATCATGAGAATGGTGCATGGAAAAGTAATGTACACGTTTAGTTTCTAGAGAAATCTCTGCCACTCATGTAATGTGGCTTGTCAGCTACTTCAGGGTCACACTCTCTGGGAACAATGTCATCCAAATACAACACCACTGTGTTAGGCCATGAGTACGCTAACTGCTACACCACCCTAACTTGTAGAATAATGCTTGTTTTTTGGGAGTTTCTGTGGCGTAGAGGTCAAGCCATCTGGCTCAGGCTACGAAGGTTGTGGATTCAATTCCTGGCCGCGTCCTTAGGTTCACGAGGGCATTTTTTTAGACTCCTGGGGGTTGTTGCTGGAGCTACGGAGTTCATGCTTTGTGCGACGCTTTCGGCAGTTCGTTGCGGAAAGAGACTGAGCCATACGGGATAAAACCCTGGTGCAATGAAGTCGACTTTTAAGCGACTTTATGCTTATTTGATACAGCTATAGAGGTCATCATTGCTTTATTACACTGTGACATAGGGGTAGTTGGTTCATTCCGCTTACTGGTTATTTGGGCGTGAACATTGAATTCTCATTCATAAAGTAATGGCATACTACTAAGCTCACAATTGCCTAGAGAATCTAATGGGGGGTTGATCACGCCGTCTTTGCAAAGGCCATGCAACATATAGTGTATTGTTGTTGTTTTTTTTTGCACTCGCTCGCTTTGAACTCAAGCGTAGTCCATACACAGTGATAGACTGAATTTTGCTTGTGGATCAGCTTTCCCTTTTAACAGTGTCCCTCGTCATCAGATGAACCCACTCTGACTTCAGAGGTACTTGTAATTTACGTCCCCAAGTCAAGGACGACAGGTCAACATTTTAGTCCAGCTGTCCGGTGTAAGGGTTGAACTGCTTACCTCAGTGTCATCACAACGGATGTTTAAGAACAGGCGTTCTTACCTATTCGGCCATGCAGGCTTGCATACAGTGTGTTTTAGTATATATATCATAATGTTAACATGCATCCAAAGTATTTGATGATGTTTGGTTATACTCCTTTTCATCTCTTCAGTCTGCATGCTGTTTGTGTTTGCCTCATTTTTTGTTGCTCATCTTGTTTCCAGGGCATACTTTGGTAACATCAACTTCTTTGGTGGCCCCTCTACCGTTCAGGTGAAGGCATCAGCTCGTTTAGCACAGATATTGACAGAGAACACAGACGCGATGTTTGTTCTCTTATCTGATGTGTGGTTGGACAACAGCAGGGTAATTTTCTTTTTTAAACCAATACAAGTTCAGGTATTTCCATAGCTGATATTGCCATAGAGGTGGGAAGTTTTAGGCTTTCACATATTCTAGGTATGTGAATATGAAATTAATTAGCATCATCACATTCAGGACATTCCCACACATGCTCAGTAGCCAACGAAGAGTTCCCATGCTGATAGTACCAGTTAGTCTGATTAACCCTTTGCAGGGCAGACGTTTGTCCATGTTTTAGCTCTGAATGGGCAAGATTTTTCAGGTTCGGTAAAATTTCTGTTATGTTAGTAGAAACATCACATCTAAGGTGTTATTCAACAGGTTTTATTGAAATAAACAACAAAATGCATGCAGATTATTTTACTCACGTGAATAAGTAATCCAGTGTTGCTGGTAATCCACACATGAACACAAATATTTACAAAATGCAACATATTGTTTGTGATTGTCAGTCATTTATACGCAATATACAAATACATTTTCAGAATCAGAATCACTTTCTTTAAAGTCCGACTCACGACTGCTAACACTGAACACTGATTTCTAGCTCCGATTAATAGTCAACTTCGTGCCCTTCAATGTCACTTAAATTGAACCTAGCAAAATCTTCGCTATCATTTGAAGAATAGTCAAAATCTATTTTGAAATGCAAAGCGTAAAACCCCCAAAAACTATTTTAAAATGCGTTCAAATTCAAAGTGCACGCTTGCAAATGGTGGCCATGTTGTTAAGCTATCGGCGAAACCGAAAGTAGACAATCTGAAGCCTCGGAAAGCCACAAGATCGCGTTTTTACAATACTTAGTAATCATGAACGCTTTGGGACGCTTTGCCCGTTCTGGGGTAAAAATGCTCTCAGACGTTAGTTTAGTTTAGTCGTTGGATCAACATCATGGCACACGGTTTAACCCATAAGTGCTCCGTTTTTCTCCTAACTCAAACCTGAGTCTGGATAAACTCAGCTCAATGCACAAACTCTGTTGCATCGGCGAGGATCCTGAAATACTTGGGTAGATTTTTAACTTGAAATTTTGCCAGGGCAGCGCCGTTAGGCTACTCTTTTTCGATTTCCAACTGCCAAGGGATTTTTTTACGTGCGCAACAATACACACGGGCATCCGATCTCACTACCCAGAGACCAGGGGAAATTTTATTACTGGAAGTCCAGGTGGATTTTTAAATAAATCCCGGTCCTCACCGGGGCCTGAACCCGGGACCTCCAGCACTCGAGGCGGACACCATACCTCAAAACCACTCAGCCCCCCTAAGACGTTTTGCCCGGTAAAGGGTTAAACATCCACCTCCATATTCCTCAACGTGTTGATTGTATTTCGGATCCCCTGAATGGATTGGCCACATGGCATAATCGGGAGAAGACCACAGACCTGATTCAAGACTCTGATGATCCTGTGAGATGGTGAACCAAGACGCACACGCTCTGATGATCGTGTGAGGTGGTGAACCATGACGCCCACACTTATCAGCATGGCGTAAGATGATATTTGTTATTAGCTCAACGACATACAATTGCGATTTTATTTACAGATGTTTGTAATTGTTTAAACTTTCATTTCTTGATAAGACCTGGAACATTTAAAGCAGTTAAGAGTTCTGAGATAAAAGAACAGTTACTATTATAAATATCCTATGTTGAACACAAGAGATTTTGTACATTTTTATGAATATAGTGTCTGGATCTGACAGCTAGTGTCTCACGTGATGAGTGGACTAAAGCCCAGATGTTCACAATAGTAGTTTAAATCCCACATGTTCACATTAGTAGGCTGGTTTCTTTGGGGTACTCCATGGACTGCGTCATTCAGTTGAAGAGTTAAAGTTAGTTGCATATCCTTTACAGTAGGGGGGGGGGGGGGAATTTTAGGGTTGGGGGGGGGGGGGGGTTAGGTAGGAAATACAAGGGGGGGGGGGGAGAGAATGATGATGTTAAAATATGGTTAAGGGGGGCACGGGCCAAAAAAGGTTGAGAACCACTGCTTTACAGGATGTTGCAGTGTCAACACCAGCATTTTATGCTGTTGTGATCTCTTGGCAAGTTTACGTTCAGTAGTTTGCCATTGCTTTCTGAATGACCGGCACTCATACAATTTCGTAAAAAAACCAGCGCAAGGCAGTCTGCTGACAAATCGCCCATAGCTGTGTTTTGAATGCAGGTGTGCGGATTACGAACTGCACCCGTAACCCCTACGCCACTTAGCCAGCAGTTGAAGAGTGCAAACTTGTTTTGGAGACTTGTGGGGGGTCATCGCTGAAGCTACAGGGTTCATGCTCGGCAAGCCACTGCCATGTGGGATGGAACCCGGTGCAATGAAGTCGAGCCTCTTGACCATAACCCCTCTTTAACTTTTAAGGCTGGCGTGCTGCCACTCAACCACGGCCAGGCATTTTCTAAGTGAATGTAAAAAAACATTGGATCAGACACGACCAGATCTGTATTAGTAAATGAGCTTGTTTGATTGTATTTCTGAACTGTTCACTTGTTATGGATATATTTATCTAAATTGATATGAACAACATCCACAGGTTATGGAGAAACTGAACACTTTATTTAAGGGCTATTCCGACTATCCTCCAACAGCATTCATCTTGTGTGGAAATTATCTGTCATCGCCAAAAGTGATGAGTCATGCCAAAACTTTGAAAGGTTAGTACAGTGGGCTGGTGCTATCTTTAGACCAGATAGGCAGGCACCTGGTGTGCAAATCTTAGCGAGCATAGTACTCTGTAGAGAGCAGACAAACGTTACATATGTTCTCGGTTTGCTATGAATAAAAGATCTACTATGGTGACTGGAGAAACAGAAAACAATTGACAGTTTTATAGTTAAAGTTAGTTGCTTATTATTTACAGGATGTCGTAGTCATTCCCAGTATTTTTGCTGTTTGTGATCTCTTGGCAAGTTTTATGTTCAGTAGTTTGTCATTGCTTTCTGAACAACCGGCACTCATACCATTATCATTAAAAAAATAACCAACACAAAGTGGTCTGCTGCCAAATCACCCACAGCTGTGTTTCAGATGCAGTATACAGGTTTTCAAACTGTCCGAAACCCCGTTGCCACAGAGCCGGCGACAGTTTTAAAAACTGTCGCCGCTCTGTGGCAACGGGGGTTTTGGACAGTTTATTATTAAGGGAGGTAAATTAAGAAGACCAAATTTAGATTTTAAGAGCATTGCATCTTTCCCATTGCAACATACGCCTATGAGACCTGGACACTTACTAAATGAGCTGATCAGCGCATAAATGCCTTTGAATATAAATGTTATAGATAAGTTCTAAGAATATCTTGGATAAAGAAAAGAACAAATGCATCCATCTTCAAGAGCTGAGTATTGAAGAAGGTTGGCTTTTAAAGATGATAAAACAAAGAAATTGAAATATTTTGGTCACTTGAAACGTCATGAAAGTTTGGAGAGAACTATAATGGAGGGGTATATGCCTGGGAAGAGAGGAAGAAGAAGACCAAAGAGAAAATGGATGCAGGATGTTGCAGATGATCTCCAGATGGGTGTATCGGGTGCGGGACATCTTGCTTATGATCGATAAGTTTTCTGGAAGGTTGTTATGGGAGCGAGGTTCTGGATGTCTTGCTGCATTAGACATTTTTAAGATCAGGGAAATGTCAGCCCACGTAATCTTGCCAAGAAATCAACATACAGCTGAAAGATGCTGGTGTTGACAGCGATGTCCTGTAAAGGATATGCAAAAAAAAAAATGTCAGCCCTAATTCGTTGATCATGTGTCTGTAACCAGTATTCATTATTTGTCTCTCATTGAAACAGTCATTTATATTTTGTTTCACTGCAGACTGCTTTCGGAATTTGGGGGCGTTGTTGTCCAACTACCCAAAAATTATCAGCACAAGTCAAATTATTTTTGTTCCTGGCCCCAATGACCCAGGTCATTCTACTATCTTACCAAGGTATTGTGACATTGTGCCTCGTAAACCATTTAATGTTTATTTAGTAACTATAAATCACTGACAGGCCACAATTTGTGAACTTGAAACAGGCATTAAAAATAACTTGAAACGCACCCAAATGTAACACAAAATAGTTGCTTTCAGTGTGACAAACTGCAGCGGGAATAAGTTCACCTCTGGTTGAATAGTATAAATAAATCTGCCACAGAATGTTTCTGAGAGCCGCAGTAGTGTAGTGGCTAGCACGATTGTCTGCCAGTCTGGTGTTCATCAGTTTGAATCCCCATCGAGGCAGACTTAAAAAAAAATTGGCCCTGGTTCCCAGCCTAAAATAGCTACCAGAAATTCCCTGGGGAGTGATATTGATCACATCACCCATCGGGTGCCGACTGGTCTATAAATGTATGGGGGGCTAGCACCAAAAGCCCAGTACACCCCAAGGCATGTAACACTGTACTTTACAGCATGTTTTGAATCTGGTAGCTAATGAGTTAATGCAGTAAAAACAAAACTAGCATAGTAAATAACCTAATACAGCGCAGAACTGATAAGGCGAACTCACCTGGACCCAAGAAATAGTTCTTTTTATCAGAAATTCCTCTTATAAGAGTTCAAACATATAGTAATGCATTTACAATGTGCAATACAATATTGTTCTTCACAGCAGAAATTCGCCACATCCGAGATCACCTTAAGCGGTTTGCACTGTAGTGCAATTATTTAATAATATGCATTAGAAAATGAGTCGTAGTGGTTAGTGCTTTCTTTTTCCCAGCTTGGGTATTTAGTAATGGCTAAGTTAAAAACAGTATTAAGAATCTGGCATAACAACAGCAAACATAAAACTAAGACTCATGAGAACATGCATCTTTCCTGTGGCAAGATTTAGATATGTACTAAGAACCATTTCACAATCACTAAAGAAGAAGATCAGGGCTTTTGAGCTTAACTGTTACAAATTCTTAGAATACCATGGACCAAGACAAAGGGGGAACAAAACTGACATTCTGCTAGATCTCAACATTGGCTCATAAACTGTATCATGGCCATATTCAATGTCACAATGGTTTGGAAAGAGTGACAGAGGGCATGGGGCCTGAAGGTAGAGACAGGGGTAGACCAGCACAGACATGAACACGGGACATAGGACATGAAAGTTCAAACGGCAGGGGAACTAGTAAAGGATTGAAAATCTTTGATGGATCATGAGAGAGCAGCGTTCTACACAGGACCTGCTGCTCTATGATGCTACGTGGCTTTTCAGTTTGTATTTTACATCTGAAATGTTGGTCGTATTGACTTAGTTAGCTCAGATGACCTTGCTGGTGTCACTAAATACATTAGTGTAAGTTTATTACAACAGTGTCAAATGTCTTTTTCAAATATGTATATTTTATCGAGTGTCTTGTCAGTAACAGATATGACATTCAGTAAAAGAAAAAAATGCATGGTAAAAATATCAGAAAACGGTTCTCCAATCTGTCATTTCACTGCAACACTTATAGATTTAACTGCCATAAATTGCTGACATCATCAACCTTATGCAGCTGGATAGAGAATTTAAAATATCTATATATATATCTATATAAAAAAATCCAAATATTTCAAGCATCAGAGGAAAAAATGTGTTAGATCTTGGCAAACTACAGCTAAAATTGTCAACACGTCATCATCAAGTGCTAAGCCAGCTGGCATAGGCGTTCATGGCTCTCTACAGATCTCGGTCTTTGGTGTTCTGGATCAACTCTGCTGATGATATTCCTCTATGTCACCGTCTCAGTCCATCCAGCCTGCCTCTGCCTCTCTTCTTCATTAGCTTCTTTCAGGCAATCGTTAATTACTCTGGCAGTCAAAGGAATTTGCAACATTCGTTTCAGGAACAACATACCTGTTACTTCCAAGTTCTTTCTAATTTGTTCATTTACATTCCAAGATTCACTGCCATACAGCAAAACAGGTCTCATATAGCATTTCGACGTTCTCTTTCTGTACTCTACTTGTGTTTAATCCTGAAGCTTTCATTGTCTTTGTTACATTTAGATTTTTACTGCACCAGGCTGCCTTTGAAAGAATAACATGACTTTTTGTTTTGTTAACATAATAATGTACATTTCAATCTTTTTTCTAGACCGACCATTCCAAATTCCATAACTGAGGCTTTCAGAAAGAAAGTTCCTGGTGCAGTATTCACATCGAACCCTTGCCGGATCCAGTACTGTACACAAGAGATTGTTGTCTTCAGAGAGGACATTGTCACAAAAATGTGCAGGAACTGTGTGAAGTTTCCTGCTGATGGAAATGTCCCTACCCATGTAAACATAATTCTTACCTTTTAAACGTCTGTTTATTGGTGTGCTTTCACACAGCATCACAATTATCATTACGTCTTTGTGTCTAAATACTATACCAGGTGGCATCAGTATTTTATCCTTGATCAGTAGATACCACGCCTCTATCTCTAATATTCTCAATTTTCTCAGTTGTCACAACTTCCTCCAGACTCTTTCTTCTTATAATGCAACAAAAAAGGATTATCTTTTCCTGATGTTCCCTCACCTGCATTTCACATAATCTACGAGGGTAAGTTAATAAGTAAGACGTACATGGTTATAGAAAATTAACTAACCATGATAACTTGAAACCAGTTTATTTTTAAACATACATTGTCCCTTTATTTCTCAACATAATTTCCACCAACATTGATGCACTTATCCCATCGTTTTATCGGTCCTCCCAAACCGGCTGCATAAATCTGCGTGCCCTGTTTTCATTTACCTGCCATCCCACAGAACTGTGTGACTTACATATTGACTTGCCCTCAACGTTTTCTACCTAACTATGCACCGCTTTATGGGAAATCGCTAGGGGCTAAGTCCACTGAAAACCCACCTTGGTGAGAGACATTTCGCGAATGACGCCGAAGTTGAATGTGAAAACATGGTTTAGAAAACAGGGCACGCAGTTCTATGCAGCCGGTTTGGGAGGACTGATAAAATGATGGGATAAGTGCATCAATCTTGGTGGAAATTATGTTGAGAAATAAAGGGACAATGTATGTATAAAAATAAAATGGTATCAAGTTGTTATCGTAGTTAGTTATTTTTCTACAGCCATTTGTGGCTACTTATGAACTTACCATCGCAACATTTGTCTATTGTGAATACTATATTTCTATGTGAAGATATGAATTCAAAATGTGCATGCATTAGAATGTGGTTATTATATTTTTGAAACCCTGCACCTGTCGAAAGCATTTGTTATGTGATATGATTATTATAACATCATTCTCTTATCTTCAATTTGTGTGTGTAAAGGCGATGATAGTGGTAGTGATTGCTGATCTTAGCCAAAAGCCTGAGAACGTTAAAACTGTATAAATTTGGAAAGACAGCACAAGTGCTAGGAAAAATGAAATAATATAAGGTTCACATTTTAGGATTATAAAAAACAATATTGAAAAAAACAGACAAAAGGTTCTAAACATGGGTTAAACAAAGTTGTATTCAAACCATACAAAGGAAAATATCTCTCACAGTGAGTTGCAATAGAGGTAGACAAATATAAAACATAAAAAGTAAAGGTAGATGAGGAAGAATATGGTATGCTAGTTATCTTTTGATTATCTCGTGAGAGCAAAGAGGTAGACTGCCTATTCTAGGATAGCTTGTGAAACATTTATTTTGATGTAAGCATGTTGAGGTTTTACTGTAATTTAAGAGAGATTTGAAATATCATATCTTAAGCTTATACTATGGTATATTTACTATGTCAATAAATTGCCAGTTATGAATGTTAACACTGAAATTAATTAAATTCATATGATTTTCTTTCTCTCTCCAGTTCGCCAAATCACTGATCAGCCAGGCTCATTTATGTCCCTTGCCTCTGCACGTCAGTCCAATTTACTGGGCATATGATAATGGTCTTAGACTGTACCCATTGCCAGACGTGATTATAACTGCGGACAAGTTTGACCCGTTTACTACAACAGCAGTTTCTGCTACTGTGGTTAACCCCGTGAGTTTCAATTACAATTAATTTTGTAACCAGTTTTAAATCTGGTGCAGTATGAATTTGCCATGTTAGTTAGTTGCATATCCTTTACAGGACATTGCAGTCACCACCAGCATTTTTTGCTGTTATCTCTTGGCAACTTTACGCTCAGTGGTTTGCCATACAAAGTCTTAAAACATACCCGTAAATTTACAATGCGTTGGGGGAAAACAAGAAGATGAAAACAGCAGCTAGTAGCGTCATCTTATTAACTGTGGCCTGTAATGTGGCCTAGAATATACGGCATTGTTATTATTTTAAACCTTATGATCGAAGTGGCTTGGAGGCGTGATGCCCATCTTTAATTTGAAAAGAGCCTTGTTTGAATCCATTTGAGAACAATTTTTGTTTTAGAGCACCTTTGTGATTAGAATGAGAATTGCCATTGCGAAGGTAGCCTTTTGCAAGATGGAGAACACACTGACCAATAAAAAGATATCAATTGAAATGAGAGAAAAGAGTGTTGAAGTGCTACATAGAACCTGTACTTTTGTATGGATGTGAAGCGTGGACAGTGAGCAGTCAAGCTGAAAAACAGCTGATGGGTGTGGAAATGTGGTTTCTGAGGATAATGCAAAGAAAACCATCGACAGACAGAAAAACCAATGAACAAGTCCTTCAAGAAACAAATGAAGATCGTAAACTGATTAGAGTCATTAGACGTAGACAGTCAACATTTATTTGGGCACGTTATGAGAAGAAATGACTTGGAGAATTTGGTGACAACTGGCAAGATCGAAGGGAAGAGACCAAGGGGAAGACAGAAGTAAATACCTGGATGGCTTGGCCAAGTGGCATGGTCGAGACAGAAACACGGAGCTGATCCATGACTCTGGTGATCTAGTGAGATGGCAGAGCATGACTGCCCACGCTTATCGGCATGGCACATGATGGATGAATGTGATGTTATATCCCACATGATTTCTGGGTCGTGGATCGATGTTATACCCCACATGGTCTCTTGGTAGTGGAATGATGTTATACCCCACACGGTCTCTGGGTAGTGAATCAATGCAATGTTATTTCCCACATGATTTCTGGGTAGTGGATCAGATGCCTGCACTTCTTGAAAAGTAGTGTAAATTAGGTTCCGTGTGCATATTAAAATCCTCTATGGTGAGTTCTAAAAAGTTTGTCAGGGTACTGCCCGGGCATAATTTCAAAAGAAGAAAATCTGCAGCAGATTATTCCTAGTAAGTTTGGATTCTGGTATTCACACATGGGGATCTTAACCCCTGCTGTGGAGTTTGTGCACTGAGCTGACATTTTCTGATGAAGCACTGAGGAATAATTTCAGTACATGAACAGGTAAAGATAGTCCCACATCTGAGACATGCCTCAGCAGTGTGAAATTTTAAGCCTTTAAATTATGATATAGTAAAGACCAGCTCCCTTCCTTATCTTGGCTTCCCAGAAAAATCTCTGGTGTCAGTTTTATGAGGCTTGGTTGACCTCGGACCTGCACAGACCAGAGAAAATCCAACCTTGCTACTAATAAACTCCAAACCATTGTATTGGTGTGTGTACTAGCCACTATAATAAAAAAAAAAGATTTAGAAGCTAGAAGATCAACTTCATTGCACCAATTTAACCCCATATGGCTCAGCAGAGCGTCCTGTCAAAATCATCACATAGAGCACGAACTCAGTAGCTCCAGCGACAACCGCTAGAGGTCTCTAAGAAAATAGTACTTGTTAATTAAATAACGGAGGCAGTAAGTAAATTCACGATCTTCGCAGCACACGGTAGGCAGCTTAACCACAGAGACTAACCACTGTACGTTCATGAAGTATGTAAATATTACTTGCATCTTTCTCTTTAACATGTGTCTTCAGGAAGGTTAGTAAAGTCAAGGACCCTTTTACATACATTGAAGCATATTGGGTTTATGGTGCTAGCCCCATGTGTGTATAGAACATTTGGCACTTGATGTGATATCAAAATCACGCCAGCCACCTACACTTCCTAGGACATGTCCTGGTACCCGTTTTAGGCCTGGTTGACCTGGAAGCACATACCAGGAAAAGAAGTCCGCCTCGATGGGGTTGGAACACACAGCCACAGAGTAGACAGGCAAGCATACTAACTACTGCACTATTGTTTGCCTCAGGAATCATATTATGTCTAAGAATATTAAATATAGCTGGAGCAGAAAAGTTTTCGGCTGTTAAACATTTCAGTGTTGATTTCTAGAAGGTTAACTGAAGACACTTTGCTATAGAGCTATATATACTTTGCTTTGCTATATTCCCGTGTGTTGCCGGGGCCCATACTGGGAGCAAAGAATAGTAACACTGTTGTCTACCATGCACGTCGTAAGAGGCGACTAAGGAGGCTATGGTTCCGTCGCCCTGCTACTGAGTGAGTGCGTGGCGCGACACTGTGAGCTGTGAATTTCGCGTGGAATGCTTTTGCATCTTTCCGCAGTTGGTTTTAGTGTGAACTGCATGTTCGGAACAATTACGGCTGGCTGTTGCTGGATTGACTGGTTTGCCTTTTCGGTTCACGGGTGCTTTTTTCGGGAGACTCCTGGGAGTCGTCGCTGTAGCTACAGAGTTCGTGCTTTGTGCGGTGCTTTCGGTGGGTCGCCCTGTGGAAAGAGACCAAGCCATATGGGATAAAACCCGGGTCGATGAAGTCTTTCTGGTGACTGCCGTTTCCCATCAACAATGAACTGTATCTGTCATGGAGGACTTTTGTGGTGGCATTCTGGCGGCGGCATTATGCACAGTGTACCTGTGCGGGCTGTTGGCTTGCCGACACTCCTGTCTATTCCATTGTTCACATAGGGCAGTGAGGAGCATTTTGTGTGATATTCACTGGCACAGGAACGGAGCAATATGGGGACAACCCGTTGCCGTGAAGTTGGAACCGCGACTAACTAACTAACTAACTTTGCTATAGAAACTTTTGCTATATTTTGAATGTATAAAATGGTGTTGCTCCACAGGGCTCCTTCCTCCGCACAGATTTTGGCTTTAAAGTGTATTACCCAGCTACACGTGAAGTTCAAGACAGTCAAGTGATAGATGATGTGGACAGATCACTTATTTCTTCTTTGTCCGAAATCACAATGTCCCAGACCCATGAAAATAGCTCACTCAGTTTATTGGCATCTTAGTTATTACATTTTTGTTGATATATTTGAATTGCCATAACATTTTGTGTGATGATTAAATGTATAGGGTGTATTTTTAATGACAGTGCAGTGTTTGAAAATATTGCCGGTGCAAATTTTGTATTCACCATCTGTAAAGTTCATGCAACATAATAGGTAAATACAAAACTAGGGCCCGCAATAATTTTAAACATTACAGTCATTAAAAATACACCGTTGTTGATGGATGTGAACCAGCAGGTCTAGAGGGGAGATTATTCTTTGCCTTACATTAGAGTCGTCTTCCTTTGATTTTCCAATGGAGCACAGGCCCTCAACCCACTTATGCCCAGACCTCCTTCTTCTGTTCACTTTAAATTTATTGCCTCTATCTGCAATGTTGTTTCTTGTACACACTTCCCTATCTTTTTAGTACCCCAGTAAGTCCATGGAGTTGATCTTCCACTGTTTCTCTAGGCAGGTTTCCCTAGCTATGTCATATTCAAGGAAATCATAAAGTATGTGATCTGCTGTCTGCAGAGCCAATCCACATGTGTACATGGCTGATTCGCCAAATTAAAATTTTGTAACCATGTGATTGCCTAATAGATTGCTCTGTTTTGAGGCACAGATTAATTATTTGTTCTGGTCTGTCCATAAAGTGGTAATGATCTTGTGCTGGTCCAAGTCCTCTGTCCATTGCTGTTTCCTGCAGCTCCTTCATGTCCTCCAATTATTATTCATGTCTGTCTCTAATTCTCCCTGTGTTTTTAGATCTTTCTTGAGTTTGTTCCTTCCATAGGGAGGACTTTCTAGTATGCAATCAGGTTCGAGAAAACCTGGGGACCTTTTCTCAATGTATATCCTATCCAGCACCAGCTAATGAATGTTTGTAATTTTTTGGTAATTCTTTTTTAATTGTATGGTGTGGAAGCCTGGACATTGAGCAGGCAACTAGAAAGTCAAATAGAGGCTCTGGAGATGTGGATATACAAAAGAATATGTCGTATTTCATGGAAACAAAAACAATCAAATACATAATGTTCTAGAAAAACTGGGAATGAAAAGAGGTGATGAAAGAAATAAAATAGAGGCAAGTGAAATATTTCAGCCACTTAAAAAGATATAGAACTCTTATAAAAATCATACTGGAAGGCAAGGTTTGCCCATATCACCCAGTGATTGCCATGTGGTCTCTACAGATATGATGACAGCAACAGTCACCCAACGGCTGGTAAAATGATTGTTTAATTTTACATATTTCTGTTACCCTATGGATTCCAGAGGAATGACTTTCTAGTCAACTATTAGAGTGACACCCCTCCCCCCCAAAAAAAACGGAACCAACAAATCTTTGAAAGTTTCAGGCATCATTTGGACGACACAGAGGATTGGATCGAGATCAACAGTGGTTCCAGCAAGATGGGGCCTCCCCACGCACATCAAATAACTCTTTATCCTGGCTGAGAGAGCGATTTCAGGGGAGACTGATCAGCATGAAGTGTGATTTGGAGTGGGCACTGCATTAATCTGACTTGAACCCCCAAGATTTTTAGCTAAGGAGGTATCTCAAGGATAATGAGTACCAGAACAACCCTCAAATGATTGGTGACCTGAAGGCAGTAATCACAGCAAAGATCAGGGAAATCCCCACAGAGGAATGTGGTCGATTATTGACAATTTAGCGCAGTGTATGCAAGTGTACATCAAACGCTGCGGAGGCCATTTGGAGCATATTTTGGAAAGATAACTTTTATGCAAAATGGCCAAGGTAACTGAAACTTTTGGAAATGATTGTACACAGACTGAAGTATACGTTCACCAAATTTAAGAAATTTGCTTGACCATCGTAGGATTTAATAAACTTTATGGGTTCTGTTTATTGTGTTGTCACCCTGTACTAGATTTTATCTTTTCCCTCCTGGGATTTATTTAGTTCATTCCACATTGGTGACTCTGTCACACCATTTTAGTTCTATTCTGCACAGGCGCCAATTAATGAACACTTGTAGTTTAATAGTCATTCTCCATGTTCTGGATACATACAACACTACTGATTTGACTTTAGTGTTAAATATTCTAAGCTTGGTACTAGATTTAATTTTTCTTCTGTTAGGCTTGATAGTCTAACATTCTCTCTCCAGTCCATTTTGTTGATATCTTCCCACCCGTTTATACATTTGTCATCCACTTTCTCCTCTTACGTGATTTTCAGTATGGGATTATGTTGCTGTGTGACCAAAATAATGTACTGCTTAGCAGTGTGCTGAATGCATGTTGAAATGTATATAATAAAGTGTTAACACTTCTTGTTGCTACTTTGTATTTAGATGTCATGCTATTTTGTATATTTAAACATAATTTTATGTTAATATGCTTGCTGGCATGAAAGCAGTGCATTTCTGGTAAAGGCAGTTCTACAAAGATACTGCAGTAAAGATGTGACATACAGGTCTTCACATGTGCCAGGTTAGGATTTCATAAGATGTGGGTGACCCTGGTTATCTTTCCAAAATAAATGCAGTGCAGATCTGATAAGGCAACCTCACCTGGGTCCGAAGAAATAGTTCGTATAAGAAATTCCTCTTATAAGAGATGAGACAAAGAAGAAAAATTGCTGGGGATAAACAAACTCTTCTTCACAACAGAAATTCGTCATATCTGAGATCTCTTTAAGCAGTTTGCACTGTATATGGTACTCATGTTATGAGGCTGGGTAAATCCCATAGCTGTACTAGCCAGGAACAAGAAATAATGTCACTACTGAGTACTAAAACTCTAGCTACTTGTTTTCTTCTGCCGTTTTGTCACCAATGGATCATGGGCCTGCATACCTGTTGCCACTTCATGTCCTCCATATTTATTCATGTCTCTTAATTATCATCTCCATGTGTGGTCTCTTTTTAGTTTGCAGTGTGGGTTCCAGAGAAAACTTTCTAGTTAAACTAAGGTTTCATCAGTGTGTGTTCTACAAGCATCTTTTCCTCACTTTTTCGATTGACGTTTGTTTACTTATCTACATTGGTTATTCTGGCATGCCATTTTAGTCCTATTCTGCGCAGACACCAGTTAAAGAATGTTTGTAGTTTGTTAGTAATTGTTCCAGTCACTTTCCATGTTTATGATCCATACTTCTTCTTGGCTATCACCTTTGACAGGTGTTTGTCTTTTAACGATAACATGGAGGCTTTGGTGGTGAAGGCTGGTAGGGGACTCAGGCCAAATGGTACCTGAGAGTTGCCGCAGACAGGGATCGCTCGCCGCATGCAGCAATGGATATGGTCACGGGTCATAGACTAAGACGAGGCAGGTCCTGGATGGCACAGATGGAACTTTCTATATGTCAGGCGTGTGATCTAGAGACCATCAATCGTGAAAGAGAGTGGGTTGAAGTTCCGGAAGACATGATGGACTGGCACAATGTAATATTAACACTGGGTCGTGAGTGCAGAGAATGGGCAGCGGGCCGCACTGAGTTTGAAGTGCAACAGCTGATCCAGAGCAACACACATCAAGGTGACATAGTCATCAACACTGATGGGTCAGTGGTAGGAAACAGAAGTAGTGGCTGGGGCTTTATTGCAAAGACTAATGGACGAGTCTTGAACAAGGATAGTCTGGCATATGAGACTACGACCTCCAGCATGAGAATGGAGGTGGAGGCAGTAACAGCGGCATTCCGGTGGCTAGATGAGACTACTGCAACACACGTTGTATTCATTACGGATTCAAAGAGTATGCTTAGTAAGGTGGAAAAAGGAATGTTTCATGTGGAATGGCTCTCATCGCTTCAGAGGTCACAGATTGTGAGAATTGTATGAATATTTTGCCCTGGCCATGCGGGGGTGCGGGAGAATGAACAGGCTGATAGGCTAGCAGGGAATGCACCTCATGGTGGTAGTTTGCCTATGGACAAGGGGGAGGTGGTCGTGCGCTTGTGGGACCAGGTGGAGGAGGAGGAGGAACAAATTGAGAACCCATATGTGAAAAGAATGCAGGGGTTCTGGAAGAATCTCAAAACAGAGGGAAGACCAGGAGAACTTTCAATCAGATAAATGGTGGGAATGATTAGCAGTATGACTCATCGCTGGCTGTTGAATGAGGGGACAGAGCACGTATGGGAATGTACTGAGTGCAGTGATGTCGGTTCTTAACTCAAACTCAACTTCTGCATTCATCTGGAATATTTTTTGGACATAATTGTGCCTGTTTACAGCAGAGCTGCGATATTTGCACCTTTTGACCGACTTCTGCAGGCATTTATTGACCAGGTTAGTCTTCCCGGTTATGATCCATACTTCCGTTTGGGACTTCTACAAATTTCCTAGTGGCTTGAAAGCTCCTCCCGCCTGTTGTTTGTTACATGTCTGTTCTTTAATCTATAATGAGTACATACATGTATTGTTAAAGACAGTGAGCAATGAGAAAAGTACTACTTACATATTTATCATTGCGCCCTTCATTACTATAGATAGTTGGAGTTATGGAATAGATGACAAATTTATGCCATGTACAATTACTGGAGAAGTGGCTTAGTTGATTGTGAGATGCACGGGTTCATAATTCCCTGTCATTCCAATTTGAGGGTTTGAATACAGCTGAATTTTATAAACGTGTCACCACAATGAGAAACAGAGATGCATCTTACAACCCAACCACCATCATAAACAGCAAAAGAGGTATACCAATATTTAATCCACAACAAAGACTAGCAAGGTGGGCAGAATACTTTCAAGAACTACTTAACCCCACACATAACATAGAAAACCTCACTTTTGTGCCTAAATGCCAGGGACAGCAAGAACCAAGTTTCATACCTGCAGAAATCAAAGCAGTTATACAGAAAAGTCCTAAAAACAAATCACCAGGTCCAGATGGAATAACCACAGAAGCTATTCAGGCCTGTGGGGAAACAGGAGTTAAATGGCTAACAAGACTTTTTAACATAGCATGGGAAGAAAGAAGAGTCCCAGATGATTGGCAACAGGCAATAATAGTACCAATATGGAAAAAGAAAGGCAATATGAGAGAGAGTGCGAAACATATAGAGGTATATCACTGAGCCATATAGGGAAAATGTATGCAAAACTTTTGGAACAAAGAGCTAGACCAATAGTTGAACAACAGTTAAGCAAAGCACAATTCGGAAAGGTAAAAGTTGCACTGATGCATTATTTACACTTAGACAAATTTGCGAAAAAACTATCGAACGTAGTGACCAGCAGAATATTGTGTTTGTGGATCAGGAAAAGGCTTTTGATAGAGTAGACAGATACAAATTATGGACCATTCTTGAAGACTATGGGATAGAAGGGCAACTGCTAGAAAACATCATAGCCATGTACCACTCGAGCCAAAGTGCAGTAAGAACACAAGAAGGTATATCAGATATGTTCACAGTCAATACAGGAGTGAGACAAGGATGTGTGCTCTCTCCCCTGCTATTCAATATCTACATGGACAGAATTTCCAAAGAAGCAAGTCTCGACAGAACAGATTCAGAAAATTTAGAACTCTTTACTCCAGATGAAACAACTGACCCACAAGGAATAAATGAACTTCTATTTGCAGACGATCAGTGCCTGTTTTACAGCGATGAGGGCAGACTACAAAATCATATTACTAATCTGAGTTCAACCTGCAGCAGATACAATATGAGTATAAACACAGCCAAAACCGAAGTAATGCAAGTTAGCAGATCGCCAGGCCCACATACAGATAAATAACACACCTCTGAAACAAGTTAAAGAATTCAAATACCTTGGAAGTATGATCACAGAAGATGGCAGATTGGACAGAGAAATTGAAATCAGATGTCAAAAAGCTAGTGCACTTACATATCAACTATCACCCTTACTGATGCATCCAAACATACCCATGTCCGCAAAACGACAGATAATAAACAGCATATTCACACCAACCCTATGCTATCAATCTCAAACCTGGACTTTATCCAAATTACACCTTCGCAAAATCAACACCTGCGAAATGAGATGCCTGAGGAGAGCTGCCAACTTAACAATCCGAGACCGAGTGAGAAATGCTACTATCAGACAGACTGTGGGATCAACACCTTGTGCCACATTTATTGAAAGACAGAAGATCAAGTGGTTTGGCCATGTCGTTAGAATGCAACATCAGCAACTACCATCACTGGCCTTACATCAAAGATCATCTGCGACAAGACCACAAGGACGTCCAAGAAGAAAATGGATTGACGACATCAGAGACATTGTACAACCACACGGAATGACACTATCCAGTGCCGTCCACCGGGCGCTGGAACACAAATTATTCCTCCTCACGACGCTTGACGGCAGAAGTGGAAGATGATGATGATGATGAATACAGCTGCGGGCGATGTGGAAGCAGACTGCTTTGTGTTGATTTTGATGGTATGAGGTGTCTGCAGTAAAAAAAACAAAAACAGGCTCGGGTTGATTGCAACATCCTGTAAAGAATATGCAACTACCTTATTAGGGAGACGGAGTGGCTGACATGTTTACCTGCCAGCCCAGTGGTAATTTGATTGAATCCCCAAGGCAGGGATAAAAAGAAAGGGGCGACGACGGCTCCAAAACTGACCCAGCCTAGTATGATACTTGGAAATGTTCTGGGAAACAAATGCGACTGGTGAGATATCTACAGCAGTCATCTAGTGCTGATTGTTCTATACAAGCAAATATTAGGCTAGTAACATATAGCCGGCTCCGTGGCTAAAGGCTTGCGAATACAGCTTGCGAGCCGGGTACCAGGCGTTTGAAGGTCAGCTGCGACCGATTTGTGCAGCAGACCGTCGTGTTGTGTTATAACGTGCTGGTATGGGAGCCGGTTGTTCAGAAAGCAATGGCAAACTACTGAACATAACACTTGCCTAGTACATCGACAGCAGCTGAAAAATGCTGGTGTTGACTGCAACGTTCTGTAAGGGATACGCAACTATAAAAAAAACAAAAACATATAGCCAATACATCTAAAGGCACTGAAGAAGAATTACTTTTGTGTCATACATTACAAACAAGCAAAGCCTTGTGTTGTGTTTGCAGTACTCTAAAAAGCATTCATCAATTTAAACACTGGGAACAGTGTATTTCAACAAGTTTCATCCCAAAAGTGTGACTCAGAGAAACAAGTTGACTGTTTCAGAGTTGTTTTTATTGAGACTCTCATAACAACTCAGCAGCAAAGACACACAACAAACAAAAACCAAACACACAAACCCCCCCCCCCCCAACACACATTTGAGAGGAGTGAAAACTTAAAAACTATGACAAAACTAATATTTGTTATTATATGTAAATTCCCTCATCGACAACAAAGTCAGTGTTGTTGATATGGGGCGATGCAATGTAAGGAAACCCATGCTTTCCTTTTCTTCTGCCATGTGAAAATTGTTTGGTCTGCTTTGCCAGGTGTTGGCGCTTTACTTTCATTAGCTCTTCTCTGTCAGCCAAACATTCTGTGATAGCCTTGTGTAAAGAAGAAAGATTTATTCACATTTTCATACAAATGATCAGTAAAGCTGTTTCAAAACATAAGAGATTAAGAGATAGGGATTGCTTTATATCAAATTATGGTTTCTTGAAGAACTGCCTGATGTGTGTTTCTGTCTGTTTATGATATTTGAATTTTCTTATGAAACCACATTTCCACTGCCTTTGGCTGTTTCTCAACCTGTCTGCTAAATTTCATAGGTTTACATCCGTATAACAGTATGTGTTTTATATAGCACTTCAGAACTCTTTTCTCGCTGTAATTAACAGCTTTTTATTGGTGAGTATGTTTTCCATTTGGCAACAGGCTACCTTTGCCATTGCCATCATTATTCTAATGTCTATAGGGCGTTTTCCACCAGATATAATAACTTCCACACTCGTTGTACCAATTCACCTGTTTAAGAATTCCCCAATTTACTTTCACTAATTCAAAGAGTATAAGCTGCCTTTGGGGTGTGAAGTGGTATGCTTCACATATACTAGACCAGTGGTTTTCAACCTCACTGTTTGAGAACCACTGTACTAGGCCATAATAAAATCAGGTAATGTAATCAGAAAATTACATGGTACTCATTTGACAAGACTTGAGTTGACCCCAGAGATATAATTAAAAAAAGTTAGTTCCATATCCTTTACAGGATGTCACAATTAACCCCAGCATTTTTTGGCTGTTTGTGATCTCTTGGCAAGTTTATGTTCAGTAGTTTGCCATTGTTTTCTGAACGACTGACACCCATACCATTTTATTAAAAAGCCCCAATGCAAGACAGTCTGCTGCCAAATTGACTGGAGTTGTGTTTCGATCGTGGTATGTGAGATTACGAATTGCGTTCGTAACCCCTTAGCCACAGAGCCATAGTACTGGTCAGAAAAAATCCTGCCACTGTTGGCGACAACATGTGAGCTGTTACTAAATACCTATTGTACTGCCAGGACCTCTAGTAAATACTAACCATTACTCTACTACGACCCTAGAAATTATAATACCAGCTTGTAACAACAAGTAAAAATCACAACTTATATCTTAACATAGCAAATACAAAGTACAAAGATAATGCATACAGATAAAACTACTATGGAGAAAGAAATATATGTAATGAGGAAAAATTGGACAAAGACAAATAGCTATTGCTCTTCAAAGACTAAAACAACTGAATAAATTGTGGAGAGGGACAGATAGGACTACAAAAAATCAGATTTTTAAGAGCATGCATCTTTCCCATTGCAACATATGTCTATAAGACCTGGACACTTACTAAACAAGCTGAAAAGCGCATAAATGTCTTTTAATATAAATGTTATAGACGAGTTCTAAGAATATCTTGGGTAAAGAAAAGAACAAATGCATCCATACTTCAAGAGCTGAGTACTGAAGAAGGTTGGCTATTAACCCTACCAGACCGATGTACCAATTTTTTGGTAATTTCCTAATCTACCGCTGCACCCAATTTTCAGTATTTTGCCTAGTACATGAAAAAAATGCGTCACAAACTAAAAATAATCAACCAATCGTGGTCAAACCTCATGGTTAGCCATTGCAAATGTCTACCCCCATGGGTTTGAATTGACTTTGTGTGGTTTAACGCGAAAAAAATTCTGAAAATTCCCATTGAAACGTAGGCTGATGAACCAAGCACTTCAACAAGAAAGTGAAGTAGGTCTAGGCTTTTCAGTCCAACAGCTGATCGATACTTTGGTTTATTCAGACTGGATTGGCACACAATGGTGGAATATTGGCGCTAGATGAAAGGTAGACCTATTTTCTACAATGTCTCCAAGTTACATCTTATTCTAACAACTTGTTGGCATGTAACTAATATTTTTCAATATCATGTTGATTTTTTCCCTCTTTTATGCTCAGGAGCGAAGGTAATAGGGACAGTTAGGTTCAGGGTCTCAGGTCAGGTAGGGTTAAAGACGATAAAACAAAGAAAATTGAAATATTTTAGTCACTTGAAATGTCACAAAAGTTTGGAGAGAACAATAATGGAGGGGTACATGCCTGGGAAAAGAGGAAGAGGAAGGCCAGAGAGAAGATGGGTGGCGGATGATCTCCAGATGGGTGTTTCGGACGCAGGACATCTTGCTTATGATCGAGAGGTTTTCCGGAAGGTTGTTGTGGGAGTGAGGTTCTGCAAAGGACATGCTACTAAATGAATGAATAAACAACAAAATATTAGGTAAAATTATTTTTTACTGGATCACTTTAGCTTTTTCAGTCTCAGGAAGTTGTTACCTTAAAATAATAGTCACATGGCCCCGGAGTTAAAGTTAAGTAATAACTGGACTACAAAATGGCTTTTGCTGCATTGATAGGAAATCTCTCTCTGGAAATTGATGAGACATGAAATACCACAGAAAACATATTTACTCGGTCAAGGCAGACAGGCTTGTGATGGATAGGCCATACATTGCGAAAATCTTTTAGAAGGAAAAAATAGAGAGAATCATTTATGTGTTTGGTACATCCCTTTGTTCAGCCTATATATGAAGGGGCTTCACATGAAAACTAAGTGTGATAGAAATTACAATAACCATGCCTCTGTCGTGTAACCTGTCAATATTGTTGTTAAGGATGTCAAGAGTGTTAAGCACATACATCACGGTGCAGACGAACATGGTGATACCATAAAGACAGTTTAAAGATGGCTGCCCTGAGGAGCAGCGTTTTGTTATCAGTGTTTTTTTAATCAGTGAAAGGGTAAAATCTATAGATATTCATCAATGAATGAAGGTTCAGTGTGGTGATGCACGCCAAGTTTCAAAACGGCATGACTTCTGTGACAGATTGTTCATAACCAGGTCTGGCACTCAGAGTAGTGACCCTAGAGTTGATTTTTTTATTTTACAGAAATCCAAGCACTTTATCACCACTGGATACTTGCATTGAACGCAGTGGTGACTACATAAACAAAATTATACATTGGTTCTGTACTTTAAAAAAATATATTCTCCCCCCCCCCCCCCCCCCCAAAAAAAAAAACAAAAAAAAAAAACAAAAACATTTAAGGTTTTAATTTGAAGCCTCCTCGTACTTGCTTGGAATGGAATAACTTAAATGTTTGGTTGTGCCCTTGCTTGGAATGGAATAACTTAATTGTTTGGTTGTGCCCTTGCTTGGAATAGAATAAATTACAATTGCATTCACTTTCCATGAGTTGATTAAACTAGTAATGAAGCAACTCACCTTTGACAGCATACTGATGTTGGGAGAACCCTCAGTATTAATACAGTCTGCAAGATTATTCTCGGTGCACTGTGTGATGTCATTGAGTAGATCTGTGCTTGGATCTACCCTTACAGAAACTCTGCACTAAAGGAAAGGTTAGCACACATGTGACTTGCTTTTCAGAAATAATGTATCATCAATGTCTACATTTAAAACTCCAAAACAAAAAAACTGACAGCAGAACAAAATAAAATAAATACATAAAAATTAAAACAATTAAAATACAATTAGGAAACAAAACTACATCAATGTAGATTCCACCAGAAATGCTCTTGTAAACATAAATGAAATCTTTAGAAAACATTTTGTGTTCACACATTAAGGGTGTCAAACTTGTATTTCCTGGAGAGAACTTCCACCTTCCAAATGTCAAATCAAAACTACTTGACAAAATGGTAAACGGGGACTCGCTGTCCACTGTATTTAAGACATGTGCAAAGAAACCATAAACAGAAATAATGAGGCTTAAAAAATAATTGAGTGTGGAAACTAAGGTTACATCACTCTAGTGTTTGCCCGTGTGTATATTATTCATTTTATCACAGACACCTATTATCTGTTCTTCTACAATACTTGTACAATTTCTCTTCAATTTTCTCACTCTTCTATTTCCATTATACCCTACCTAACCTCTCTTTTATGCCGCTGTTAGGATAACTGTGTGGCTTGGAGGTACGGCCAGTTTCTGACATCCAGATGATCTTCTTCTTCTTCAGCGTTCCGAGCCATTGAGGTTCTTTGCTGCAAATACAATCCGTCTCCATTCGTCTCTCTGGTGGACCTTCTCTTGCCAGTCGTTGATTCCAAGTGCTTGTAGGTCTGTACATGTATTATCTCTCCACCGTCTTCTTGGTCTACCTCGGGGTCTACGGCCATTTATTTCCTGAGTGTAAGCGAGTTTTGTTTCCCTATTATCTTCCATTCTTTCTATATGCCCCAGCCATTGTAGTCTATTAGCCTTCATGATACCAGTGATTAGCGGGAACTTAAACAGAATATATGGTAATTTCAAGAGACGGAATGGCTAGAAACTCTGGCCACATACAAATAGATAATATGACCATTAAAAGAACGGAAACATACAAATACCTGGGTACGATCTTCAACTGCTCCAACATCATAAGGGAAGAAATACAAACTAGAATCAACTCTGGAAATAAGATATACTATGCACTACAACATCTACTAAAATCAAAGGCGCTATCTCGTAACACCAAAATCACAATATACAAAACACTGATCAGACCAGTTGTGCTGTATGGCTCTGAAACCTGGAGTACAACGAAAGGAGACGAAGCCTTGTTACAAACCTTTGAGAACAAAATTTTAAGACGCATCTTTGGACCCATTAGGGATACACAAAGTGGAGAGTGGAAAAGAAGAAGTAACAAAGACATCCAGATGATACGTTTGCAAAATACCAGAAGATGCCACACTCTTCCCTGACCCATATCTAATGCATCATCTTCTGCGTTTATCTGGAATGTTGTTTTAGACGTATTTGCGTTGTGCCTGTTTACAGCAGCGCTGCGATATTTGCACATTTCTGCAGACATATCCGACTTCTTCAGGCATTTGTTGATGGGTCTTCCCAGGTGTAATGCATCAGCCACCTAGCTTTGTTGATAAGGGCAATAAAATAAAATCCCTCAGCAGTTGAAAATCACAGATTAGACCACTTCATGTCAAATTTCCCAGGAAGGTAACCCGGCCAACAAATGCCTGAAGAAGTCGGATGTGTCTGCCGAAAGGTTCAAATATCGCTGTACTGTTGTAAACAGGCACGACACAATTACGGACAAACGCAGAAGAAGAATTAGAAGATGTCAAATTTAACAAATGAGAAAACAACCCACAACAGAATATTTATAGTCATTCTGTAAAGGAGATGAGCAGATCTGTCTCCAGAAATATGATGATTGTTAGCCTGTGCCAAGTATTGAATTCTTCCAGAATAGGACCCCTGAGACTTATTACTTGGTTATGAGTTAATGTGGTTTTTTTTATTGCGCGGAAGCCTGGACATTTAACAAACAATTAGAAAGTCAAATAGAGGCCCTGGAGATGTGGATATACAGAAGGATATGTCGTATTTCATAGAGACAAAAACAATCAAATACAGTGGTTCTAGAAAAATAGAATGAAAAGAGAGTTGATGAAAGAAATAAAAAAGAGGCAAGTGAAATATTTCAGCCATGTTAAAAGACATAACACCCTTATAAAAACCGTACTGGAGGGCAAAGTTGAAGGCAAGCGAGCAAGAGGTAGACAATGATACAAGTGGGAAGATAACATCAAGAGATGGATGAACATCAATCTGACAGAATGTACAGTCAGGGGGAGAGACATTGTTGGAGATTCACTGCAACCAACCTTCATTGTGGAGACGGCACCTGATTGACTGCCATCTTTGAATTCACCGTTTTCTTAATCTGCCCATTGCTCTGAAACTATTCTGGTATGTTTGTGTGGCTGATAAATTTGGAGGCATTATAATAGAAGACTAAAGAATAGAATTGTCTTGTTTGTTCTAAATATTCCACATTGTCCAGCAAGAACCAGCGTTTCATACTGGACATACATAAACATTCTGCAGAAAAACAAACTTACATAGTAGTTTATTATGTTACTGGCAATATTTCTAGCCTTGCTGCGCAATTTAGGAGGTTGACGTTTCCTCATTTTTGCCACTCGGATTATTGCATCATCACGCTCCTCGACTAAGACTTCCTCTATAAGTTTTTTCTTGTTCAGATCGACAGCTTCATATTCCGCTAGAGAAAAAAGAAAGGGATCTTAATAATTATTTCAACATGAGGACTTAAACTAGTCAGACACAGTGACAGAAATAATATGGACATCAATTATACCTACACACTGCATCTCTTTCTGCAGTGTTAAAACTTATTGTGTAGTTTTCTCCAAATTAAAGCCTCTTACACTGCTCTTCACTGCTGCATATCAAACTACAGATCAAAAGACCTTAAAACAAAAATTGTTTCTGCCTTTTATCCATCAACGGAGCTTAGGCCTGCAAACATCTCAAGCAAGCCATCCTAATGATGACTGACTGACTTTGGCACCTGGCCAGATGATAAGTTTGTGAAATGGAGTTATACCCCTCCATAGCACAACGCATGGGCTGAATTTAGAGACCATGTGTTGCTCATGCAGCATGATCCCTCTCTCGGTATGCCTTGTTTACTCCAGATGAAAGGTAACATTAATACGACTGGAACAAGACAAGCTGCAAAAGCTGTCGGATCAGCAAAGCAATGCTCTAACTTTCCGTACGTCGAAGCTTCCATCCTTGACCAGTTGCCAACCAAAGCTTAAGGCCTGGTCTGCCCTGCCATGACATTTAGCCTTTAGGTTGCATCACACTAGGGTAAGGCTTGTGCCCTCCCAATTGTACTCCTCCTGAAACATTCGGTGCTAACAGAAAGTACCATATGTCATATGGTAGCTTAGTCACATCTGACTAAGACCAAATGATGATATAGGTACAAATGTAGTAAAGGCCAAAGAAAACATCTTAAATTATGGAAGAAGTGTTTATGTAATAAGTACATGCTGGCATGGGAATAATCTCTGAAGGTACGAAGACTACACCAACTGAGGTAATGGAGAAATAAAAAGGTAAAGGTACTCTCATAGCAGATACTGTTGCTGAGTTCTGAAGTGTTAAGCCTTCACATATTCTAGGCCACGACATATAGAGTGGCCAACTCACTTCTTCATCACCTTTCCTTTCCTTCCTATATTCTGAAAATTGTCTAGTACCAATTTTTATGAGGCTAGGTCTACCACAGAGCTGTGCCAGTTGGAAAACAAAAATCCTGCCCCTGCTGGAGACCAGACCACTGTCTTGGCAAGCAAGCACACTAACTACTATGTCACTGCAGCTTGTATGAATCAAGATAATGCCTACAGACAGAAAAGGTAGTGGTACAGTATTGATAGACATGTCAGACTACCAGTGTAAAATGGAAGATTTTATCGGACCAATCTAAATTCCATTTAGATCTAAAAAAAACATAAGGAGGACCTGGATGAAATGAGGAAAGAGATTCAGTCATTTATAAATGAGAAACTCATCAGTGAGGCTACTGCAAAAATGCTCAAACCACGTACTACATGGCTACCAAACTCCTCATATGTATGGACTATCCAAACATCACAAGCCAGGAATCCCACTAAAACCGATTCTATCTATGGTCAGCTTTGTGCAACACTGGAAGGTGAGATGGCTAGCTGAGATTTTAAAGCCAGTGTGACAGTTCTTTGATCCAATAATACTCAGAAATAAATTTGAACTGGTGGAGTTATAAGACACATTGGACCTAAATCATAAACACGTGGAATCCATAGATATAGCCTCCCTATTCACCAACGTTCCATTAGATGAAACAGTGAAAATCATATGTGAACGTATTAAAGAAAACTAAAACTAGATATACCAACACCTACTTTGGAGGGACTATTATAGCTATGTCCTGTCCTCACAAAATTCAACTTTCTCAAAAAAAAAAAACATTTGACCAAACTGACAGAGTGGCCATCAGGAGTCCTCTTGGTCTCATTCTAGCGAAAATCTTCATGACAGAAAGCAGATCCTCAAACATTAAAACATTTTCCTCTATTGCCGTTATGTGGACAATATAATAATCATCACCACAGATGAGCAATAAGCAACATCGTTTCAGGCCACAATGAACCAGACACATAAGAACATCCCCCTATCCATGGAAAACAAACACAACCATGTCTTGCCATTCCTAGAAATCCTAATCAAGTACAGCAGACGACACAATTGAAAGTGTACCGCAAATAAACATGGATAGGCCAATACTTACATTTCTACAGCGTCGCACCTGTCCAGTACAAACACTGCTTAGTACGGTCCCTGTTTGACAGAGCCAGGAAGATATGCACCTAAGAAACACTGACAGAGGAATCTGAAACTCTGCTAAAACCAATACCCAATGAAACATCAGTCCCAAACTCAAGGTATATACGCAAATAAACTTTAGAGGGGATGCCGTATTGCAACGTCTACAGGACCGACTCATTATAGCAGTCGGTCAAACATTCTGTGCTGAAACTCCAGTTATTAGATACAGAACCACACCCATCCCCACCTCAGTAGTGAAAGAACTTGTTCCTTTGTATGCCAAATCTAATGGCATTTATCAATTTACATGCAGGTGCCAGTCTACCTACATAAGTAGAGAAAAGAGAGGAAGTTATAACACATACCCAATTAGATTCTCAGAATGAAATAAAGACTCAGGTAACCTGGTAAAGCCTACACACTGGAAATCACCTATGTCATAATAGGAAGCCATAGTTAGGAAACCGGTCACATGATTGATATTGGCAGGGATAATGCATTTCGTGTGTTAAGAACACTCAAAATGGATTCATGTTAAAGTTGGGTGAGGCAACTGTCATTCATTTACAAAAGCCAACTTTGTGCAAATTAAAAGACATGACATTTTATGCAATAAGTCCTCGCCATTGGAAGTTATAAAAAGAATTCTTGCATGTTCCATACAGCCAGTTCTAACAAATGGCTGCAATTCCTGGACAATTAGTAAACGCACACAAAATCTCTGGAAGCTTTGGAATTGTGATTTTATGGAGGAATGCTGAAAATTCTGTGGACAGCCAAAATGAGTAATCTGAACATTTTGAGGGAGGCTAATGAGCAAAAATGACCCACAACAAAAATCAAACAGAGACAGTTTTCAATTTGTTTGCCACATTATGAGAAGACAAAAACTGGAAAATGTTGAGACAAATGGAAAGATTTGTGGAGAGTGAGATAGACGAAGACAGTTTGAGAAAATTCTTGACAGTTTTGTATTATGGCAAAGAAAGAAGTCAATAAACTTCTTACACGCCTTTGTAGATCACAAGGTGTACAGAAGCATGATCGCCAGTCGGCAAGACACTTGATGAGTAGTTTAAAATTACTGCGGTAGACATGTCATAGTACTCTGTGAATAAATATGTTGTATATTTCACCTTGAATCTTAATGCTTTAGTTTATGTTGTGTGACTTCTGTAGTGTGTACCTGACAAGATGCAGCAAAATATGCCAGGCAATAAATCATACATTGTTTAAATTCACTACAGGATAGCATTGGTTTGAATTTATTAGATTCCACAATACCCCTACGTCCGTAGTAATAAATATGCTTTCTTAAAAGTTGGTATCGAAAATGGAAGTGACTGGAGTTGAGCTGATACAGATAATGGATGAACACAAGATTTGACTGGGAAGTTCAACAAAGTGAAAGATATAAGTGAACGTTTCAACCAATTTTCAACATATAAAAATAAGTACTTGACTAGAAACATCACAATCACAAGTAAGTAATTCACATGCCTTAACAGACGACCACGCACAAAACTCTGGGAAACAAAAGTAAAGAAGTCATTATGATATAAGGCCATTCAACATGGGAGGGGGAAGGAAAGGTAAATAATTGTTTTAATACATGCACGCACATGAAAAAGGTTTTTAAAAAGGATTCATTCATAAAAATCTAATTTTTATAGTTTGATCTATTCCACTCCACAATTTATTCCATTGTTTTAGTCTTTGAAGCGCAATAGATATTTATCTTTCAATTTCTTGAAAAAAGATTACGAACTACCTTAGAACCCCAGCTAAATGAAACACAACTTGGATATAGGAAAAACAAAGGATGCTCTGATACCATTTTTGCTCTTAGGCAACTTATAGAAAAATCAATCGAATTCAATGAAACACTCTACTTAGTCTTTGTCGACCAAGAAAAGGCATTCGATTGAGTAGATAGAAACAAGCTGTGGGAAATCCTTAAACAATATGGAGTGAATACACATCTAACAAACCTATGTAGAAGTTTATACAACAACAGTGAATGCATAGTGAGAGCAACTGGAGGACACTCAGAACCCTTCACCATAAGATCTGGAGTACGACAAGGTTGTGTTCTGTCCCCTCTCTTGTTCATAACATATATAGACAACATATGTAAAGAAACCAGCCAAGCAGAGACAGCAAGAATACTGCATGACGAGAACACAGAAGAAGAACCATCTGCAAATCTAACCATTAGAGAACTCCTGTTTGTGGACGACGAAGCACTAAAAGCAAAATCAGAAATTACAAGACCACATGAATAGTCTAAACGAAATGTGTAGGGAACATAACATGAAAATTAGCACAAGCAAAACAGAGGTAATGACTATAACTAAAGAAGAACAAACAACAACAATTCACCTAAACGAACATCCCTTGAAACAAGTAAAGAGTTTCAAGTACCCAGGAAGTATAATATCATCAAATGGCAGATCAGAAGACGAGATCGAAAATAGGTGCAATAAGGCAAATCAACTCATTGGACAAATGGCACCAATACTAAAGAACAAACATGTATCAATAACTACTAAGAAAGCACTTTACAACACAATCTTCCTACCAACTCTATGCTACCAATGCCAAACCTGGACAATGACAGAAAAAGAGAAAAGAAAAATCACAACAGAAATGAGGTTCCTGAGAAGAATACTCACTGTATCAAGAAGATTTAAGATCAGAAATGAAGAAATCAGGACTAAAGTGGGGGTTAAAGCAGCAGTAGATTTTATTAGAAAGCAGCAAGTCAAATGGTTTGGCCATGCAAGTAGGTTACCAGTCAACAGCATACCACAACAAGCAATGATGTACAGACCAGATGGAAACAGAGGAAGAGGCCGACCACATAAACGTTAGACAGAGGGAATAGCAGAGTCCATGGGAATATCGATATATGAAGCCCATAATCGGGCACTCTCACGATGGTTACACTTCACCTCGACGCCGCAAGGTACAAGAGGAACATGATGAGATGAGATTTCTTTCATTGTGTCACCATTGTTGGTAATCAATGACCCAAGTTATTCAAAATTTTCCACCACCTCCAATTTTTTCTCATCAACATATATTTATTTCTCCATAGTAGTTTTATCTGTATGCATTATCTTTGTTTTTTTTTTTCTATGTTAAGATGTTAGTTGTGATTTTCACTATTCAATTATACCAACGTGTGTGTACTAAGTGATTCAATGAGAATGATTCGGAAGGTCGAAGCTGGATCTGTACGTAGACAGTGGACTGAGTCGCTGAGGAAGTCTGTTGTCCGTAAAGTCACCTTCATCTTTGTCCCGGGACATGTGGGAGTCAAGGGAAATGAACAAGCTGATAAACTGGCTGGCTCTGCACCCCCTGCAGATGGCCAGCCTATGGATCATGCCGATGTTATTAACGCCCTTAAAGACACGTCGAGAACAGAAGACTTTGACGTCAGTGAATCCACATCGCTGTCCAGGATGAAAGACTTGGGAGTAAGAATTGGCACGGCCAGACATGAGGTACATCGGGAAAACGAGGTGCCTCGTTAACCAACACAGAACTGGCACTATTAGCCACTGAAAGCTGATGCTTATGCAGGGGGGAGGATCTGAGCACATATGGACCTGTCCGGAGTGCAATGAAGATACCCCAACTGATAACTATTCAATTGGTTTGAGGTTAGGTTTTCTTTAAAAAGTATACACACTTAGTGTCTCTCTTAGTCTGGTCCCTATCCCACGAGCCGTCCGATATGTAGTTTTCATCCCTCGGCAAGCACATGGGGTCGATGGGACACGCAAGCCCCCCCCCCCCCCCCCACCACGGAAAGGTGGAGACACATCGGGGGAGTAATTGCCATATAAAATATTGCCCCTGAATCAGCAAAGTTTCATTGCTAAACTTGCTCGAATTGTGGTTGAAAAACAGATTTTCTTCGAAGATGTGACTTTGTGAATTGGAAACCCACGGGTCATGACGGCCGCGCATATCGATTGCGCTACACTTTTCAACACACAAAAGATGCAATTTGACCTACTAAAGTTAAAGAGAACACAAGTTTAAAGATTATTAATGATTTATTTGTATACTTGTACTATTTTGTAATCATTTAACATGACGGAACATATTTTTGAAGTCAGTTTTCATACGACCGTCTCGCACGAACAGACACGCACACCCGCTGGTGAAGGTAATCGGACACATTGGAGAGCGCCACTATTAGGTGAATAGCATGAGAAATCGCAACTCGTCTCACCTTCACAAAAATGTGAATATCTTCACTTAGAAGTGACATACAGGCATCATTGAGGTACCATTAGATTTTGAATTTCAAGGCATATCTTCTGTGGCGGTCTCATGAGTAAATTCTCAAATTTAAAATCGTGATAGTTCTCTACACTAATACTAATAATATTTATCCATATACAGAAAAAAAAGTCGCTTAAAAGTCGACTTAATTGCACCGTGTTTATCCCATATGGCTCGGTCTCTTTCCGCAGCGTGCACAAGGCACGAGCCCCGTAGCTCTAGCGGCGACCCACAGGAGTCTCCGAAAGGTTTCATTCGTTAGCCGAAGGGCGTGGTCCGGAATCTAACCCACAACATTCGGAGCCCGAGTCAAAGACAAACGGCTTGACCACTTCGCCACGGAGTATCCCGCCATATACACAGGTTTGTCGTATATACATATTGACTACCTAACAACTGGACATCTTTAGTGATTATCTAACAACTTATTATCATATTCAGCCGCATGCTCAACTGTTAAAAACAAAGATCAAACATGATTATCCTAAGCCTAAACTGTAGTATACCTTCGTTAGCCATTTTGAAGCACCCGCCGTACACTAAAACACATCTCTAGCAACGGGAGAGCGCCTTTGGTTGAATGAAAAAGTGTTCTCTGCGAAATGTGTACGTAGTATCTCGGACGCTTATTTATTGCTTACTTGATTGAGGAAAGGCTCGAATTAGGGCTCACCAAATAGAGGCAATAGACTCACCTACTGGATTAAGTATGAATTTAACGTTAATCAATGGGATATCTTTGTGGGGTTTGCTATTTGGACGTGAATGTGTCTTTTTTTTTTTTTTAAATGTTAATATAATGTCAATACATCACGTGCTGACAATGTTGTGCTAAAGCAGTAAAGTAAAGCTAAACTAAACGTTAACATCGGAACGGCGTATAGCGAAACACTAATTTCCCATAAAATTAAATGAAATACAGTGTATTATGTAATGTTTATTTTGATGGTTGTTGATATTTATTGGCTAAATAGAAGTGAGTTGGAGGGGAAGTGATAAGAGTTGTTGCTTGGGACGTGGTGTAGGGGCATTAAATTCTGCCTCTTCATCATCTGATGAGAAACTACTGTACTGTAGTAGTCTGTAGTAACCTCTTCCTGCCTCTTTTCCTGGCACTTCTCTGCTTGAACAAAAAAATGTGTCAAGTGTCTGCTGCGCAGCCTTTTTCCGTTTCTCTAAGTAAAGCTCCTTATAACAGTTGATTGGGGGGGGGGGGGGGGTCGCAAACAAGATACTCCTCTTCCTGCTGAGCTCTCTGACTCTCACGTAGAGTTGCATTAGGTTGCATTAGTTAGACAACTCTTCTCCATGTGATGCAAGCAACTCATCAATGTCAGCTTCCTCCATCCCTTCAAAGCCAGCTTTGGTGGCTAAGTTAGCGATCTGTCGTTGAATAGCATGAACGTTGTCAAATTCACAAAAGTCGTGCACACATTCATTATGGCCAGTTTTCGCCACACAGCATTCATGCATGCTGACATGACCTCACTCCATGAATCTGCAATGTTGTCAAGGCCTTGAGGATGTTGTAATCTCGCCAGAATCCCTTAATGGTAGGCTTACCTTTACCATCCATAGCCTTGATGAGTGTCAGGGTCTTGCGTAAGGCAAGAAATGTAGCTCGTTTACTGACAAGTGAGATACTAAATATTACTACTAAATAACTCGACGTGAATACCCGATGATATAATTCGCACTCTTTATTCGCACAATGCACTCATCAGAAACAATACAGGCATCGCGCAATCACAATTCACAATATCATTATATCATAAATACAATCAATCAAAGAATACATCAATGCAATCCACTTACAAGTCAAACACACCAGGCGTTCAGTCTCCAACAGTCATACAGGCTAGCTATCAATGCTTGCTCAAACACTCAGGCCTCATTCAATCGGGTCAGTCCAGTACGGCTCCCAAGCCCTGTCTGACCAGCCGTTCAGCATACACGTTAGTTGGGGTCGAGTCACCTTGTGTGACCCACAATGTTCACGCTGTGTTCCCGCTGACCCACGACTGCTTAGCGTCGCTCAGTGTTGATACCGGCTGGGCTTCTCTTTCGCTGTCGAAGACTCCGCGTTATAACTGTAGTGTTTAACATAGCTCAGCGTTGAGCTCGGTTGCATTGCCTGGCGTTGGTACAGACAACGCGTTGCAACTCTGGGTGAGAATCTGACAATGAGCTGTGAGAAGGTGCAACACAAATAATAACTTTTTCAAAGTTGCAATTACTCCTTGGTCCATTGGCTGGATCAGTGAAGTCATGTTTAGTGGCATGAATACAAATTTGATGTTCTCAGACGAGTCCAGATTGACTGGATGACCAGGGGCGTTATCCAATAGCAGCAATATCTTAAATGCTAAGTTTTCTCTAGCTCGTAGTAGTTCCTCTGCAAGCTAGCAAGAGAGTGCAGCATAGCAACACAGATGACGACATTATGGCGGAACGTAGCGACGTAAAGTGAAGATATGTCCCCTATGTGACAACGACGTAAACCGAAGCGACATATAGTGAGGCCACCTCTATACTATCAATCTTTCATACTCATACATATCCGATTTGAAGTGGACAAATGATACATTTGATTTTCAAACACAAGTGAAATAGTATCACACTCACTAACATAACATCACAGCCACTCTGTTGACAATAATTCCATTAAATAACAACAGACGATATAGAATTTGGCATGTACTCACAGTACTTTAACTGTGTGTACTATTTATGTTTCCATTGAACCCTTTGCAGAGCAGACGTTTGTCCATTTTTTAGCTCTGAACAAGCAAAATTTTTCAGGTTTGGTAAAATTTCGGTTATGTTAGTAAAAACATCACATCTAAGGTGTTAGTCAACAGATTTTAGTGAAATAAAAACAAAATGAAGGAAAATGCATGCAGATTATTTTACTCACATGAATAAGTAATCCAATGTTGCTGGTAATTCACACATGAACACAAATATTTACAACATGCAACATGTTGTTTGTTATTGTCAGTCAAAATTATTTAAATGTCATCAAAGTACCTACAAAATACGTCAATTTACAAACACATTTTCAGAATCAGAATCACTTTCTTTAAAGTCCGACTCACGACTGCTAACGCTGATTACTGATATCTAGCTCCGATTAATAGTTAACTTCGTGCCCTTCAATGTCGCTTAAATTGAACCCAGCAAAATCTCCGCTAACACTTGAAGAATTGGCAAAATCCATTTTGAAATACAAAGATGTAAAACCCCTAACAACTATAAAAAAAATCTGTTCAAAATCAAAGTACATGCTTGTAAGTGGTGGCCACATTGTCAAGCTATCGACGAAAATGAAAGTAGACAATCGGAAGTCTCGGAAAGCATCGAGATCGCGTTTTTATAATACTTAGTAATCATGAGCGCTTTTGGACGTTTTACCCGTTCCGGGGTAAAAATGCATTGGGACATTTTGCCCAGTAAAGGCTTAAACAAAAATGACCACCATTCATTAGTAATGATTAGTCCATTAGCAAGCTGTGAGTTAGAGGCAGAACTGACATAAGTGTATGTAGTATAAAGATCCAGTTTGACAAGTTTAGTTACTACATTTCAGGTGGATAAAAATTCAGGACATACAACCTTAACCTTTGGCTCCTAATAAATCTAGGAAATGAATGCAAAGTGTTTACTATGTTCAGTATCTGATTATAATTATGTAGATATTTTCATCAAACTTATATAATTTTATGAAAACTGCTGGATAGGATTTAACATGCTTAAACTAAACTGTCTCTCATGATAGTGCCATAGAGGGTTCATTCCAAATGCCTGTCAGTGGTGCAGGTAATCAAGACTGCTTGTATGTCCAGGAGCGTAGTCAAGCCGCAGGTGGATCTTGAAAAGAATGTTTGTTTTTGCAATATTTTTCCACAGAAGTAGGAATAAAATAATTTAAAAATCAGTGTTCGAGTAGTGTCAAAGCTACCCATGCCTGCCTTTAAATTTGCCTTCCACCTCACAAGGGCAGCTGCCTTTATCACTGCTCTCGGGTTGGGTTCTCCAGCGATTGACTAGCAGAAGATTGAATTGTTTCAGCATATTGGGGTAAGACATTACCTGCACTGCTATACTATCAGCAGCTTCCCATTGCACTCATATTTGCAAATCTGCTTTTGCTCTAAAATGATGAAACCAGCCCTTGTTGGCATTACATCCTTTGTCACAAGGCTCACCTTCCTCTTTAGTATGTTGTTTTACATAATTGAAAATGCTACTTGTCTTTTCTGAATCAACCACAGGCTAATATTTAACTGAATCTGATCTTCCCTACTTGCTAATGCCCTGGCAATGTTTATCAGTCTCACTTTTCTAATTTCTTTTTATCATTTCCACTTTTACTTCTAAATTGACTGTCATTCTCTTCTTTCTCTCACTCACTTTTATCCCTTCCAATAGTTGCACACTTTGGTGTCATGATTAATAACTGAATTCATGATATAATTTAGAAAATACTGAGATCACAATTTATGAATTATATGGACAAGCATTCTAACTTCAAATTCATTGTAAGTTTAAACATTTTAAGTTGGGTACCTTCTGTACAGCCAGAAACATACTCCTCATAAACTAGGTAGTAGACTTGAGCTACTGTGCTAGTCTACTGTCTCTACTTCACTTACAACAGTAAAAATATTCTGCTGTTAAAGATTGTAATTCTATTTTGTACATTATGTTTTATATGTGGCATTTTACTTGTAATTCTGTATCTAGAAATGTCTCGAACACTGGCTACAAAGAAAACTAAGAAGAAGAAAAAGGTGAAAAAATGGTTGCCAGCTTCCACAGAAGGGTCATCTGTGGTGTCCAAATCAGCTGAAGGCAGCAGCTCCACAGCAACAGCAGTTCAGGCTTCTAAATCTTCAGAGATGAGTAAGAAAGCACAGTGTGATCTATGCAAGCTTTCATACTCTACAGAGAAGGTAAATATGTATGTTGTTAATATTAATCCATCTCTTTTTGTAAGTTGTTATATGGCTAAGACTTCAACTCTGAAGACAGGCTACTGATCACTGCACCCTTGAAATGGCTAGCTGATGCTCACTAAGCATCCATTGGCACCTTTCCGTCTTGACAGACGATAGTTTAGTACATTGTGCTTTAAAAAGGCTTAATAACTACGATCCATGGCGGTGGCGAGTGTGGCTGGTAAGGCCAATTCTTGCTGCAAATGTTTGCCCACAGTAGGTGCATGTAAAAACATGGTCATTTCCACCATTTTGCACCATCTTACGTCTCTCACGCTCTATGTGTGCTTTATCTGCAATCATTTTCTCCTTTGTCTTTATTCCATTTCTGATAGTTGCCCTCCATGCAACACGTTCAGCGGCGACGTGCTCCCAATGTGCATTATCAATGCCTGTATCAATCATGTCCCGCTTACATACATCTTTGTATCGTAGTAGAGGCCGACCCTGAGATCTCCTACCCGTCTGTAATTCACCAAAAAAGATATCCTTTGGTATTCTACCATCATCCATCCTCCTAACGTGTCCTATCCATCTAAGTCTACGAAGACTGAGCATTGAATACACCGTCACACAACCTGATCTTTCCAATACTTCAGTATTTGTGATTTTGTCTTGCCACTTAATACCAAGTATTCTTCGCAGACACCGCATATGAAAGCTGTTTAAACGTTTCTCTTGGCGTGAGTAAGTTGTCCAGGTTTCACTGCCATAAAGAAGAGTACTAAGGACACAGGCTTGGTAGACTAGGACTTTTGTTTTGGCAGTAAGCTTCCTGTTCTCCCAGACTCTTTTTGCTAACATGTTCATTGTTGTTGCTGCCTTGCCAATCCTGATGTTGATTTCCTGATCGAGGGATAATTTGCTATTTACCTCTGATCCTAGATATGTAAAATGGTCTACTATCTCCAGTTTGGCGTTGTCAATAAAGATTGATGGTACACCATGTGACATAATCTGTGTCTTCTTTTTGTTAATTGTTAAACCAAATTCAGAACAAGCATTGGAGAATGCAGATAGTAGATGTTGTAATTCTTCCTCAGGGTGGGTCGTAATCGCAGCATCATCCGCAAAAAGCAACTCTCTGATTAGTACCCTGCTAATTTTGGTCTTGGCCTTCAATCTCTGAGCATTATAGAGGCAACCATCTGAGCGTGAGTGAATGTATATACCATCATCCTGATCACGAAAGGCATATTTCAGTAGAAGTGAAAGGTATATCCCAAAGAGGGTGGGGGTTAGCACACAGCCTTGCTTAACTCCACTCTTGATTTCAAACTCTTCTGAAGTTGAGCCATCAAACTTGATTATACCCTTCATGCCTGTGTGGAACGATTCCACAATGGACAGAAGAGTTGGTGGGCAGCCAATCTTCTTTAGTGCTTTGAACAGACCCTCACGACTGACCAAATCGAATGCCTTTGTGAGGTCGATGAAGGCAATAAACAGTGGCTGATTTTGTTCCCGGCATTTTTCTTGCATCTGTCGCAATGAGAATATCATATCAATGGTAGACCGGTTCTGACGGAATCCACACTGTGATTCGGGGTAGACTTGATCTCCCAGGACTTGAAGTCTGTGCAGGACAATTCTGGCAAATACTTTCCCAACAATACACAGAAGTGAGATACCCCTATAGTTGTTACAGTCGCTCCGATCTCCCTTGTTCTTGTACAGCGTTATGATGTTTGAATCTTTGAAATCCTGTGGGACTTGTCCTTCTCGCCAGCATAGCTCTATTAGCTGGTGGATCTGTACAGCGAGTGTGTCTTGCCCACTCCTGATCACCTCTATTGGAATCCCATCCTTACCTGGAGCCTTGCCAGATGCAAGCTCATTTATAGCACACGTAACTTCTGTTATAGTGGGAAGTGTGTCCAGGTGGTCAAGAGTTGGCAGGGCCTCTATGGCGTTGAGGGCATCATCCGTTAGCTTGGTCTCACTTGAGTAAAGCTTTAAATAGTGCTCGACCCATCTATCCATCTGCTGTTTCTTATCAGTGATGATTTCTCCAGTCAAGGTTTTCAGCGGTGCACTTCTTTTGATCATTGGACCACAGGCTTTCTTTATCCCTTCATACATGCTTCTGATGTTTCCCTTATCACTTGCGATTTGAATGGACTCACATAACTTGATCCAATAGTCATTCGCACACTGCCTGGCAGCCTTTTGTACATCCTTCCTTGCTTGCTTCAGCTCACTTAGAGTGTTACGCGTTGGTCTTTCCTTGTTTCTTAAGAGAGCTATCTTCTTTTTATCAATCAAGGGCTGCAGTATCTGGCTGTTTGCCGCAAACCAGTCCTGCCTCTTATGATCCACAGTGCCGTAAACCCCTACCGCTGTTTTATAAATAGTTTCCTTAAGTTTACTCCATTTATCATTTACTATACAATTTTCTGATGTATCATTGAAAGCGTCTTCAAGTTGCTGTTGAAATTCAAAGCACTTTCCAGGATCGTGAGTGTTAGTAATATTAATCCTGGGGCTAGACTTGTGTTTAGCTGTGTAGATTCTCTTTGGTCTCAGTCTAACCCTTGCAACAACCAAAGAATGATCTGTATCACAGTCAGCACTGTGGTAACTTCGAGTTAATGATGTATGGTTCAGATGTTGTCTCCGTGTGATAATGAAGTCCAGCTGATGTCAATGGCCAGATCTTGGATGTTTCCATGTGACCTTATGCATCTCTTTTGTTTTAAAAAAGGAGTTTGTAATACATAGGTCATTTCTAGTGCAATGCTCCAGCAGCCTTTGCCCATTATCATTCATGCGACCGATGTTGTATTTTCCAAGGCACACTGGCCATGAACTCGAGTCCTTGCCCACACGAGCATTGAAATCACCGAGCATATAAATGTAGTCGGATTTTGGAACTGCCTTGATCGCAGAGTCTAGCTGCTCATAGAACATATCCTTCACATCATCAGAGGAAGCGAGTGTCGGTGCATATGCAGTAAGAATGGTGGCAAATCCACAGGAGGTTGCCAAGCGCAGTGATAATAATCTTTCATTACCTCCAGCTGGGATATCAATCATTCCCAGTAGCGAATTCTTCACTGCAAAGCCCACACCATGTTGCCTTTTTTCTGCCTGCCCTCTTCCCTTCCAAAAAAAGGTGTAATTGTTTTCCCTGAGTGACCCTTCCTCAGCGAGGCGAGTCTCCTGCAGGCCAGCAATATCAATGTTAAGACGATCGAGTTCAGCATCAATCACAGCCGTTTTTCTCACATCGTCAATATTTGTCAAGTCAGTGGAAAATCCTGGACACATGGTTCTCACGTTCCAGGTTGCAAGCCGTAGCTTGAGGTTTCTATTCTTTTTATTAGTACCTGGTGCATTGGTTTTACAGCCTGCGATTCAGATTTTGTCCTAGCCCCAAGCACCCATTGAAGCAGGCAGGCTGTGGCGGATCAGCACCCAATTGGCTGGGGGATGCCCAGCTTGAGGCGGGCGGTAGCTGATCAGTGACACCTGTAGGTGTCTCCCACCGTCAGAGGCAACGCGTGGCGCCCCATGTCTACGCCAACTGACAAGGACTTATAACCCGTAACAGTTGCCTCTCGCTTTGATTCCGAGACCGGTTAAGACCAGGGATGGAGTTATTGCCTCTCCATAGCACAAAGCCTGGGCTAAAATAAAGAAACCATGTGTTGCCCATGCAGCATGATCCCTCTCTCGGCCTGCCTAGTTCACTCCAGAGGAAGGTTGACACCTATAATCTGGAACAAGACAAGCTGCAGAAGCTGCCGGATCAGCAAAGCAATGCTCTAACTGTCCGCCTGTCGGAGCTTCGATCCTAGACCAGCCGCCAACCAAGGCTTAGGGCCTGGTCTGCCCTCCCATGACATTTTGTCTTTAGCTTGCATTTCCTCGCACCAGGGTAAGGCTTGTACCCTCCCAATTGCGCTCTTCCGTCCGAAGCCGTTGGCACAATGTGGGGTGTCGGGTTTGGTAAGCACCGCCCAACATTTGGCGCTGACAGAAAGCAGGTAGTACCGTCTACTGTCATACGGTAGCTCAGTCATATCTGACTAAGACCTGTCTAATTCTCAGTTCAGACTAACTGTACATATTTATACTTACCTCAGTATTTTAACAAATACAGCAAATATATCAGCAAACTAATATTTCTCAACGAACATGTACTTGAAACTAGCAAGCTTGTGCTTCAGTATTACCCTATTTATTCATTCATTCAGTATCATGTCCTTTGCAGAATTGTCAAATGTTACATATATTCAATACTACTGTAAGGTGTGGAAGCCTGGACATTGAACAAACAACTAGATAGAAAGTCAAATAGCAGCCCTGGAGATGTGGATAATACAGAAGGATATGTCGTATTTCATGGAAACAAAAGATGATGTTCTAGAAGAACCAGGAATGAAAAGAGACTTGATGAAAGAAATAAAAAAAAAAAAGCAAGTGAAATATTTCGGCCACATTAAAAGAGATAGCACTCTTATAAAAACCATACTGGTTGGTAAGAGTGAAGGCAAGCGAGCAAGAGGTAGACAACGATACAAGTGGGAAGATAGCATCACGAGATGGACGAACATTGGTCTGACAGAATGTGCAGTCAGGGCTAGAGACAGTGTTGGAGATCCATTGCAGCCAACCTTCATTGTGGAGGCGGCAACTGATTGATTGATTAATTGATGCGCTGTTCATCTTGTTTAGTAAGTGTCTAAGTCTCACAGGCATATGTTCCAATAACCCTACTTGTAGCCCATCAAAATTGAGATTTTCTGGAATTTATTTTAAAAAACATCAACCAAAATCGGAATGTGGTAAAATATCGGGAGGCAAGTAAAAATGGCGGCCTGTCACGTGATCTTTACTGTGTATACCCAGTCGTAACATCCGATCAAAGTGGCTAGTTCATACTCATCATCATCATGTGCCACGCTGGTAAGAGTGTGCGGTCATGTCTCGCCATCTCACATAATCACAAGATTTGTGGGTCAGCTCAGTGCTCTTGTCTCAACCACACCACATGGTCAAGCCATCCACGTATTTACTTCTCTGCCTTCCTCTTGTTCATTTCCCCTCAATCTTGCCAGTTGTCACCGAGTTCTCTAATTTATTTCTTCTCTTAATGTGACCAAAAAATGTTGACTGTATACTCTAATTTCTGGAATCACTTTACGATTTTCATTTATTTCTTGTAGGACTTGGTTATTGGTTTTTCTGTCTATCCATAGTATTCTTTGCATTTTCCTCAGAAACCACATTTCCACAGCCATGAGATGTTTTTCAGCCTGTTTGCTCATTGTCCACGCTTCACGTCCATACAAAAGCACAGGTTCTATGTAGCACCTGAACACTCTTTTCCTTGTTACAAATTACATCATTTTATTGTTATGTTTTCCATCTTGCAAAAGGCTTGTTCTTATCTCTTCATGGCATTTCCTATCAGATGTTATGATTGTTTCAAGATAATTGTACTGATTCACTTGCTTAAGAATATTCCCATTTACTTGAATATTACATTGTGGTATTTCGTTCTGCCTAGCTCTTACTACATAACGCGTAAATCTTATCTGTCTCAAACATTACACAATATGTGATAAGTTATTGACCGTGTGTATCGAGTTTATGTGTTATTATATCTTATGTTTAGTATTAATATCTTGGGCCATTGATTACCAGCAATGGCCACACAATGAAAGAAGTTAAAAGACTAAACCAACTGAATAATTTGTGGAGAGGGACATATAGAACTATGAAAATTAGATTTTAAGGGCATGCATCTTTCCCATTGCAACATACGCCTGTGAGACTTGGACACTTACTAAACAAGCTGAACAGCGCATAAATGCCTTTGAATATAAATGTTATAGACGAGTTCTAAGAATATCTTGGGTAAAGAAAAGAACAAATGCATCCATACTTCAAGAGCTGAATATTGAAGAAGGTTGGCTATTAAAGACGATAAAACAAAGAAAATTTAAATATTTTGGTCACTTGAAACGTCATGAAAATTTGGAGAGAACAGTAATGGAGGGGTATATGCCAGGGAAGAGAGGAAGAGGAGGGCCAAAGAGAAGATGGGTGCAGGATGTAGCGGATGATCTCCACATGGGTATATCGGGCACTGGACATTTTGCTTATGATCTAGCAGTTTTCTGGAAGGTTATTATGGGAGTGAGGTTCTGCAAAGGACATGCTACTGAATGAGTGAATGAATGTTGTGCATGAGAATTGTAAGGGATTCTGGTAACATATTTTAACATGCAGAACTGTTGTTTCATATGTGTGTATGAGGTCAGATTGATGTGAGACTAGTTGCCTCATCCCATAGAAAACTTTAGCTGCAAAATCCTACAAATCATGAACAAGCCTGCAGGGGAGGGCTTAGTGTGGGTTGAGACCCATGCTTCGTAATAATCAGCAGAAGACTGGAATGTGGTGAATGAATAGGTTAGACAATGAAAAGTTAGGGTAGTCGAGATTTATTTCCTTCAGGTTGGGGAATGCGTGGTCTCAAGGTATGATGTCAGCCTCAAGTGCTGGAGGTCCTGGGTTCAAGCCCCGGTGAGGGCCAGGATTTTTTCACGTGGACTTCTAGTAATAAAATTTCCCCTGGTCTCTGCGTAGTGAGATCGGACGCCCGTGTGCATTGTTGCGCACGTAAAAAATCCCTTGGCAGTTGGAAATCGAAAAAGAGTAGCCTAGCGATGCTGCCGGGCAAAATTTCGAGTTAAAAATCTACCCAAAGTATTTCAAGATTCTCGCCGGTGCTACGGAGTTCGTGCACTGAGCTGAGTTTCTCCAGACTCAGGTTTGAGCTAGGAGAAGAACAGAGCACTTATGGGTTACACCCGTGTGCCGTGATGTTGATCCATCGACTAAATTAAACTAAACTTCCTTCAGCTTGCTATAAGGAGGATAAATAGGTTACTCACCACAACAGTATTGATTGAGCACTAACTCTTGAGGAAGTAATCGATGTTATGCTCTGTTCTTCAGTATTTAGTTAGTTACATATCCTTTATATGATGTTGCAGTCAACCCCAGCATTTTTTTTAAATTTCAGTAGTTTGCCACTGCTTTCTGAACGACTGCACTCTTACCATTGTATGAAAACCAGCACAAGGTGGTCTGCTTCCAAATCACCTGCAGCAGTGTTTCGAATGTGGGTTACAGGATTACGGATTGCTTAAGTAATCCTTTTGCCATAGAGCTGGCAGTAAGAAGCTAGAAATGGTGATAAATTGACTGTTAATTTCCTAGCTTTATTATTACACATCTATAGATAACTGCTAATAGATTATTCTTTTGTTGTAATATGTGTTATTGTATTGATGTGGCTCTGAAGACAGTTTTCGAATGCTTATTGCTGTTGATATTCAGTTAGTCTTTTACCTGCATGTGTGTTAATTCCAACTGTGATACTTTCAGGAGCTTACTGAACACCTACTGTCTATAATGCACCACACAAAAATGGAAGACAAAGAGGAGTAAGTATTTATAGATTAGGTTTATCTACTTAATAGGTATCTGGAGAGAAAGACAATACATTAAAATTGAGAAATTTCATATGTGTGTGTGTGTATATATATATATATATATATATATATATATATATATATATATATATATATATATATATATATATATATATATATATATATATATGTATATATATATATATATATATTGCAGTTTAAATTGCAAACTTGTACCAACATTTTATTGACGATGCTGATTCGCCCACTGCAGTCGGTTCTGGTGATGCCGGTCCGTAAGAACAGGACCTCTGTAGGGTCTTATAGCCCAAAGACCAGCGTCATGTAGCCGGTTCCAGACTGTTTGATCTGAAATTTGGCGAGCTCCTGGCATTGGCTGGACTGTTGAGGACACAGATGCAAATCGATTCCTAAGGTGACGCAGCCATATGAAGCGGTCTTCTGTGGCAGTTGTGATTCTGGGTCCTCCACTGCGTGGCCAGTCTGCCACTGAGATAGTTTCTTGAAATCGCCTCCAAAGGCGACTAATGATGCTTCTAACCACATTAAATTCTCTGGTTATTAGACTTTGTGACTGTCCAGCCTGTAAATGTCCAATGATGATAAGTCGTTGTTGTGTAGTGAGATGAGCCATACTTGCGCATTGAATTTTCAACTGAATTTATTTGAGGCACGTCAATCTTTTATAGGCATTCAATAATATGATCAGAGAGTTTTGTGTTCAGTAAATTTCACGGGATTATCTTGAACCTGTCACGAGTTATTGTCAAAAATGTTGTTTTGACCTTTACCTCTTTCATGACCTCACGAATCATGAGGTCAGTACAATTCAGGTAACCACGAGAAGTTAATCACCAGATGGACACAGTCGATAGGTTGACTGATGTCCAATCAGTGAATATCTTTTATAAAAGTAACACCAAAAATGTGTTTCTTATTTTGAACACACATATATATATATATATATATATATATATATATATATATATATATATATATATATATATAAAACACAATGTATGTATGTGTGTCCGTTCTTTATGCGTTTGCGAATGGTCCATCCGATTGAGATGAGATTTTCTACATGTTTTCTTTTCATTCCCGTGCAACCAACTGTCATAGTTTTTTAGTGTAAAATCAGCTATTTACTTACTAAAATTTAATATTATTTAAATTTACATTATCATTTCTATATAGCGAGGGGACTTAACTTAAGAAAAGTTATTTCAAGGGGCATAACTTTTAATAACATTGCTATTATTTTATATATAGATTGTTGCATTGTTTTCAAAGATTTATAAACTCTTTGTCTACAGTTATTTACAGGCATATGAGTTATAATAAATAATGATATAATCTTTAAGGCATTTTCATAGTTTTCATAAAAATAATGCATCTATTTAAATAGTGAAAATTTTCTAACTCATCTTTTTATTTTTCTTCAACAGCACATTAATTTTTTTTAACATTCTCATATGTATGGCGCGTTAAACCCACATTTGGGTATTTATGATGCCCATGTTAAAAGTTACTTTTCATGCATTTTAATGCTTATTGTTCTTTTGTTGTCAAAGAATTGCTGCATAAGAGATGTTGAATGAAAGAATGTATGATAGGGAAGAAGGGCAGAATGTAGGATGGGCCTGCGAAAGATTTTCATTCGTTAAAATAAAAAAAGTAATTTTTTGTGAGAGAAAGTTAGTTGCATATCGTTTGCAGTCAACCCACCACCCACCATTTATTGGCTGTTCATGATATCTTGGTAAGTTTACTTTAGATAGATCTCTTCCAATCATATTTTCTACTATCAATCTATCTATTCTTCTATTCTATCTATATTTTTAACGGGAACGGGCCGAACATAGATATATAGATAGATCGGGAACGGGAGCTTATATGACTACTTATATGAATTAAATTAGATGCTCCCCACCGGGGCCTGGGCGAAGTCGGGCCGGGTCGGACAGACAGATAGACAGACAAATAGTCGGGAACGGGAGCTTATATGACTACTTATATGAATTAAATAAATGAGATGCTCCCCACCAGGGACTGGGTGAAGCCGGGTCAGACAGACAAATAGACAGACAGACAGATAGTCGGGAACGGGAGCTTATATGACTACTTATGTGAATTAAATGAGATGCTCCCCACCAGGAGCTGGGCGAGGCCGAGTCAGACAGACAAGCAGACAGATAGATAGATAGATCCCTGCCAGGGCCTGGGTCAGCTAGTATATATATATATATATATATATATATATATATATATATATATATGCAACACATGATCTCTATATTTTAGCCCAGGCTTTGTGCTATGGAGAGACAGCGCAAATTGGCCTTATCAGTCACACTCGCTACCACCATAGTTAAAAGTTATTATGCCTTTTTAGAGCACAAACTATCGTCTGTCAAGACGGCAAGGTGCCAATGAATGATGATATATATATATATATATATATATATATATATATATATATATATATATATATATATATATATATATATATATATATATATATATTCAACACATTTTACAGTAAGCGATTGGAAAGACCCTGAAGACGTGGATATACAGAAGAATATGTCTTATTTCCTGGAAACAAAAATAATCAGATACTGAGGTTCAATTAAGAAAGACACAATAAATATTTGGCCATATTAAAAGGCAGCACTTTTGTTAAAAGCATACTGTAAGGAAGAGTTGAAGGCTGGTGAGTAAGAGGTAGACAGCGATACAAGTGGAAAGATAACATCAAGAGATGAATTAACAGCAGTCTTTCAGAGTGTACAGCTAGGTCAAGACAGGAGATCCACTGCAGTCACATTTCACTGTGGAGATGGCACCTGATTGATTGATTGATATACTAGAAATGTACCCTCGGAGCTGTGCTTGTATGCACTACTGCGCACATTTTTGTCCCATGTGGCTCATAATTTTGGCTCAGTATACAGACAGATGGTATACTGATGATATTGACATGATAGTCAAATGTTAAGCTCACTCTCAACTTTAGTGCTAGTAGCTAATGGTGTAGAATTTTTTCTTGCAAAACGCATCTTAAAATTAACATTATTTACGCATACTTGGATGTCTGTGTTTACTGACATACATGAATGTATATTGATTGGCACTCATAGAAGCTCTCATTGAACATAATTGTCACTTCATGATGTGTAGAGAGATCTCTGGTACTTATTTTGTTGTCAGTCCTCTGAATGACTTGAGTTTTAGATGTTAAGTCTGATGCCTTGCTATTAAGGTCATCTGAGCCCTGAAAAGAGCTAGCTTCTGTCAAGTTGGTGAGTGTATTGCAGAGCTCTCCATCCCCTCTCCAAACTCTGAAACCAGCATTGTGTGCAAGACCATGTCTGGAACTTGGTATCTGCAGAGAGTCAAGGCAGTACCAAATAGTGTTCAGAATTTTCTGTTAATTGTCATGGAAGGAAAGTTGACGGAAAATAAACTAGTCACCTCACTTCATTATGCATATAGAATATATAACGTAATACTTCACACCAGTATCAACCACAGGACAACTTTACTTTTGTTTTTACATTGATGTGGCAGACTTATATAGTTGCTTTGTTTTCTCTCCATACATTCATGTGATTGTCTTATATGGTTCTGTTAGTAGTTTTATGTGTGTTTTTATCCTCCATCGATTGATGGGACTGACTTACATAGTTGCTTTGTTTTATGTGTTTTTTATCCTCTATGTATTGATGGAACTGTTCAATATAGTTCTGTATGTTTTTATCCTCCATACAATGATGTGTATTATAGTTTTGTTTTCTGTATGTTTTTATCTTCCATACACTGATGTGACTGTCTTATATAGGTCTTATAGTAGTTCTGTATGTTTGTATCCTCCATACATTGATATGACTTTCTTTCTACAGTTGCTGTGGTTTTCTGTGTTTTTATCCTCCATACATTGATGTGACTATATTTGATAGGGCAACATATTAGTCCACTCACTCTTGTTGCTGTGGAGCAGTATTGTTATTGCAGTGAAACTACTTATTCCTTTCAGAAAGCCAGTGCATAGTTGCACTTTGTGTTCCGTAACTTGTTCCAACATGGCAGATTATCGAGCACACATAACGACAGATACACATCAGCAGAAGCTTTCAAGATTCAAAGGAGATGATAAGAATCACGTGAATAAGAAAGGGTATGTATCTAAGCATGATTGCCCACGCCAGTTAGTAAGATACTTAATGATCTTGGCATGGAAAACATTGTTGATGTAAGCATAGGTTTTACATAGAATTTTGCAACTTGGTGTGTTTTCAAGGATAGCTATGTTGGCATGTAGCATCTGTAAGCATTCTAGACTGAAGTCCAATATGGCGGATAGGTGGATGATCCGTTAAGGTCTTGGAGTGCTTTTGCATTTGGTTACGGTTTGCTTCCATATTTGCCTCATTTTGAATTTCTAGTACATGGTTCTGTCACCCAGCTACTAAGTTGAATGTTTGGTGTGATACTGTGAGCTGTGGATTTAATGTGGAATATGTTTTCATCTGGTCACGGTGGTTTGTATTGTAAACTGCATGTTCAGAAAAATGGCTGGTGGCATGTTGTTGAACCAGCTAGTTTTCCTTATGCTGCAATAATGTGAGTGCAACTGCTGATTTCCCTTGTGACTGCTGCTTCCATCGACGATGAGCTGCGTTTCTTTTGGTGGACAGTTTGTATTGTCATTCTGCTCATGCATGTCTGTGCTTTTGGTTTTGTCATAACTGCTGTCTGTTGCACTTTTCACATGGGACAACAAGACCATTCTGTGTGATATTTAGCTAGCACAGGAATGGAGCATTATAGGGAGACCCATTGCCATGAAGTTGAAACCATGGCTAACTAACTAATGTGACATTTAAAGATGTTTCCATGTTTGAAAATACTTTAGTCCCTTTGCTATTTGTCATAAAAGGAAGACAGGGTCACTTTTGGTCATAAGTATAGTGCCTTCTTTCGGTTTGTTTCACAACGCTGTGAATTGATGTGTATCACCTTTTTCATCTAAGTTGAACAAATGTTGGTCATTTTGCACAGGTGATCTGCGAGAGCTCACACTCCTCCTCTAATATTAAAAAACAAAAGTAAAGGGTTATTTGACCCACCTTGAGGCGTATTTGGCATATGTATGGACCAATCAGCAATTGTTGAGTAGGTGTTCAGTCTCACACCATCCACATTTACCTTCCATGATTTTCTGGTGCCAATTTCAGGCTGGGTTGGTCTTTGGGGCCCTGATCATTTATTAAAAAGTCAGCCTCGATGGGGATTTGAGAATATTTACATCGGGCTGGCAGACAAGCATGCTAGCCACTGCTACAGCAGCTCACTGTGCTATATCAGCTCACTGTGCTACATCAGCTCACTGCTACATCAGCTCACTATGCTACATCAGCTCACTGTGCTACATCAGCTCATTGTGCTACATCAGCTCACTGTGCTACATCAGCTCACTGTGCTACATCATCTCACTGTGCTACATCAGCTCACTGTGCTACATCAGCTCACTGTGCTACATCAGCTCACTGTGCTACATCAGCTCACTGTGCTACATCAGCTCACTGTGCTACATCATCTCACTGTGCTACATCAGCTCACTGTGCTACATCAGCTCACTGTGCTACATCAGCTCACTGTGCTACATCAGCTCACTGTGCTACATCAGCTCACTGTGCTACATCAGCTCACTGTGCTACATCAGCTCACTGTGCTACATCAGCTCACTGTGCTACATCAGCTCACTGTGCTACATCAGCTCACTGTGCTACATCAGCTCACTATGCTACATCAGCTCACTATGCTACATCAGCTCACTGTGCTACATCAGCTCACTGTGCTACATCAGCTCACTATGCTACATCAGCTCACTGTGCTACATCAGCTCACTGTGCTACATCAGCTCACTGTGCTACAGCAGCTCACTGCTACATCAGCTCACTGTGCTACAGCAGCTCACTGTGCTACATCAGCTCACTGTGCTACATCAGCTCACTATGCTACATCAGCTCACTGTGCTACATCATCTCACTGTGCTACAGCAGGTCCCACTCCTCTAATACCGTATGAAATAGTATAAGTTCTTAGACAGTGTTTGATTGTCCTATATGAAATAGTATAAGTTCTTAGACAGTGTTTGATTTTCCTATATGAAATAGTATAAGTTCTTAGACAGTGTTTGATTGTCCTATATGAAATAGTATAAGTTCTTAGACAGTGTTTGATTTTCCTATATGAAATAGTATAAGTTCTTAGACAGTGTTTGATTTTCCTATATGAAATAGTATAAGTTCTTAGACAGTGTTTGATTTTCCTGTATGAAATAGTATAAGTTCTTAGACAGTGTTTGATTTTCCTATATGAAATAGTATAAGTTCTTAGACAGTGTTTGATTTTCCTATATGAAATAGTATAAGTTCTTAGACAGTGTTTGATTTTCCTATATGAAATAGTATAAGTTCTTAGACAGTGTTTGATTTTCCTATATGAAATAGTATAAGTTCTTAGACAGTGTTTGATTTTCCTATATGAAATAGTATAAGTTCTTAGACAGTGTTTGATTTTCCTATATGAAATAGTATAAGTTCTTAGACAGTGTTTGATTGTCCTATATGAAATAGTATACGTTCTTAGACAGTGTTTGATTTTCCTATATGAAATAGTATAAGTTCTTAGACAGTGTTTGATTTTCCTATATGAAATAGTATAAGTTCTTAGACAGTGTTTGATTTTCCTATATGAAATAGTATAAGTTCTTAGACAGTGTTTGATTTTCCTATATGAAATAGTATAAGTTCTTAGACAGTGTTTGATTTTCCTATATGAAATAGTATAAGTTCTTAGACAGTGTTTGATTTTCCTATATGAAATAGTATAATTTCTTAGACAGTGTTTGATTTTCCTATATGAAATAGTATAAGTTCTTAGACAGTGTTTGATTGTCCTATATGAAATAGTATAAGTTCTTAGACAGTGTTTGATTTTCCTATATGAAATAGTATAAGTTCTTAGACAGTGTTTGATTTTCCTATATGAAATAGTATAAGTTCTTAGACAGTGTTTGATTTTCCTTTATGAAATAGTATAAGTTCTTAGACAGTGTTTGATTGTCCTATATGAAATAGTATAAGTTCTTAGACAGTGTTTGATTTTCCTATATGAAATAGTATAAGTTCTTAGACAGTGTTTGATTGTCCTATATGAAATAGTATACGTTCTTAGACAGTGTTTGATTTTCCTATATGAAATAGTATAAGTTCTTAGACACTGTTTGATTTTCCTATATGAAATAGTATAAGTTCTTAGACACTGTTTGATTTTCCTATATGAAATAGTATAAGTTCTTAGACACTGTTTGATTTTCCTATATGAAATAGTATAAGTTCTTAGACACTGTTTGATTTTCCTATCGTATAGTGACCATATTAGGAACTCCTAAATATTGTGCTGTTTTCTTAAGCATCATTCTGTTAGTATTAGAACCATCTTTTATAAGGCTGTTAAAATGGTTATTGGGAAAGGAATGTGATGCCTGAATGATATCTGAGTTTTAATACAACAAACAAGCTTAAGCTTTTTGGTATTTGGAGTCAAGTGCATAAAACCACAGCTGTGTACAGATCAATTGTGTTACAGGAGTAGATGCCATTCTTTATTATCAGCATTAGCTGGGCAGTACTCAAGACCCTCTCTGGATTACAGTGATTACCAGTGCTGTCAGACATAAGCAGTCAAAATTAGTCAGAATGGTGAACTCTTGAGGAGCACTTTAGATCTGCCCTATGTTCGGTATTTATGGTCATTTTTAAAAAAAATCTGTTTCTCAGGGATGTGGTTTTATAGAAGAATACTGAAAATTCCCTTGATGGCTAAAGTGAGCGATCTAATTGCTTTGAAAGAAGCTAAGGCACAAAGAACATCTCATCATAAACATCAGAAAAAGGTAATCATAATTTCCTGGCTACATTATGAGAAGAGAAAACCTGAAACATATTGCAGTAACAGGAAAGATTAGTGGAAAGAGATATAGAAGACAGCGAGAAGATTCTTGACAGCCTTTTGTCATGACATAAAGGTGGCAGCACCATACATTCATACTTGCTGTTGGAGATTACAAGAAGTGGACACATGATTGTCCATGCCATCTGGCAAGGCACTTGATGATGATGATATGACCATACCTTTTTCCTTAATGAATGTTTTATCAGTTTGCTGTAAATTATCTGATTGTAATTTATTCATTTCAGAAAGCATCCACCATGGTGGAGAAAGCAAAAATGCAGTTATAAGTCAAAACATGGTGTTTTCAATGGATATAGCAGCCAATCTAGTGACACTCACAAAATAGCAAAATTCCAAGATTTAGGCTTCACGTCCCAGAGTCATTATGATAACAGAACACCTTCACGAGGCTTCAGTTTTGGACAGGGTCACCAAAACGCTTTGTTTCCGTATACAGTCAGGGCCAATTACTGGCCACGAGAGGAGTTCAGTAACACTGGAACCTTCAGCGAAACAGGTAATCTAAGGATACCACCTTTAATAAACAACACTAGAAATACCAGTGATAAAAACAGTAAATCGGTAAGCCAATATCCTCAACCATGGGGCTCAGGTGCCTATGATTTCTCTCAACAGTATCGTAGTTCTGAAGGAATATCTTTACCCTGGAAGGTGGATAGGAGGCCCCACAAATTGGGAACAAACTTTGCCCACCAGAAAGAAGTGCCCAAACACTCCCATGTGAAGGACTTTGCTAGTTCAACAATTCCGGAAGCCTGGGATGAGCAGTCATTATTACAACATGAACAGTTTCTGGCTAGTATGGATGATGTTTATTTTACTGGCCATCAGTACCCCTCTCAACAACTTAGTACTTCAAATTATAACAGCGAAAGACAAAGAGACCCCAATGTACAGGATAGGAAATTGCTAAAGAGAGTTGATGATCAACTATTGCAGGATACTTTTGCCAAAACATCTAGAACAGTTTTTGTTTCGCCTGTGAAAGAGATTCCCAGGAGACAGCAGGTTCCATGTATTTCTGAAGAGAGGAAGTATAAATCAGTAAACGTGCAGTCCCTCGGTTTCAATATTCACACACTGATACCTTCTGGTAACAACAGTATACATGAGCGAGCTGGACATGTGTCTAAAGAACTTAAAGAAACACAATGCAAAGCTTTTCAAGAAGATAAGAATTTGTTGAAGAGCAAACACAAAACTTCTGGCAAAGAGGCAGTTTCATTACCCCACCAGCAGCAGTCATATCATAAGGGCAACCCAAACATTTATAGAAGTCAACATTCCAACATTAGTAACCCATTAACTGTTAAACATTCAGGGTATTTGCCAGCAGAATCAGCTGCATCTGCCCTGCAACAGAGTTCCAATGTAAGTTCCCTGGATGACATTAGAAAATCAATCGAACAAAGTGTATTAGACAACAATAAAGAACCACAAACAAAGACAGTATCAAAGGTTAGTCGCAAAAGATGTTCAAGTGAGAGTATTCAACCTGCTGCAGCCAGTGAAAGCAAAAATGATAAGGCAGGCCAGTCACGGTCAAAACGTGTGTGCAAGCCGCAGCTTACCAAGGACAGTATCAAGAAAATTATCAACGCTCCAAATTCCAGGTAATCTTTTATGTTTGGTAATGTTACAAGTAAGTTTATCTCATTTTTGGGGTACCTGTGGTGAAGTAGTTAAACCGCATGTCTTATGCTCTGAAGGTTGTAGGTTTCATTCCTGGCTCCGTCATTCAGTTCACGAGTGCATGTTTTTTTGAGACCCCTGGAAGTTGTGATGTGTGCAACACTTCAGGCAGGCCTCCCCGTGGAAAGAGACCGATCTATACAGGATAAACCCCAGCGCAGTGAAGTCGATCCTCGCCTTTAAACCCCTGTCTGTATGTCATTCTGAGATGGGCTTGTTGCATGGCTTGATTGACCTGTGTGCTCATTTATGGTAGAGCACAATCTGGTAGAGACATTATGCCATTATTTTATTTAGGGAATTTGTTGCTATATGTTTACCTACCTTTAATGGCCAGAGTAACCAACAATGATTGCCTACTGGAGGCTAATGAAAGAAGAACATTATATACAACAATAAGAAAGAGATGTTTTTGGTCATATAATGAGATTTAAAAAAGGCATTGTGACGGCTGGGAGGATCGGCAGTGGGAAAAGTGTTGGCAGACTGAGGGAAATCATACTTGGTTGTCTAAGACAATGGCTTGGAGGAATATCAGAAATTATTCAGAACACTAAGGTCTAAGATCTGGTAGAGACATGAATGCCTGCATCAGTTGGCAGGACACATTATATATATATATATATATATTTTTTGTTGCGTATCCCTTACGGGACGTTGCAGTCAACACCAGCATTTTCAGCTGCTGTTGATGTACTAGGCAAGTGTTACGTTCAGTAGTTTGCCATTGCTTTCTGAACGACCGGCCGCTATACCTTTTTCGAAAAAACCAGCACCGCCGTGTTTCGAACCCGGGTATACGGGCTCACAAACCGCGTTCGCAAGCCCTTTAGCCACAGAGACCGATTATATATATATATATATATATATATATATATATATATATATATATATATATATATATATATATATATATATATATATATATATATATATATATATACTCTCGTAGATAACGTGACATTGTGCGAGAATTGGTAGCGGTTCTCTCTGCGTAGGTAACTTACGGGGTATTGAGCCGATCGCTCAGAAAGCAATGGCAAACTACTGATAGTAATCTTGCCAAGAAATAAACAATCAGCTGAAAGATGCTGATGTTGACAGCGATGTCCTGTAAAGGACATCGCGAACAATATATATATATATGTGTATATATATATATATATATATATATATAAAAAACAAAATAAGAAAAGTGTGTGTACGCGTGTGTGTGAGAGAGAGAGAGAGAAAGGGAGGGAGAGGTTGATTATCTGTAATCAACATTTGGTCCCATTTCTAAACAATTTCTTGTGAAATTGTGGTAGCATATTTGTAAGCGTACTACTTAACAACACCAGTTGTCTGGGTGTAGTCTGCATAGTGCCTATATTTTTTTCAGTACATCTGTAGGTTTGATCCAGCCTCATAAAATGGATTTCTGAAATTTCTTTGAGAAAGTGCAGTTATTATCATCATCAAATGTTGTTCCTATTTCATGATATTCCTCCAGGTCGTTGTAGACTATCCAGCATATTTCTTGTTCTGCCTCTGTCTCTTCTATTGCTAATCTTTACAGTCACCAAGAAGTTTTTCAATGCTTCTTCTAATTACATGACCAAAGAACTGCTTGTCTCTGTCATAACATCTTGGGAAAATAATGTGGTGGTTTCCCCTTACCTTCCACAACAGCAGAAGGGTATGTTACCTCTGCCTTTGACAGTAATTTATAACTGTCAGTGCAAGAGAGTGCCCTGTTCTGCTCAGTTGCAGAGTTAATACTCTTGCCCCAAAGCTGTTTGCCATACTATAGGGTATATTTTTAATGACTGTACAGTATTTGAAAGAGAAAACAGCTGGTCTCCCTGGCCATGGTGTTAATGACATTGTTCGTAATCCCATATATCCACGTGGGGAAAACAGCAGCTGCAAGAATTGGCAGCAGTTTGCGCGCGCTGGTGACTTACGCGGGTATGTGAGCCAGTCATTCAGAAAGCAATGGCAAACTACTGAACGTAAAACTTGCCAGTACATCAACAGCAGCTGAAAAATGCTGGTGTTGACTGCAACGTCCTGTAAGGGATATGCAATATTTAAAAAAAAAGTGTTTGAAAATATTGCTGGTATAAGTTTTGTATTCACCCTCTGTAAAGTTCATGTAACATAATAGGTAAATACAAAAGTTGGGCCAGCAATATTTTCAAACACTGCACAGTCATTGAAAATACACATTGTACAACCTCTGCCACATGGAGGTGCAGTTAGGATTCTCCCTTGTAGAGTTATGAATAATTATTCACCATAGTATTGACTAGCTCACTACAAAATGTTGTAGTTATTAAAATATGGTCATAAAACATAATAACTTTTCCTGAAGCAGAAACCAGCTATGAGTCTGTGATGTGATAGGGCCATCACATGTTGTAGGCCTGCATGTGCGGAGGAATAGGTGGTCCATCTTTTTCTATGTTGGAGGACAATGAATACAGGCATTGAAGCCTATCCAGTCACGCTCATGACATTCTCAGCATAGCCTCCTGTTGACTACACTAACATGCACGCCCCGGTAATAAAACCATGTCCCAATTATTTGTAAATGGCATATAATTGGAGTTCCTCTGCTGTTACTATTATGTTAATTATTTTTAGTTGAAAATCTATTAATAACTAGTAATTCATAATTTTATTTTAGGGATGAGCGCCTGCAACTTTCAAGGATGCTTCAGTCTAGAGGTGAACATAAGATAGCAGCACCAAATATATTAAGAACTAGAGTGCAGCTTGAAGGTGTGCACGACTCAACCGTCGTTTCAGAAAGTGTGAATCTTGGTGGAAATCAGAACAGTAATGTACAAACTATCAAGCTAGAGGATTTGTCAGATAGTGTCCGCCACCAAATATTAAGTCTCATTGGTGAGGATGTCGCTAGCTTTGTTGGAAATCAGGCAGAGCTAGAAGTAAATAAAGTAAGAACAGAGAATTATACAGTTAAAAAAAAATACATTTCTAATACACATGTGATTTTTCTTTCTGATGATGAGGATGTAATAAATGCAGTTGATATTGACAAGAATAACTCCCAGAAATGTTCCAGTAACAGCACACCTGAAGAACTTATTAATAATCCTACAAAAGCAAAGAAAAAGAAGGTAAAGATAAGTGAACCTGTTTCAAAATCCGGCCTGTATCGTTCAGCCCTTCCTTCTGTGAATCATGCATTAATGTCTGCATCGTTATCTGTAAAATACAGTGATAATCATGAAACTACAAAAACTATAAAACCAGCAGAAATGCTTGCCAAGAACCAGGAAGGGGTGTTAAATGCTGGCATTGATATTAACCTATCATCATGTTCTACAAGTATGAAACTGAGCAAGACCAAGAAACTTTCAGGAAATAAATCTGTGAGTGATTCTGTGAAGACGCAGTTAGATAAAGGTAAGGCATCAGGTGCTGCCTTTCTTAGCAATGAAGAAACAGTTTCATGCAGAAAAACTGAGTTATCAGTTAGCAAAAATGACAGGCAGTTGACAAATTCTTTTCCTACAGAAGAGCTTCATACACGTGTGAAATCACCAAGTATTAGAAAAAAGAAAGTTAAAACACATAAATCGGATGATTCGTCCAACATTAGTTCATCCAACAAGTGCTCCAAACTGACACCTCTTGAGTTGCCTTGTCACATCCCAAATGCTCCATTGATTTCATCAAGTACACAGAGAACCCCAAAGTCATCCACACAACAGGCTCATATAAAGGTAAAACCAACATCAAAAGGTGCAGTGGTGAAGTCATCATCAACACAGATGGAGGTTGTTTCATCTTCATTGCATGCATACACAAGACTTCCACCCTCTTTGGATATAAGAATGGCATCATCCTCTACAGATACCGGCTCAGATTCATCCTTACTCCTGACTACACGGCAATATTCTACAGAAACAACTCAGAGCTTGTCCTCACCTAATGCAGCCAAATCGCATACATGTACATCCAAAAGACTGTCATTACCCCCAAGTACGTGGCTCAGGGGCCGGGTATCTCCACCCAAAGAGCCGTCATCTTCTTCATTAAATGCTTCTACATCCAATACCACATCTGGTTTGATCACAGTTATCACAGACGGAGAAGATGATAGCAACACAGAAAGCCAGCACTTGCCAGACAAAAGAGTGAAAGATCTTACACAGCTTCCTGGGACATCAAAGCAAGAAGGAATGTCTTTATCTGACAGATTTGATGACAGTAAACTATTATCTAATTTTAAGCCATCACTGCCACTTTGTTTGTTCAAAGCTGAAGATAAATCTGAAATAGTCACTCCTGTAATAGACTCCAATGACAACAATGGAGAGGAAAGTGAACAGTTGCTAGACAGTGAAGTGAGTAATTCAACACTGTCTGTTAGCACATTGCAGAGAGACAGTGTTTCCACTGCCGACACATATAACAACAATCACTCCAGTTCTGGACAGGCCTTGCCATCGGTATTGAAAGCTGTCAAAGTGCAAGCTAATTCTAAAATGGTCACTGCTGTAACTGATGATGAAGACAGTGGTGGGGCTGGGAACAAGCAGTTGCCAGACAGTGGGGTGGACAATGAGGTTTCAGCTGATGTCAGTAAGTATTCTCATGGAGTTTGCTTCATGTTCATCTTTGCAAGTTTACTATACCTGTATATAATTGTTATGCTAACATTCCTTGAGACCTGTTCATCGTTTTAGTTTTCTACCTCTCTATATAATTGTTATGCTAACATTCCTTGAGACCTGTTCATCGTTTTAGTTTTCTCCCTCTCTGTATAATTGTTATGCTAACATTTCCTTGAGACTTGTTCTTTGTCTTAAAGTTTTCTCTCTCTCTGTATAATTGTTGCGCTATTTGAGACCTGTTTATCATTTTAAAGTTTTCTACCTCTCTGCATAATTGTTACGCTAACATGTTCATCAGACTTGTTCTTCACCTTAAAGACTGCTACCCCTCTGTATAATTGTTAAATATTTTCTTTAGTTAGTTAGTTAGTTGCAGTTCCAATTTCACAGCAACGGGTCGTCCCCATTATGCTCCGTTTCTGTGCCAGTAAATATCACACAAAACGCTCCCCACTGCCCAATGTGAAAAGTGGAAAAGACAGGAGTCTCGACAAACAACAGCCCGCACAGATACACTGTGCATAATGCCGCCGCCAGAATGTCAACACATCAGTCCCCCACGAAACACCCAATTCATCTCTGATGGAATCTGCAGTCATTTTCCTATCTGGATGTTTCCTAGATGTTCACCTACACAGTCCACGAACATACAGTTCATCACCGACGGCAGTGGCAGTCAACCAGAAGCCCAGCAGCCACGCATTTCTGCATAAGGCAAAAACTGGTCAACTCTGGGACATAGTCACCTGCCATCGCTCCGAACATGCAGTCACGTTCGAAAAATAAAAACTTGGGCAGATTCAAAAGCACTTCACTCACAGCTCACAGTGTCGCGCCACGCACTCACTCAGTAGCAGGGCGACGGAACCATCAAGCCTCCTTAGTCGCCTCTTACGACATGCGTGGTAGGCTACAGTGTTACTATTCTTTGCTTCCCTTATGGGTCCCAGCAACACACGGGAGACAACATTTTCTTGATATCGGTTTATCGTCTTTCTTCCCACCTATGTGATTGTTACCTTGAGGTTTTCTGCTCTTCTGTGTCATAATTTCATTAATGTGTTCTTGTGACTTGTGCATCATCTGAAAGTTATCCACCTAATTATTGTCATTATCTTAAAGTTGTCTTCCCCCATTAGTCCACTTCAGTGGTTTACCAACATTCTATGTATTCTCATTGGAATGGTTTAGTCACTGCTAATTTAACATGGGTTTTTGGTTGTGAATGGATGGTCCATAATTTATTTCATTGTCTTATATCTTCTTCTTCTGCATTCATCCGGATTTTTTTTCTGGATGTGACTGCGTTGTGCCTGTTTACAGCAGAGCTGCGTTCTTGCGCCGTTAGGCCGACACATCCGACTTCTGCGGGCATTTGTTGACCGGGTTAACCTTCCCGGATTGTCTTATATTATTTGATGTATTTCCTATTGTGTTCTCGGGTCATCTTTAAATGCAGTAGTATATTTTTTTTTTTGGGGGGGGGGAATATTGAAGGCATTAAATAAGTAGGTTTGAATGCATTCTGGAGGATAACTAACAGTGTTGCCTACTTATACAAGATCCTTCATTGATCTCAAAATGGCAAACTCGAAATATAATAAAACACCTTGAAGATACAAAATCTTTCTGGAGGCCAGCATGGCCGAATGGATAAGATCTTAAACTTCCAGGTTTGCTGAAGCCCATTTAGTGGGTTCAACCCCTACACCTGTCATTTGGACTAAAATGTTGACTTCTTGTCCTTGACTTGGGACGTAAATTACAAGCACTTCAGAAGTTGGAGTGGGTTCCATGAAGGTAAGGGACACTGGTAATAGGGAAACATCAAAGCACATATGACCAGACAAAAAATATCTAATGCCTCAACATTTGTGTAGTCAAAAATAGGAATAGAAGTACAAATACTCACACACATACATGCTTTCATAAATCAGAGTAAGAGAGAATGCCTTCTGCTGACAGAACATTCAAATATTTTCTAGTTCTAAGCCATAACTGCCATTTTTTTCCCAAAGCCGACGATACATCTGAAATGGTCAGCACTGTAACATCTGAAATGGACACCACTTTAACACCAGAAATGGTCATTACTGTAATAGACGATGATGACAACAGTGGAGCGGGATGTGAACAGTTACTAGACAGTGAAGCGATTGATTCAACATTGCCAGTTAGCACAATGCAGAGTGACAGCGTATCCACTGCCAACATAGATGAAAACTTCAGTTCTAGACCGGCTTTGCCATCAGTATTAAAATCTGTCAAAGTGGAAACTAATTCTGAAATGGTCACTGCTGTAACTGATGATGAAGACAGTGGTGGGGCTGGGAACAAGCAGTTGCCAGACAGTGGGGTGGACAATGAGGTTTCAGCTGATGTCAGTAAGTATGCTCATGCAGTTTGCTTCATGTTCATCTTTGCAAGTTTTCTATCTCTCTGTATAATTGTTATGCTAACATTTCCTTGAGGCCTGTTTATCTTAAAGTTTTCAACTCACCTATGTCATTGTTATCGTAAAGCTTTCTACCACACACCTATGTCATTGTTATCTTACAGTTTTCAACTCACCTATGTAATTGTTATCTTTAAAGTTTTCTACCCACCTATGTATTCATTATCTTAAAATTGTCCACCCACCTATGTCATTGTTATCTTAAAGTTTTCTACCCACTTATGTCATTGTTATCTTAAAGCTGTTTACCCTCCAATGTCATTGTTATCTTAAAGTTTTCTTATATCATTGTTATCTTTAAAGTTTTCTACCCACCTGTGTCATCATTATCTTAAAGTTGTCTACCCACCTGTGTCATTGTTATCTTAAAGTTGTTTACCCACCTATGTCATTGTTGTTTTACAGTTTTCTACCCACCAATGTCATTGTTATCTTAAAGTTTTCTTATGTCAATGTTATCTTTACAGTTTTCTACCCACCTGTGTCATCATTATCTTAAAGTTGTCTACCCACCTATGTCATTGTTATCTTAAAGTTTTCTTATATCATTGATATCTTTAAAGTTTTCTACCCACCTGTGTCATCATTATCTTAAAGTTGTCTACCCACCTATGGCATTGTTATCTTATAGTTGTCTACCCACCTATGTCATTGTTGTCTTAAAATTTTCTACTCATGTCATTGTTATCTTAAAGTTGTCTACCCACCTATGTCATTGTTATCATACAATTTTCTAATATCCTGTGTCAAATTTTGGTTTTTAAATGTCCAGAAGCATGAACCTACCGTGGGTCTGTTAAATGCTCTGACTCACATTTTGTAGGCCTGAATGGACAGAAGAATAAGCGACTAGTCATCTTTTCTTCACCTAGCAGACCTCAAACACAGGTGTCAAAGGATGAGACTCTCATCCGACAGCAATGACAATATCAGCAGCACTGAAAAAAAATAAATAAATAAGTCCTGAAGCACCAACCTCCTATGTGAAGTGTTAGTCATCACTTTTTGTAGGCTTGAATGCACGGAGGAATAGGTGGCAGTGTCATCATTGTTTAAAGTTTGTTTGTGACCTAGGCATTATCATAACCTTGAGATGTGGGAAAGAGTTCTTTACTTGTTAAAAGTAATGCACTTCTGATTTTTCTTAGTGGTTATTGACCCCTTTGGCCGTCTGTGTGAAACCTTGTGAGATTGAAAGTGTTGTAATCTATGTTTTGTGAATCTGTTGAGAATCTTCATTGGTTTACTTTCATCAGCTGAATTTTCATCTAATATTAATCTGTTGATAATCTTCATTGATTTACTTTCATCATTTCTGATCTAGTATTAATCTGTTGAGAAACGTCATTGTTTTATGATAGTCTGTTAAAGTTACTGTGATAGACAATTTAATTACTATTGGAATATGTGTGTTGTATATTTCTGCTTGAAGGATTCATTGTTTTGCTTTATTTTATGTTGTGTGATTTCTGCAGTGTGCACTTGATCAGTTGTAGTGAAATATACCAGGCAACAAATTGTACAACTAATTGTTTTTGTCTACACTAATGCTATATCTGTTGAGAATTCTTAATTGTACCTTTATCAGCGAAGTCCTCATCTAGTGTAATGTTTTGCTTTCATCAGCTGAGATCTCATCTAATTTAATGTTTTGCTTTCACCAGCGGAGTCCTCGTCTAATGTTATGTCAGAACTGTTGATGCTGTCGGAACGGGAAGAGGATATTAAGCAGGAGAAGATGAGTTTGGACCTCCGATTGAGTCGGCTGCATAAACTTCTGGAGCAGGCGGTGCTACAGATAAATAAATGCACAGATAGACGAAAACAGGTCAGATATCATGAGTCATTTTTTTAAACATGTTTGCTACAAATTACTCTCAGGAATGTGTGTCCCAACATATTTTATTATGAAAGCTCTGATTGTTGTATTCATATATATTGGAACATCTGGTCTAATTGGTTACAGTGTAATCTAAATTAAATTTATACATATGTCATGACAGTGGCATTCTTATCATCTGTCAGGTGTAGAAAATATGGTCTTTAGTCATGCCATGTTGTCATCTTGAAGCAAGTTATTTATTCTTAGGGTCATGTTAGTATTGTTCAATGCAAATTTCTTTAAATATTTCATGTTTTTTTAAGCTAATGAATTATATGAACAGCATGAAAATTATTATCTGTGATTTTATCATTTTATCTCTGACCGTTTTTATTTTGCTCTAATTGTCATCGTCTTTTATTGAAAACAGTCTTATGATGTCCACAGAAAAATTATACTCTGTATCTTGCTTCAAACATATATCGATATTTTTCAGTTATTTCATAAATCTCTTCGCTATTCTGCTTTAGGTCAAAGCTATTTATCAGGAAATGTCATTAAATTACAAATTGATACATGCACTCTGAAGTGATGGTTGGTAGTTTCTGAAGGTGTCATTCAGTGGAAGCATCATATAGCTGTATATTAGTTTAGGTAGTAGACTGCTAGATGTTGCATCTGTAGATCATATTAAAATGGTGCCCATGCTCAGTCACAGACCACATACAACTTAATTTTGGGCTCAATATCAACTTGGAGAAGACTGTAGTTATGTACCAGCCAGCTCCAGGGAATAATCACACAGTGCCGAATATTAAAGCGAATGGTCATAGGCTAAGTGTTGTGGACAAATTCACCTATCTTGGCAGCACTGTGCCACAGTTGATGACGAAGTGAATGCAAGAATCTCCAAGACCAGTGTGGCCTTTGGCAGACTGTACAAGAATGTATGGGACAGAAATGAAATAAGCCTGCAAACAAAGCTGAAAGTCTACAAAGCAGTTGTATTATCCACACTGCTATATGCTTGTGAAACCTGGCTAAGAAATTAAACCACTTCCACATAGTCTGTCTTAGGAAGCTATTGAAGATTAAATGATAAGACAAGACCCCAGACACTGAAGTCCTAGAAAGAGCATCCATGCCCAGTATCCACACTCTACTAATGAAGAATCAGATTCGCTGGGCTAGTCACTTAACTCGCATGCCAGATCACAGGCCACCTAAACAAATTTTTTACGGTGAGCTGCATTGTTGGGAACGCTCCCAAGGCGACCAGAGGAAACACTTTAAAGACACTCTGAAAATCTCACTGAAAGCTTTTGAAATTCATCATAACACCTGAGAGACTGCTGCCAAAGACCGAAATTCGTGGTGTACATCAATAAGCAAGGGTGCAGTCACTTGTGAAGCAACAGGACTGCAAGAGCTGTGAAGAAAAGGCTGGACAGAAAAACCACTTCAGGAGATCCTTCTCCTGGAACGTCAAGCATTCTTTGCCCACATTGGCAAAAAACATTTCGAGCCAAAATAGGCCTTATCAGCCATGTTAGAATTCAATGGCTCCATTCCTTCAACCCCATTGGATGAAATGAATGGTCATCATCATTCTTGATGGACAAACAACAAGAAATTAATTACCCCACTAGAAAATTAAACAGCTAGGGTGGCAAATCCTTCATTGTCTAAGAGTCTGACTTTGCCCTGCGTGATTTTAACATTTTTGGTCCACTAAAAGCTAGCCAAGGCTGTAAACATTTTGTGCATGACATAGAGGTTAAATGTGAGGTGCGATTGTGGTAGATGCAGCAGAGCATGTAATTTTATGCTGTAGATTTCAAGGCATTGCGGCTTGGGGATTTTGATGTTATTGGAGTGTGTTGAAAAATAAAGAAGAATTATAAATGCAGTAATAAATGGTGTTCAGATTTGTATCTCACTAGTTTTGTTTTCTAAATATCCATTTATAACCTACTAGCTTCAACTGACTTTACACTGTTTCCTTTCTTAACTTTCATTAAAAGGTTTATCCTGATTATCTTTTGTGTTCAGAGGGTATTTCCGCGTCATCAAGTAATTGTTTATGTATACACAACTTTCTTAGGAGTTCCCATTTAGTATGTTCAGTACGTTCTAATCATTTTCTCATACAAATAATTGTTCAGTTTGATTCATAACTCCAGAGAGCAAAGACAGTATGACAAAGTAGTATTTACATAATTTTTTTATGAAACAGTAAACAACACAGTGAAATATTGTAGATCGACTTGTGAATTTTTCTTTAAGAAAGTTAAAAGACCTAATAAAGTTTTTCAGAGGATTGGATGTTTCTTAGATGAATCTTATTGCATTTCAGCTGCATGAAGAAGAACAAGAATTGGCACGCCAGAGGTTGTCATTATTACGAGGTTTGTAGCTTTATTTTGTGTTTGCTTTGTACAAAATGTGCACTCATAACTTATAATCGTGAAGTGACCTCTGACATTTTAGCTTATTAGTAACAATACTAAAATAATTAAGACATGGATTGGAACTGATAGAACAACAAACATTGGAGTACTAAGAGCATGCATATTTTCATTGGCAATTTGGACATTTAATAAATCAACTGAAAAGCACATATGTGCCTTCGATTATAAATCGTAACATTAGTACAGAGCCTTAAAATTAATTGAACAAAAAAGAAAACAATATATTCAACAAGAACTCTATAAAAAAAGATTGGTTTTTAAGACAAATAAACTCGGGGAAACTGAAATATTGTAGGCATGTAAAAAGATGTGGCGGCTGGCCGAGTGGCTAGAACGCTGGATGCCTTGAAAAGATCATGGCGGGAAGTTACTGCCCTGCCCGGAGGAGCGGCTGGCCGAGTGGCTAGAACGCTGGACTCTCCTTCGGAAGACCCGGGTTCGATCCCTCGGTAAGGTGTGGGATTTTTTTCTGTCAGGGGCAAAAAGAAAATCCTAACCTGCACAGTTTGCGGCGACTGCACTAGCCAGGCGGCCTTAATTCCTCAGGCTCAAAGACCCCTCTGCCACACACTGCAAGGTACTATATTGGCAGTAAATGACAGTTTTTTTTACAGTTACCGCCCTGACTGAAACATTAAACAAAGCTAGCAAATTTTCAGTTGTGTTATCATTATGTTACTATACTTTCACAAACATCAGAAAGAGGCTGTCATTAGTGTTTGGCCACATTATGAGAAGAGAAAAACTAGAGCATGTCGTAACAACTTGAATGATTTCTAGATAGAGCAAGATGCAACAATTCTTGAAAATCTTGTGTCATGGCGTATCAGTCTTTTATGGAATCACTTATAGCAGTGCTTGTCAACGGGGTCATGTAAAAAGATTAATGGGGAGGAGTTGGGGGTGGGGGGTCCCCACAGACACATTTTCATGTAATATGATTTTTTAATAGTTAGGCCAGGTTAACAAAAAAAATTCCTCCTGATCAAAATGGGTCACATTTGTCTATGAAGAGTTTTCTGAGTGGTTTTCTAAAGGGTGTGTAGTCTTAGTTTCATTGTTTATTATTGGTCTTCCCCATGTGATCCATTACCTAACATGTCTCAAATGACCTTGTCTGTTCTAGAAGCAGCATCATTACACCCACACAAGAAGTCCAGTACAGCAGATGTTGCACCTACCAGCAGCTGTGATTCTGAAGATCATCCTCATGTTTCCAACACAAGCCAGTCTGTGACACAGAATTTAGCTACAAATAGATATGGTGTGCCTTACCCAGCTGCTCAGACTTCTGTGGGAGGCTCATCTACAAGCGAACACCCACAAATAGCTTCTATGTCCAGGGATGACTGGCTGGCAAAATTCTCATCATACCTTCCATGTGATGGAGCTGTGGAAGACACAAGTTTAAGAACTAGAAACTTGTCTGTGCCCTCCACACTGAAAGAGGTGTTTCACTGCTCCAGTATTCCTGTAGCTTCACTTAGCTCTTTGTTGCCATCAAATGCCCTATTTAAAGAAGGGGTTTCACACCCTTCTCAGGCGGCAGATTATGCAATAAAGACACCACAGACAGTAGTTATGAGACCTGCAATTGACTCATCATTTCTGCTAACTTCTCAACAATGTCACTCTGTTAATAATAATAAAAGTGATGGCAGCTTGCAATTCCAAGATGTCGGGTCAGGTCAGAACTCATCAGGCGGTGCAGCACCAATCAGACTTTTGCCCAAGGCTGTCACCATGGCGCCTGTTATGTACTTGCGCAGCATCAGAAGGGCAGACGCTGTCATCAGTGAGAATACACAGACAGGGAGTTTTAGTGAATGAAAGTTTCATCTATGAGTATCTAATAATATTTACCGGACTGTTTCTGTCCAATAGTAGTGTCTTCAAGGATGCTCTGCTTTTTGCAGAAATAATCATTCTGTTTGAAAAGAAAATAATGTTTTCAGAGTTTTCCTTGGGGGAATACAAATGTGTGATAATCTGATCATCAGAAGTGGAAACTGCCTTGACTCAACTCCCGCAATGATTAAATGGAAAGTCAACTTCAAAGCTCAAACGTCGAAATGTAATGCGAAGAAGTAACTGACGCCTCCAAATGAAAGTGCTCACACACGTTTTATTAGTGTGCTAGATAATTACAAAGGTTTCATCCAGACAGTAAATTGCACTTCTAACACAGGGACGGGATTTACAAAAACATCTGCGACTATATCCCTATGCTATCCGACTTTTCCTTGGAGCGCAGCCTATCTCGCCATTCCAATATCAGCCGCTGTCTAGGTATTCTGTGCTTTCGGGTCTTCTAATCAATATTGATCATTTCCTCGTCAGACTAATCCTCCTCATGATAATTCCCAGTCCAGCTTCGCACGCCTCACAACCATGATCTCCAAACGAACACGGGCTCCACAAAAATATGTCTGCGCCTCAGATGAATCACACAAGGTCTCCTTCCTGTTGTCTCTGACGTAGTCCGTTCCTAAGCTTCCCTTAGTTTTTCCGTGTTCGTTGTTTATTTTGGTACGTCCTTCTGGATCATTATGGATAGTCCCTTTTTCCCTTTCACTTATTTCTTACTGGTGCGTACCCGTCATATGGCAGAAACCCCAAGGGAAACTAATTTTTATTTGAGTATTACGTAAAGTGGCCTGTAAACCCAAATGCAACATCAAAGTGAATGAAATCATTCTGAAACAAGTCAATGTATTTGGGTAATTTAATAATGGCAGATAGGAGATGTATTAAGAAAGTTATATGCGGAATAGTCCAAGAAAAGGCAGCATTTCGCAAGATGTGGAGATGTGTGCCACAATCTCTTTTGCAACAGAATGAGATTGGTCGTTGTCTAGATCCTAATGCTCCTTCTATATCACTGCAGAGTGTAAGCTGGGTTAGCCCCATGTCCCACAACACAGATCAGTACTGTAGTACAGATCTATTAGTCACTGAACAATATTGCGTTTGCGCACAGAATATCCTTTTAATGATGAATGAACATGGAAACAGGCAACATATATATATATATATATCCAGTAACAGTAATTCCAGAATATAACCTCATTACAACCTCACACTCAAATAACACTGCCCTCTCCAGGCCTTCTTAATCTAATCCCACACGACAGTTAACCAGCCACTCTCCCCGGTCCGAACTCAAGCGATCCAACCCACTCTGGGTCTAGGCCTCAACTCCCTACCCAGTCCCCTGACTCCCCACAACACTACTCCTCAGCCCCAAGCTGTCTGTCTCACAACCACACTCGCGGGCTGACGCCTCCTCGACTCCCTCCTTAAACTCACTGCCTCCAACCTTCCCCGTCTATCTTCTTATTTGCCCTTTCCAGGGGCCTACCACCCAGCCTCATTTTACCTCCGTCTATTATTTTGGTTCGCTTGTTTATATAGTACCACCCTCGCTTAGGTCCATCACGCCCAATGTTAATGAACCCAGGCATGTTACAATGTGGTTTTATAGAAAAATTATGAGAACAACACACATGAGGACAGATAGAACAATGCAGATGTCTTGAAAGAAGTCAACTCACAAAGAAAACTGGTTACTTACATCAGAAGAAGACAATCTACATTCTTTGGGCATGTCATGAGAAGATGAAAGCTGTAATATATTGTCATAAAGGGAAGGCTGGAGGAGAAGATGCAGGACAGTTTGGCATGGATGAAGGAACGTCAGAGTTAGAAATGTTTGGAAGCACAAGAGAGAAGGCTGTGGACAGACATGTTCACCAATGCCACACAGCATGGACTATAAGAAGAAGTAGTCAAGTGGCTATGACTTTCCTTCAGTGAGCAGAATAAATGATGTTTCATATTACTGCTGTACCAATGATGTTTCATATTACTGCTGTACCAATGATGTTTCATATTACTGCTGTACCAATGATGTTTCATATTACTGCTGTACCAATGATGTTTCATATTACTGCTGTACCAATGATGTTTCATATTACTGCTGTACCCGGGAAGGCTAACCCTGTCAACAAACGCCCGCAGAAGTCAGGTGTATCGACCTAACGGTGCAAGGGCACAACTCTGCTGTAAACAAGCACAACGCAGTCAAGCCCAAAAAAGTTCTCTGGATGAACGAAGAAGAAGAAGAGGATATTACAACTGTCAGCCTACCCAAGATAATGTCAGCGAAATCTATAATGCTTACTATGGTAATTAGAGTGCAAAGGAGAGGCCATCAATGAACATCACAGTAAATAGGAAGATACTAGAAAAAAGTTACAAGTTTCTCCTATCTTGGACATTTAATAACAGATGGCAGAAACGAAACAGAAATAGAAAAAGAGAATGGCAATGGCTAAAAATGTTTTTAACAACATGAAATTAGTATTAACATCTAGAGAGATTAACAATGCTTTACATATGAGAATTGTCAAATGTTATGTACATTCAACACTATTATATGGAGTAGAAACCTGGAAGACGAACATAATAACTTACTAATTCTGTCTTTTGTATGAAAATGTTTTATCAGTCACTGCAAACTTTATTATATCAGAACCGATTTTGTTGGATGGGCTTTACTAACACAAACTGCAGGTCATCATGGCCAAATGGATAAGAACGTGTGTTCTTAAACATCTGGTGTGCTGATGCTGAGGTAGAAGGCTCAGCCCCCCACACCAGACAGTTGCAATAAAATCTTGACCTATCGTCCTTGACTTGGGGACGTAAATTACAAATACCTCTGATGTTAGAGTGGGTTTGCCCAATGGCGAGGGTCACTGTTAATAGGGAAAGCTAATCCACATGCAAAATCCAGCCCAGCACTGCTAGAAGTAATGTTTATGGACTACGCTTGAGTTCAAAGTGAGCGAGCGCACAAAAAAGAAATATCACAGACTAATTTTGATTAATTGTTAAAATTCATGGCCTAAACAAAATGTCTTTCTGTTTACATCAAATCATAACACAATGGATTGTTTCCACTGTTTATTGCTAATCACATTACCTATTGATTAGTGGGCTACATTTTGTTCATAACACCCAACACTTTATCCTGAGATAGTTTTTCCCTTCGTTGCTACTGAAAATGCTCAATCAACTTGTGTACTTGGAATGTGTACAGAGTAATTGTCAGGATCATGTTTTCTTTTCATTGGAAAAATTCTAGATCATAACTTAGACATATTGTTTAGTACAGAAGGACCTTCTTTAGCTTAACAATAGTTAGCAACATTGAAAACATGTTTTTTTTTTAAACACAACTTTAGCAACAACAATACTACACACAACACTACCAACAGCAAGGAATGTGTATTTGTGGGTGACAAAAATTAGATTTGCGTTTGTCAATATAAAAATATAAACCAATTTGATCAGCTGTGATACCACAGGTACAAGTAAAATATAGTACCATAACATATACTGGCAGTTGAGGGCGTGAATTGTTGGCCGTCACAGATTCTAGGCCAGTTCCCTTCATTGCCTGTCCTACCCAGACAATCCCTAGAAGATTCTGAATATTGTTAATATCAAAGAGTTAAAGTTAATTAAATATTATTTAATATTGTGTTTATCTCGTAATAATATGATGTGCGAACAATAGTGTTGGAGAACAATAACTGCCGTTATCAGGGAGCAGATGTTGCCTGTTAATAAAAATTGATTATTTTTCAGAGAAATACTTTGTGTTCCTCCCAGGGTTCTCTGTTATACTTACAAAATTATGTGTACTATTGACATAAATAAAATAAAATGCACTTATAATTTATTGTTGTCTGTATTTTGTTCTACTATGTTTAGAAAAAGACGTGTGACCGTTTATCTGATTCTCCTTCTGTCTTTTGTCCTAATGAAGCCTAGGTCCTCCCATTCACACCAAAACCTTGGCAGACTTGTTATAATTGGTTGGATTATGGATCTTAAGTTTTTATGGGATAAGGTAACCAGTCCCATGTCACCTCTTATCAGGTTATCGTGTTGTTATCCTTTGATGCCCTTATGGGCATCGATTTCACACAGGTGGTGGCAGGTATTCCCTCATAGAATAAACAGTATAGCTTATGATAATCAGGACTGGTTTGATGGGGTGGCATGGCATTAGAAGTTTGGCATTGATTAGTAATTAGGTAAACAAATATCTCAGCAGATGTTCTCAATAGACCCCAGTCACTCATCCTTTTCATGACAGATGCAGAAGAAGATGAGCAAGAAGTTCAACAGTTCAGTGTGACCAGTAGCTGTGAAAATTAATTGTTACACGAAAGCTCTATGACTTCCATTTCATATGTAGAGATAATGCTGGCCTATACAGCAGATGTACAGTTAAGGTGAATAGTGCTGATTTGGGGCAGATGCATACATTCACATATCACAGAGGAGGTCAGCGTGGCCAAATGGATAAAAGCTCTGGCTCCTAAACTTTGTGTGTGTTCTGATGCTGAGATAGCGGGTTCAACCCCTACACCGGTCATTGGACTAAAATGTTAACAGAAGATGAATTACATTGAAAGCTTCCTTTTATGTCACCGCTATAGTGTATTCTAAATCTGCATCTATTATGGAGTTAAAAGATTTATCCTTATCACATTGCTAAAACACAATGTGTAGTTTAATATACATAGGCTTTCTGTGTCCCCAATGGCATACTAAGTACTACTTCCATTACATGAACACATCAAGAAGAGTTAGTAGGAGTCTCCGTGGCGAAGTGGTCAAGCCGTTTGACTCGAGCTCCGAAGATTGTGGGTTTGATTCTGGGCCACGCCCTTCGGTTCACGGGTTAAATTTTTCGGTGACTCCTTTGGATTGTTGCTAGAGCTACGGAGTTCGTGCTTTGTGCGACGCTTTCCACGCTGTGGAAAGAGACCGAGCCATATGGGATAAAACCCAGTGCAATTAAGTCGACCCTGTCGACTTTTAAGCAACTTCGACTTTTATCAAGAAGAGTTGCAAAACTAATACATAAGAGGTGATAGTGTCCACAAATTCTTTAATAAATCAGGTCAGATTGTTTTTTTGTATAGCACAAGACCTCCAGTTCAGGTTCATATGAATATAGGGTTATTTTTAATGACTGCCGTTTTTGAAAATATTGCCGTCCCAAGTTTTGTATTTACCTATTATGTTGCATGAACTCCACGTAGGGTGAATATAAAACTTGGAACGGCAATATTTTCAAAAACTACATAGTCATTAAAAATACACCCTGATAGAATTCCCATCAGCTCTTTGGTTACATAATGAGAAAGACATTGGGAAACTATTGTGATTGGAAAGATCAGCTGTAGAAGAGGCAGACCAAAAACAGTGATGCTGGATGGCATAAGACGATGGTATGGAGGAATGTCTTCAATAAAATTGACCCAGAGTACGAAGGATTGAGATCTGTGTGGATACAAGAACACCTAAGCCATTTGGCAGGACATATGATTGTGATTAACATTAGATATGTAGATGATACAGTATTGATTGCAGACAATGCACAAGATCTACAACAATTAGTAGACGCAGTTGTGGTACACAGTGAACAGCTGGGGTTGGAATTAAATTGTAAAAAGACACAGGTTATGGTCGTCACTAGGAAGAACGAAGTACCACAATGTAATATACAAGTAAATGGGAATACTCTTCAACAAGTGAATCGGTACAATTATCTCGGAGCAGTCATAACATCTGATGGGAGATGCCTTGAAGAGATTAGAACAAGAATCGCCATGGCGAAAGTAGCCTTTAGCAAGATGAAAAACATTCTGACCAATAAAAAGATGTCAATTTAAACGAGAAAAAGAGTGTTGAGGGGATACATAGAGCCTGTTCTTTTGTATGGATGTGAAACTTTGACAGTGTGCAGTCAAGCTGAAAAACATCTGATGGCTGCAGAAATGTGGTTTCTGAGGAAAATGCAAAGAATGCTATGGACAGACAGAAAAACCAATGACCAAGTACTACAGGAGACAAATGAAAATCGTAAACTGATTAGAGAAATTAGATGTAGACAGTCAAAATTTTTTGGACATGTTATGAGAAGAAATGGATAGGAGAACTTAGTGACAACTGGCAAGATCGAAGGGAACAGACCGAGAGGAAAATACCTAGATGGCTTGGCCACATGGCATGAACGAGACAGAAACACTGAGCTTATCCACGACGCTGGTGATCGAGTGAAATGGCGAGTCATGACCGCCGACGCTTTCCGGCATGGAACATGATTGATTGATTGATGGTTGTGATGATGGATTCTGACTTCTTTGGACTGAATGGAGGCCGTAAGAAAGCTATTTTAAAAAAAAATTTGAAAACTGTGCATGTTGAAGAATGCAATCCTCTTTCACGTATTTGATTTTCGCATCAGCAGGTGCACACAACTGGTCGAACAACTTCAGGATGCTCATCTTCTTGCTGCTTTGAGGCCATGTGAAATAGCATTTCTACTGATGTAAGGTCACATCTTTTTGTTGTTATTGTTGCTCGCTTTGAAGGGTAATCCACGCTGGAAGATTTTTGCATGTTTTCTAGCTTTCCCAATTACCAGGGCCTCTTGCCATCAGGCGAACTCACTCCGACCTTTGAGGTACTTGTAATTTGTGTTCTCAAGGTCCGAAAGTCAACATTTTAGTCCAACTGACCTGCAGAGGTTGCGCCACCAGCACACCGGAAGTTTAAAATCACATCATTGCATTGGAATGCACATTCCAGACTCTGCAGCATGTACCGTACCAGAGAATGTCATCATCAAGTGTCTCGCCAGTTGGTGCAGGCGTTCATGGCTCTCCTCAGATCTTGGTCTTTGGCGTTCTGGATACCAGAAAATATATTAAACAAATAATTACACAAAATTAATAAAGACATTTGGTTATGGATTAACAATAAAAAGATACATTTATCCGATTAAGATCTTCAAGTTGTTTTGCTGTCTCAGCTTACCCTATCATTAAATATTTTAAATGAGTCATATTCTACTTGGGTGATGTAGTTGCTAAAACATCATCAAGCACACTAGTTTGCACACGAATGGACTACGCTTGAGTTTAAAGCAAGCAAACGTAAAAAAAAAAATCTGATTTAGTCCTTTCTTTTACACAGTATCATTGTTTTCTACATCTCTTAATCATAATAATATATGGCGTGCCAGAGCTGAAGTATAAGTAGCACTAGCGGGGCTCTAAATGTGTCTGTGTGTTCCTACTACTAAAACAAACAATATCAATTGGGGAACCCTTTGAGGCCATTAAGACAGATCATAAATAAACACCCCGGCTATTGTTTGGCGCCCATAGAAGTAGGGGTAGGAATGAGAAACTAGAGGACGCACTAGCATCAAGAAGACGGGGGGGGGGGGAGAACCTGCCTACCATCTGTACCAAAGCGCCAACACTTCCAGAAGGCTCAAATGAAGCGACCACTGGGAAAGGTGACGACAACCCGCCACAAACAAGATCGAACACTACCCAGAAGTAGAATGAGGAGAAAGACACCATAATCGAAAAAACAAAACGACATGCGCCAAACGGTAAGATGGGTTACTAAATTAAAACGCATCAAAGTGGAGCTTACAGATGACCAGATAATGAAGCAGCTGCAGCAAGAGAATCTTCACATTCGAGTCATAAAGGCGGAGCAGCTTCTGACTTACTCCAAGATACTTACAACTCTAGCGGTGGTGACAACGTAGGGGAGCTAGAAGCCTGTCGAAGCGATGAACGGCAGGAAACGACAACAGCCTGAACGCTTTAACCCTAGAATCACACAATGCTACCGGTGGCGGGTGGGGGGGTGGGGGGGGGTGGCCACCGTAGAACAACATGTCGCAGCAAGACCGACATCTGCCGATACTGCGCCGAAGACCATGTCTTCAACGAATGTCCCTTGACCAAACAGGACAAGTACTTCCGAAAGCCTAATAATAATAGAAAATGCGCCAACTGCCTTGGTAAGCACGGGGCAAGATACCTGGGCTGCTCCTTCCTCCAAGGACACAGAGATGCCATTGCTACAAAAACGTCATTCAAGGAAGCACGGCCACGGGCATCTCACAGGGTGAAAAAAAAAAAACGCAGATTCAAGGCCAAATAGATTATCTGAAGAAACATATCAAGATACTTCTGACACCGAAGCCCTCCAAGGAAAACCACGAACAAGATACCGGCAGCAACGCGGGATTTCTGGAGGAAATGATGGAAATACAGCGCAACATTCAGCAAGAGGTGGAACGCATGGCGTTGATAAAAGAAAAAAAAAAGAAAAAAAGAAAGAAAAGAAAACGAAGAAATACTATAATCGATTCAAACAGAAAGAGAGGAAATTACAAAGGAGCTAGCCCAAAACAAGCCAGCAGAAGCAACGCCATAGACAACGACACCAGAGAAACCCCAAGCTGAAGACAGCAACCAATTCACAATAACCAATAAATCCAAGGGCAAACAAGTTTTCTACCGGAAAATTTACGAAAGCCTAGGCAGCCTGCAAAAGAAAGACGACACATTTCTCGAAGACTGGTGCGACAATACTCAGGAACGTACCCGAATAGGAGGGACACAATCTGATGGCTGCAAAGAAAAAGCAAAGAAAAAGGGCAACCAAGGAAAAAAAGCAACTAAACCACAAGGATGAGTCCTTCTAAGGACTACACCCACTCAAAACGGACGAGCTAGGAGCCAACACTGTCAAACCGAAAAGCAAGAAGGAACTGACACAAAGAAAAACCCACCTGCCAAACCTCCAGATGACGTTACAGGCATGAACTCTGCTGTATCGAAAGGTCATCTAAAATGGATGCAGAAGACAAGAGAAACTAAACCCGCACACTGAACCACCACAATTATAACCATGTCTGCTAAAGCTGATTGAACGATGTGGAAATGTTGATTTCTTTCTAGAAATTCATTCATTCATTCATTCATTCATTCATTCATTCATTCATTCATTCATTCATTCGCGTGTCCTTTGCAGAACCTCACTCCCATAACAACCTTCCGGAAAATCTCTCGGTCATAAGCAAGATGTCCCGCGTCCGATACATCCATATGGAGATCATCCGCCACATCCTGCACCCATCTTCTCTTTGGTCTTCCTCTTCCTCTCTTCCCAGGCATATACCTATCCATTATTGTTCTCTCCAAACTTTCGCGGCGTTTCAATGACCAAAATATTTCAATTTTCTTTGTTTTATCGTCTTTAATAGCCAACCTTCTTCAATATTCAGCTCTTAAAGTATGGTTGCATTTGTTCTTTTCTTTACCAAAGATATTCTTAGAACTCGTCTATAACATTTATATTCAAAGGCATTTATGCGCTGTTCAGCTTGTTTACATATTGGAGATTGGTAATAGACCTGATAATGAAAACACCTTATTTTCAGGAGTGCCTAGCTGGTCATGCGTCGAAGTACACTCACTCCTGCAGCGAGGCGCTGTCGTGATTTGGAGATAACAGCCTCGAATCCCGGTCGGTAACTATAGCTTTCAATATACATATCATGTTGTCTAGTGCGTCCTCTAGTCTCAAATTTTTACCTCTACTTCTATGCGCGCCAAACAAAACATATAAAAAATAAAGCTGAGAAATAAAGATCGAGGTAAATAGGCCATAGCTCTTTTTGTTTTTACAAATAATAATAATAAATAGACCTTATTATGCTTAATTGTATTTATCTATGCTTATCTAAGGTCTACGCAACTACGCTTGTTCAGTGCACAGGGACAACATTCTATTTTAAAATCGTGATGTGAATGCTTGTCTGCTTCGGCTGAAAAACACGCACGAAAACATGAGAAATATAGCATCGTGGCATGCCTCATTTTTTTTTTTTTTTTTAGCATATCCTTTACAGGACTTAGCTGTCAACACCAGCATCTTTCAGCTGTATGTTGATCTCTTGGCAAGATTACGCTCAATAGTTTGCCATTGCTTTCTGAGCGGCCGGCTCACATACCCCGCAAGTCACCAATGCGATTCGAACCACTGCTGATTTGAACCGTCATCACGTTAACCGACGAGAGTATACGAGATTACGGAGAAAAGTCATAACCTCTCAAATGGTGCAGGACGGTGCGATCAAACTTAGCCCCAAGTTGATTTACTAGACAGTCTTAGGTTCAGTTGTTTGCCACCGCTTTCCGAACGAGAAGTTAACGTTGAAGTCCAACTAACCAGTGTAAGGTATAAACAACACACCCTGCCGTCAGCGCACAGGGAGTTTAAGCGCAAGTGCACTAAGCCCCACGACCAAGCTAACCCCTGTATGTCTCATCAGCAACTTAACATTGATTGATTGATTGATTTGGGAATCGACATCACAACCCTCGGGGCATTCCTATAAGCGCTCCGTCCCCATCCTCAGCAGCCAGCGAAGAGTTCCAACACCAATAGTTCCAGTAGCAATCTGATTATATGTCAGTCTCGCCCTTCCTCCGAACATCGAGCGTCGGCCAGATTAGCAATTTAAAATTTGGAGGAAAATCTCAACATTGTTACATAGGGTGTATTTTTAATGACCGTGCAGTGTTAGAAAATTTTGCCGGTCCAAGTTTTGTTTTCACCCTCTTTAAAGTTCATGCAACATAATAGGTAAATACAAAACTTGGACCGATATTTTCAAACACCGCCCAGTCATTAAAAATACACCCTGTAGCTTAGCTAGGGGTGTGATTACAGACAACATATTACGAGATAGGTTTGTTAAAGCAACAGAGCTGATCCAGCACACGAAGTACCGAAATCTGTGGCGATACTTGATCGCCTACGTCGTTTGACAGGGCACATGATGTAGCTGTTAAAAGTTAGTTACATATCCTTTGCAGGACGTCGCATTAAATCTCAGCATTTGTTGGTTGTTTGTGATCTCTTGGTACGTTTACGTTAATTAGTTTGCCATTGCTTTCTGAACGACCAGCACCCATATCTTTTCATAAAAAATCTCAACGCAAGGCCGTCTGCTGCCAAATCGCCCGCAGCTATGTTTTGAAATGCGGGAACACGAATATTATTGATGTTATGTTACACATTCAACAACAGCAGTAAAATGCTGATGTTGACAGCGATGTCCCGTAAAAAGGATATCCCCCCCCCCCCCCCCCCCAAATGTCACCCATTGGCTCATATGTTCTAAACTACACTCATATAGATTTCTTCAAGTCCATCTCTTGTTGTTGTCCGCTCACATGTATCATATCACGTCATCCTCTTGTAGGATTCTCCTCTTCATTAACGACGGAGTTTTAAAATCGACCGTGGCCCAAAGGCCGACCCAGCCTAAAATTTAGTACCTGTTACTGTCTATGGAAGCAAAGGTGACCGGCATTATATGACCATGGAATACAGATTGTTTTTATGAAATGTGAGGCTAGCACTATATGCGTAATACTGCTCAAGGTGTGTCAGTGAGTCTTTACTTTACTTTACTTTACTTTACTTTACTTTACTTTACTTTACTTTACTTTACTTTACTTTACTTTACTATACTTTACTTTACTTTACTTTACTTTACTTTACTTTACTTTACTTTACTTTACTTTAAGGTTCATGATGTTATAATCTATCGCCAAATGTGACTTCCCATTTGGACAGAAGGATGATGTATCACCCTGCTAGGGCCAGCGTGTTATTTGTTTTGTTTCCTGGTATCTTCAACAATGCCGATGTGATTAATTCGCTTGCCTCGAGCTTCGAAGGTTGAGTTCGTTTCTCGATTTTGTCTTTCGGCGCATGAGTGCCATTGTCTCGGAGACTTCTGTAATCGTAGGTGGAACTATTTAATTCGTGCTCTCTGCAATGCCTTTTATGTCATTGTCATCATTATCATAATGTGCCACGCCGGTAAGCGTGGGCGGTCATGTTTTGCCATCTCACTCGATCACCAGAGTCGTGGATCAGCGCAGTGTTCTTGTCTCGACCATACAACATGCCCAAGCCATCCAGGTATTTACTTCTCTGCCCCCCCCCCCCCCCCCTTTGTTCTCTTCCCCTCGATCTTGCCAGTTGTCATCAAGTTCTCCAATTTATTTCTTCTCATAACGTGACCAAAAAATTTTGACTGTCTACGTCTGATTTCTCTAATCAGTTTTAATTTGTTTCTTGTAGGATTTGGTGCCTTTGACAGGCTTTTTTTTTGCGGAAAAAGATCGAGTCGTGTGGAATAAAATCCGATGCAACGAAGTCGAGCCCCTCGTCTTAAAACCCTCTTAAAACTTGACTTGACTTGACTTCATTCACTTGACTTGACGTATATCTCTTAAATTTTCAGAGCTTTGCACCTGTCCAGTACAAACGGGGCTTAGTACGGACCCTGTTTGACCGTGCTAGGAAGATATGCACCCAGGACATACTGACAGAGGAATTTAAAACTCTGAAGAATGCTTTAAACCTGAATGGGTACTCCGCAGGATTTATAAAGCGCCACTGCCAACAGCCCATACCGAAATCAGAAGTAACTACAGTCCCTAAACTCAAAGTATTCATCCAGCTAACCTTCCGAGGAGATGATGTAATGCAACGTCTGCGGGACCGGCTCACCACAGCAGTCGAGCGAACATTCTGTGCAGCAGCTCTAGTCATCAGGTACAGAAACACACCGATCCCAGTCCCAGCAGTAAAAGAACCTGTAGCTTTGTACGCCAAATCAAATTGTATTTACCAATTTACATGCAGATGCGAGGCCATCTACATAGGCAAAACTGAGCGACAGTTACATTGCAGGGTTTCGGAACATATTTCGAATTGGTTGGACAAGATACTACACACAGAAGATGGTAGCCTAGGCAGGTCGACACACCGGAACAGTCCGGATTCCTCGGTCGGGAGACATGTGCTCGAGAGTGGTCACGTGGTTGAAAGAGACAGTGCCTTCCGTGTGTTGTTCAACACACAAAGTAGTCGATTGTTAAAGTTTGCTGAAGCTATACTGATCAACCTTCGTAAGCCGTCCTTGTGCAAGCAGAAAGACATGTTAGTCAGTTTAAAATTACCGTGGTAGACTATCGACATTACTGTGCGAACATGTGTATATTTCAGTTTGAAGGATTTATCTAATTAATTCACGTAAGTTGTGTGATTTCTGCAGTTTGTACCTGACGAGATGCAGCGAAATATGCCAGGCCATAAATCGTTCAATCTATTGTTTGTGTCTTCGTTATTTAAAGTATATCTCTCAACTAGAATCAAACCGTGTTTTATTATATGGCTTGTTAGAATACTAGACGCGACAGCAAATTAGTCTTTTAAATGACTATATGTAAATAAGACGAGCAAATCATGCACTAAAACATGTTGCTCAAGGAAGGATTTGGGTAGAGATGGGTTCATGATAAATATGTGTGTGCTTGCTTGCGTTCGCTGGCTGTGAACTCCAGCGTGAAGTCCTGTATGTCGGATGAAGACATCCTGTTGTCCAACATCAGTGTGATGTCATACAGGACCTGAGGTTTGTGTGAGTATCCGTTGTCCCATGTCTGGCTTATTGGTGTGCAGACTGGTGGCTCCTCGCCGTACAGGCAGACACTCTCTGACTCCGGAAAAATCAGCGATCCTACCACATTAGCCAGGACCCCGAAGAGACCTGTTGCCCAGGAAGCACGACTAGGACGTGTTGGTAGGTCTTGGCCAGTATAAAGACTGGCCCTGGTGCCTTGGAGACACCTCTGCGTCCCAATATGTGTGTATTATTATTATTATTATTAATATTATTAGTATTATTAGTATTATTATTATTATTATTTTAACCGATTGAGTGCCGAAGGATAATCTATCGCCAAATGTGACTTCCCATTTGGACAGAAGAACGATGTATCACCCTGCTAGGGTCATCGTGTTATTTGTTTTGTTTCCTGGTATCTTCAACAATGTCAATGTTTAATGAACGGAATTTACATTATAACACTTGTTCATTTGATTGTACACCATGTTTGGTCAAAGTCTACTATTTGTTTCGTACTGAACCAGTTTACACCTAAATAATGGACACTACGATTCCTGTCAAGTAGGTCAGGGAAATCCAGATAAGGCAGCAGAACTTTAATATTTAAATACAGACGTTGTACCATTATGTGAAGGTACATTCTGTACTACTGTAAGAAATGCGGGACAGGTAATGTGTTTCATGGCATATTTATTGTTCATGATGTTATTAACTGCTCACTAACAGGATATATATATATATATATATATATATATATATATATATATATATATATATATATATATATATATATATATATATATATATATATATATATATATATATATATATATATACGCTCGCGCGCGTGCGCGCGAAAAAAAACAAACAAACACACACACACACAACATTATGAAAGTAACTTAAGAGGCAAGTATAACTAATTTTGTAAATGATATAAAAGACGACTAAGGAGGGATGGCGTGGGTTATCCACCCTATCCCGCAGGAAACGTTTGCTGTAAAATATAACCAACCAAGAAAAAACTTAAAGATAATGGAAAAAAAAAAAAGAATACTTTAGCCAACTGTGAGGAAATCAAGCTCTTCTAGAAGAGGCATGACCCGATGTGGAGACGGCCGCATCGAGTCCGTATTACCGGCTTACTTCCTGTTAATTATGAACATCTCCAGAATTTAATAGATAAAGCGTCAAACAAAAAGTAGGTTTGGATCAAACATAAATGGATGGCGGAAGATGGGAAGTAAGGGCGTGTCACAGTTTTGACTTAAAAGCTGTTAATATGATTGCAAATATGTGTCCATTGACAAATTATATTGTTTGTGCGGATGCTGTAATGTTTAGGGCTTGCAATTCTTCTGATTAATTGGAACAAAATATCCCAGTAGATGTGCATGTGGATTAATGTCTATGATCTGCCCAGCCCTTAGTCTGTGTCGGACGATTCCAATTGGTTGATGACTGTTTTCGATTGCGTATAATTCAATCCATCCTTTCTCCAATAGTCATCTTCCTCTTTCAACACATGGTCCTCACATTTTCTCCCCAGTAACTTTCATCAATTTTTAATAGCGCGGACTGGGTTAGTAACTTGACGTCAGACAATTTGAATGTAGTATTGTCAGCTGCCACCTGTCCTTTAATTTTAGCCCACACAAGTTCTATCGGGTTTAAATGAGAATGGTACGGCGGAAGTCTCAAGCACCCATGGCCATGCTTTTCTATCAATTTGTCGATTTGTTATTTCTTGCCTGTTTGCGCTTGTTTTACAAGGGATAATAATTCCAGCTTGAAATACGTTTCTGGAAATGGTATGTTTTCCCTTCGGAGCCATATCTTTATTCCTTCCTTTGTGTTCGATGCCGTAGGTATTTTGTCTTCTTGAGCAACAACATTTTGATATGATGCAGTTCAGTTCAGTTCAGTCGCGGTTTCAGCATCACAGCAACGGGTCGTCCCCATTCTGCTCCGTTCCTATGCCAGTGAATATCACATAAAATGTTCCTCATTGCCTCATGTGAAAAGTGGAAAATACAGGAGTCTCGATAAACAACGGCCCTCTCAGGCACACTGTGCATAATGCCGCCACCAGAATGTCACCACAAAAGTCCTCCACGAAACATACAGTTCATCCTTGATGGAAGTGGCAGTTACTTTCCCAACCAGATGTTCACCTACAAAGTCTCGATGTTTCTAGATGTTGGTGTTCCGTTTCTAAATGTTTTCTAGCCAGCCACGCCATTTTATCTCCGAAATGCAGTTCTCGCAACAAAACAGACTCGGACTGATGTAAAAACTTCCATTGTACATAATGCCGTCGCCAGGATGCCAACACAAAAGTCCACTACGAAACATGCAGTTCATATGTGATGGGAGCGGCAGTCACTATCCCAACCAGATGTTAGCCTACAAAGTCTCGATATTTCTAGATGTTGCTGTTCCGTTCCTAGATTTTTTCTAGCCAGCCACACCATTTTTTCCCCCGAATTGTAGTTCACGCAACAAAACAACCTTGAACAGATGTTAAAGAAAAAACATTTCACTGTACATAATGCCCTTGCCATAATGCCAACACAAAAGTCCTCAACGAAAATACAGTTCATCATCGATGGAGAACGGCAGTCATTAGAAAACAAGGCAAAAAACCGGTCACTTCTGCGTCACAACCAGCTGCCATGCATGCAGATATTTATAGATGTTCCGTTTCTAGATGTTGTCTAGCCAGCTACGCCATTTTCCGAGCATACAGTTCACACCACAATACCTCGGCCAGATGTAAAACAAACTTTTCAATATACATAATGCCGTCTCCAGAATGCCAAAACAACAGTCCTTCACGAAACACAGTTCATCGTCAAAGGTAGCGGCAGTCAACCAGAAGACCAGCAGCCACACATTTCTGCATAAGGCACAAAAACCGGTCAATTCTGGGATATAGCCCGCCGCCATTGTTCTGAACATGCAGTTCACACTCCACAAACTCGGGCAGATTTAAAAGCATTTCACACGAAATCCACAGCTCACATCGTCGCGCCATGCACTCAACTCAGTAGCAGGGCGACGGAACCATAAACGACCAGTCCAACATGAGGAAAATGTGAATGTAAACGGTGGCCACGAGCATAAACACTCCAGAGAGAGAGAGAGAGAGAGAGAGAGAGAGAGAGAGAGAGAGAGAGAGAGAGAGAGAGAGAGAGAGAGAGAGAGAGAGAGAGAGAAAGAAAAGAGACATCACTCTAGAGAGAACAGCAGATTAAAAGAGGTGTGGCCAAACAAGTACACAACGCGGGAAGCCAAAGAAGATTAATAAACCAACACAGAACTGGTGTCGTCAGCTGCTACACGTTGTGGCATTTACTGAGGAGGGGATCCGAGCACTAATGGACTGAATGGTTCGATGTGCAATGAGGATGGTCTGTCGACTAATAAGCACGCCAGAGGCCATAACCGTTTCACTGCCTATTCATAATTAGACAAGACGGTCTATCTAGGGATGGAAGCACTGTATTCTCGAGCCAATCTCTAAATATATTACCATTCATATCATTATGATAATCCTTATTGTCTGTATGCTTTGAGACGAACACAAGTCCAGCATTATGTAGTAAGCCATTATGAGTACTACCAGCATGGGCTATGACCAAACACTGTCCTTTACTACTAGTCACATATCGCTATATCTTTCCATCTACTGATTGCCATTACGTTTCACTTGTGTGGTGCGCATTGATCCAGGTTTCATCCAAATACACTATGTCATAATTTTCTTTGCGCATTTCCCTTTTTTCACGTAGGTTATCTGCTTATCATCATCATCATCATCATCATCTTCCACTTCTGCCGTCAAGCGTCGTGGGGAGGAATAATTTGCGTTCCAGCGCCCGGTGGACGGCACTGGATAGTGTCATTCCGTGAGGTTGTACAATGTCTCTGATGTCGTCAATCCATTTTCTTCTTCTTATCATGGCTCCTAAATGCGGTTGCTCGCAAATGATATTTCTACCTCCCTTCTACTTTTTAAAAGTGAAGCCTAATATCCTTATAATTTTCCACAACGTTGTTTTGGATAGCTCTATGTCATTGTTCTTTCTCAACGAACCCTAAGTTTTCTTACAGTCACTGTTTCTTTGGCATTCCGCATTTTTATAATAGCTCGCCTTATGACATCCTTGTCAAAGCTGTCTATAATTGCCTTTCTACCTACCGTTTGCTTATTGCGTCGTGGTTTAATTCCATATTCTTGCACCCATCGACGAAATTACTGTTTACTCAAACCCAATGCACGCACTGTTCTTTTCTCGGGAATTGTAATAGTATGAAACAGTTTCCTGCGATCAGCTTCTTGAGAAAAATATGTGTAACAACTTTATAGCGATGCTTTGAAGTGTACAATATTTCACATTCAATCCCATTCAACAATATTCACACATTCAAATGTTTGCGATAAATGGTAAGTTTCATAAAATAATCACGTTTCATGAAAGCACTCACATTATTGACGACACCACTGAACACTCCCATTTAACTGCGCGAGGTTCTTCCCATAATGATATTCTCGTTCTGCACGATAAATTCCACTATTGAAAGCTGATATTTCCATGTGAAGATGCAATACATTTAATAATATGGACTTCATCTATGACCCGTAAATTATATACCGCATATAAACAAACATTGAAACCTGCTATACAATCTACAGAACAAACAATATTTTTTTGGTGGGTAAACATAATGATAAGGCTATATGCTAAATCTCATCATGTTGCCTCAGTTAGTTACTGAGCTATGGATTTTTATATTGGGGCAAACAAATGTGAATGTACTATACATTGGGATAGATAATACAGGCGGCTGAAGAAATGAAATATTATGGAGAAGAGAATTGAAGACGGAGATGACAAATATAGAGAGGATATGGAGAAAGCTGCACACAACAGTACAATTTAGGACTGCTTGGCTGGAGTTGGTTGTAGGCTTATGTTCCAATAGGAAACAGAGCTGAAAGATAAGACTGCAGCTATTGCTGGAAAGCGTTTTTAATGTCTACTACGCAGTCCGTAATTGAAACATGTTATCTTTTCTATCTATGACTGCAGATTAGTGACAATACTATGTGTGTTTTCGGTGTGGCCTCTGGGGTCAGTAGCGGATATTGATGTACCTATCACCAGCCACTGGAGTGGTGGGTTTCAAGGTGAAGTCTGTTTTGACGCCACTGTCGAGCTGCATGGCTGGAAGATCACACTGACCTTTGATCAACCTATTACAAGTTTAGAGGTAATATTAACTATTTCAGCGTATTTCAAGTTTAGATGCACGTTTAATTCTTTCAACTTATTTCGGGTTCAGATGCGCATTTAATTATTTCAACCTATTTCAAGTTTAGAGGTACGTTTAACACGTTCAGCCTTTTTCAAGTATATGGATAATTTTAACGCTTTCAACATATCTCAAGTATTTGGGTAAGTTTAACGCTTTCATCCTATTTCAAGTACAGTATATGGATAAATTTAACTCTTTCAATCAATTTCAAGTCTAGGGATAAGGTTAACCCTTTGAAATCCAGAGGTAAGTCTAACACTTTTAATCCCAGAAGCGCTCGCAGAAGATGTCTAAGCGGGAAATAACCACTATAAAAATAATAATGAATTCATTATTTTCAAACAAGCTAATACACCCCTGAAGTGACCAGCGGGGAAGCCAGTTTTATGTAGTATTCTCTGACCAAATGTTAAAAGTACGAGAACACATCACGCAACTGTTGGGATTCATGGACAGAACAAACCACAAATCACACGTTGCTTGGAAGTGAATGAGCCAGTACTCTCTTTGAACAGTACTCGCCTTCAAATTAATATCCGAATTGTGGCTGACTCGGTTAAGGGATTATTAATTTGATCCACGTTATGGTACCTAATATAACTTCTCTTTGAGATTGAACGGGGGCGGGGTTATGGTATAATGGAAAGTGAAAGATTTAAACCAAACATTTATGCATTGAGGTGTAGGTATTGTCTTCTTCTTCTGCTCTGTATCGCCCGTTGGAGATTGGCCCTCAAGCAACTCATGCAAAGCCGTCCCGTCATTTGTTATTTCCTCCATACAAAAAAGTCCTCCGTTGCCCAACTACTGAGTTGGAGAGACACTGTGAGCTGTGAATTTCGTGTGGAGTGCTTTTATATCTGTCCGTGGTTGTTTGTATTGTGGACTGCATGTTCAGAAAAATGGCGGCCGGTGGATAGCTGAACTAATTGTGTTGCCTTATGCAGTAATGTGTGGCTGCTGGTTTTCCAATGACTGCCGCTTCCATCGCCGATGAACTGTATTTTTCGTGGCCGACTTTTGTGTTGGTATTCTGGCAGCGGCATTATGCATTGTATACCTGTGCGGACTGTAGGTTTATTGAAACTCCTATCTGTTCCACTTTTCACATGAAGCAGTGAGGAGCATTTTGTGTGAAATTCACTGGCACAGGAACTGAGCATAATGGGGCGATCCTTTGTCGTGAAGCTGGAACCGCGACTAACTAATCAACTAACTGAAGTCCCTTAGTAGGACGTGCTGTATGTATAACGTTTTTGTAGGGCTAAGTGCACGAAGGAACAGGTGGTCAGTCTTTCCTTCTTGTAGCGAGCAACGAGAGCGGGCATCCAACTATTGTCTGACCCAGAATCATGTCATTGTCAGCTCAACGTTCTAACCGTTACACCAACGCGCTAGCTCCCGCTGTGTCATCCCCACATTATCCATCTCTGTCTCTAATTCTTTTCTCAATATTGTTTTATCTCCCTATAATTCGTTTGCCATGTGTGTTCCAGGGTACGGACTTTCTAGTTATACAATTATCACATGTTTTTTCTTTGTGTTTCCTTTTCCAGCGCCAGCGTCTTTTCCTCGCCTCTTGATTTGCTGGAATCTGTCAAATCCTTTCCCAAAGTTCCGCAATAAACAGGCTTAGTATCAGTAACGGCTGACCGAGTGGCTAGAACGCCGGACTCTCCTTCGGGAGACCCGGGTTAGATCCCTCGGTAAGGTGTGGGATTTTTTTTTCTGTCGGGGCCTTAATTCCTCAGGCTCAAAGACCCCTCTGCCATTCACCGTAAGGTACTATATTGGCAGTAAATGACAGTTGACAGTATCAGGAACACAAAGTAGTAACATTACTTACTGTGAACTGTGTACAATAAAGAACAATATATAAATTATTCATAGGTATCTCCAAATTTGTGCGCGTGATTTCTTCAACCTGTAACCTGAGCAGCCGTGGCTCGATTCACGGTGGGCTGTTTGGATTTGCGAGAGAAATGCAAAAATGGATGTTTGGGAGCAGATCGTTTTGCGTTGAATTACAAAAAAGAAAGAGAGAAAAAAAGAAAGAAAGAAAGAAAGAAAGAAAAATAATCCTTGAGCTAATAATTATGTAATTGGACACAGGCTTTTACAGCAGACGTGGGCGAGAAACAAGAAGGCGGGAAAGTGTTTGTCCTGACCAGCAAAGATTACAACGCCAACGAACATGTTGGAGGACATCTTTGCGTCTCTTTCATGGGGCACGGTAAGCGTTACAGAGATGGTGACTACAACGTTATGACATAATATCAACGACTTTTTCATGACTTATGTGTATAGTGTTAGAAAATCGAGAAGTACAGTCTTACCAGAAAATCAAATGTACTATTCTAACAGAGAGACACACACACACACACACACAGAGAGAGAGAGAGAGAGAGAGAGAGAGAGAGAGAGAGAGAGAGAGAGAGAGAGAGACAGACAGACAGACATTGAGAGAGACAGATAGAGACATAGAGAGCGACAAACAGAGACAGACAGAGAAAAATAGAGACAAAGAGAGGCAAATGGAGACATAGCGAGAGACAGAGGGAGACAGAGAGAGGCACACACAGAAACACACACACATACAGACACACAGAGAAAGACGCACATGGAGACATACACACAGACACACACACATACAGACACACAGAGAAAGACACACATGGAGACATACACACAGACACACACACACACACACACAACTGCCGCGGTGGCATAGTGGTTAGTGCGCTATCCTGCCAAGACAATGTAACGGGTTCAATCCACAACAAGAGTACAAGTACTTGTATTCCGAGTGGTACGACAATGACGGTTGATTCAGCCTCATAAATGTGGTTGTTGTTCTTATTTCATTATTATTATTATTATTATTATTATTATTATTATTATTATTATTATTATTATTATTATTATTATTATTATTATTATTATTATTATTATGAGTAGTCATTATCACAACCACGTCCATTCCCACCTGGGGAAGCATTCATGTCTCTCCACATATCTTGAACCTCGGTGTTCTAGATCAACTCTGCTGATGATATTTCTCCATGACACCGTATGAATCCATCCAGCATCATTTCTTTTGGTCTGCCTCTGCCTCTCTTCCCCTCGATCTTTCCTGTTGTCACGATGTTCTTCGATGCCTCTCTTCTCATTACTTGACAAAAGAATTAATAAACCCAAACAGAAAGTGAAAAGTTGCAACGTTTCAAGACCACACATAGGAGACAATGAATGTTGTGGTCAGAATGCTTTTATCAGCACACACAAATAAAACTAAAATACACTAGCATTATTTAAAAAGTTACTTGCATATCATTTACAGGACGTCGCATTCAATCCCAGTATTTTTTTGCTGTTTGTGATTTCTTGGCAAGTTTGCGTTCAATAGTTCGCCATTTCTTCCGAAAGACCAACATTCATACCATTGTATTAAACTAAACGTAAGACTGTCTGCTGCCAAATCGTCCGCAGCTGTGTTTCGAACGCGGTATGTGGAATTACGAATTGCGTCCGTAACCCTTTCGCCACAAGACCGGCCCTAGTGCCACACTGCTGTTTCGCTTTTTGTCCCAGCTCGCTGTATAAAACAGTAAGGCAGCTCAACAGGGGCAATTCAACATAACATCAAATGATTTGAATAACAGCTGGCGTTTCCTGACATCCGAAACTTTATTTAGACATATTGTCACATCAGAGAGAGTCACCGTTCCCATGTTGATGGGAGGGCCGGTGCCATGTTAATACACATAATAATAATATTATTATTGACTGCCGTGTCCAACTATATCTATATAATCATTTCCTAGAATGTTAGGATAACGACCACTGCCTATCAATCCCTAGATTGCATCACTGCTGATTAATGGCATTTAACTGTAAATCGCGGATCCTCGAGAGAAGCCATGTTTACCATCTTACTCATTAGAGCATAACAATAGTCAGTTTAAATAGCAGACCGGTTAACGGCTAATTCCCGTTGCAGAAGTGTTTCTAGTAATAAAACTACCACCCATTTAGCCTTGCCGTGTTGCCTCAACGTCATCGTAAACCTGTTCATCCAATGTCTCAGGCAGCGGTGACATTTCGCCCAAGGCGACGGCCAAGGTTGAAGGTACTGATGGCACAGTGGTACAGGCCACTCAAGGTCCGGTGAATCAGCACACTCAAGCCCCGGTAACGGGTAGGTCTGATTTATCAAAATGTCTTAGTTCAATTAGAAAGTTAAGTTGAATAATTAGTCAAAACTGTCATTTACTGCCTTGTGGTGTATGGCAGGGGGAAAGGGGGGGGGGGGGGGTCTTTGAGTCTGAGGAATGAAGGCCGCCTGGCTAGTGTAGTCGCCGCGAACTGTGCAGGTAAGGAATCCCCCCAAAAAATCCCACACCCTACCAAGGATTCGTATCCGGGTCTCCTGAAGGAGAATCCGACGTTTTAGTCATTCGGCCAGCCTCTTGAATAGTTAGTAACGGCACGTAGCTGGAAGTAATGATGGTATAATAGTTCGCTTGCTTAGAAGTGCAGCGGAAGGCGTTAACTTCTCCGACAATGATATATATTTGTAGTTTTCATGCGGTTCTTGGAGAAGAGGGTCCGCGAAGAAACTAGAACGTCGCCATACGCCACTATGCGAATCAGTCAATCAATCATGTGCCGTGTCCACAATGGAGGTTGGCTGCAATGGATTTCCAACACCGCCTATCTCTCGCCGTGATTGTACATTCTGTCAGACTGCTGTTCATCCATGTCTTGATGTTATCGTCTCATTTGTATCTTTGTCTACCTCTTGCTCGCTTGCCTTCAATCTTACCCCCCAGTGTGGTTTTTATAATATGCGAAAAGGTATGTCAATTCATGTCTTATTAGGTTTTAAATTAACATACTTTTGATGAAAAACATATTGACCAATAAAAAGCAGCCAATTACAATGAGAAAATGTATTGAAGTGCTATAAAGAACCTATACTGTTATATGCACGTGGACAATAAGCAAACAAGCCGAGAAACATCTTTTGACAGTGGAAATGTTTATTAAGAAATTGCAAATAATAATGTGGACAGACAGGAACAGTTAGTTAGTTAGTTAATTAGTTAGTCGAGGTTCCAACTTAACGGCAACGGGTCGTCCCCATTATGCTCCATTCCCGTGCCAGCGAATATCACACAAAATGCTCCCCACTGTCCAATGTGAAAAGTGGAATAGACAGGAGTCTCGGCAATCCAACAAGCCCGCACAGGTACACTATGCATAATGCCGATGTCAGAATGTCAACACAAAATTCATCCACGAATACCACAGTTAGTTCATCGTCGATGGACTGGTGATCATTGTATATATATATATATATATATATATATATATATATATATATATATATATATATATATATATATATATATATATATATATATATATACACACATAATGTGTAATCCAGGTATGCACACGCTGGGATCCTCATCGGTGCTATAAAATAGTGTACTGTGCTGAGACTGTCCTTGGTCGATCAGTTGAGGAGGATCATATCACTTGTTTAGGTATTTGGGCCGTGAATGTGATCTTTCAGAAACTAAATCATAATGTTGGCATTAAGAAGTGGGGCATCAGCCCGCTTCATTGGCAGCTTCCATGAACATCCCTGGTATCTACTGCATGTGGTTGATTCCACCACATCAGAGATGTGTTGTCCGAAATAATCCTTCAGTACTAGGGATTAGGGATCCACATTGGAAACAAACAATACTAACATTGTTACATAACATGTATGTCATAAGAGGCGACTAAGGAGGGTTGGTACGGCACTGGCTACATCATCTCGTAGAAAACTTTAAATCTACACCAACCACTCATGAACAAATCTACAAAGGACTTGGCGTGAGTTGATCGAGGACCTCTGCTCTATTAAGAGATGAAAGTCAAAGCGAAGAAGAGAGAGACTTTGGTTTGAGAAGCCGCAGTACCGCAGTAGCTAGCATGCTTGCTTGTCGGCCCGATTTTAATATTTTTGAATCCCCAGTTTAGGCGGAGTTTAAAAAAAAATGGTATGGGCTGTTAGGTCGACCTAGCCTAAAATGGGTACCTGGAAGTATACAGGAAAGTAAACGCAACTGACGGGATATTGAGCGCATCATCCATCAAGTACCGATTGGTATCCTAGCATATGGCGCTACACCCAGAACAACCCAAGGCCTGGGAACGAGTCCTTGACTTTAATGTTCTTCTCACCAGGGATCGAACACTGTCGTGGTGTCTGCAAGCCCCAGCCTATCCATGTTTATAAATGGACAATGTACAAAATACATAAACACTGATGGTGTTGTTTACGTTAAGTATATGCCTCGTTACTCATTACATTATGCGTATATATTTCTTACATTCTCTATCTCCTCATTACATTATGCGTATATATTTCTTACATTCTCTATCTCCCCATTACATTATGCGTATGGTTTCTTACATTCTCTATCTCCTCATTACATTATGCGTATATATTTCTTACATTCTCTATCTCCCCATTACATTATGCGTATGGTTTCTTACATTCTCTATCTCCTCATTACATTATGCGTATATATTTCTTACATTCTCTGTCTCCTCATTACATTATGCGTATGGTTTCTTACATTCTCTATCTCCTCATTACATTATGCGTATATATTTCTTACATTCTCTATCTCCTCATTACATTATGCGTATGGTTTCTTACATTCTCTATCTCCTCATTACATTATGCGTATATATTTCTTACATTCTCTATCTCCTCATTACATTATGCGTATGGTTTCTTACATTCTCTATCTCCTCATTACATTATGCGTATATATTTCTTACATTCTCTATCTCCTCATTACATTATGCGTATATATTTCTTACATTCTCTATCTCCCCATTACATTATGCGTATGGTTTCTTACATTCTCTATCTCCTCATTACATTATGCGTATATATTTCTTACATTCTCTGTCTCCTCATTACATTATGCGTATGGTTTCTTACATTCTCTATCTCCTCATTACATTATGCGTATATATTTCTTACATTCTCTATCTCCTCATTACATTATGCGTATGGTTTCTTACATTCTCTATCTCCTCATTACATTATGCGTATATATTTCTTACATTCTCTATCTCCTCATTACATTATGCGTATGGTTTCTTACATTCTCTATCTCCTCATTACATTATGCGTATATATTTCTTACATTCTCTATCTCCTCATTACATTATGCGTATGGTTTCTTACATTCTCTATCTCCTCATTACATTATGCGTATGTATTTCTTACATTCTCTATCTCCTCATTACATTATGCGTATGGTTTCTTACATTCACTATCTCCTCATTACATTATGCGTATATATTTCTTACATTCTCTATCTCCTCATTACATTATGCGTATGGTTTCTTACACTCTCTATCTCCTCATTACATTATGCGTATGGTTTCTTACACTCTCTATCTCCTCATTACATTATGCGTATGGTTTCTTACATTCTCTATCTCCTCATTACATTATGCGTATATATTTCTTACATTCTCTATCTCCTCATTACATTATGCGTATGGTTTCTTACATTCTCCATCTCCTCATTACATTATGCGTATATATTTCTAACATTCTCTATCTCCTCATTACATTATACGTATATATTTCTTAAATTCTCTATCTCCTCATTACATTATGCGTATATATTTCTTACATTCTCTATCTCCTCATTACATTATGCGTATATATTTCTTACATTCTCTATCTCCTCATTACATTATGCGTATGGTTTCTTACATTCTCTATCTCCTCATTACATTATGCGTATATATTTCTTACATTCTCTATCTCCTCATTACATTATGCGTATGGTTTCTTACATTCTCTATCTCCTCATTACATTATGCGTATATATTTCTTAAATTCTCTATCTCCTCATTACATTATGTGTATGGTTTCTTACATTCTCCATCTCCTCATTACATTATGCGCATATATTTCTTACATTCTCTATCTCCTCATTACATTATGCGTATGGTTTCTTACATTCTCTATCTCCTCATTATATTATGCGTATATATTTCTAACATTCTCTATCTCCTCATTACATTATACATATATATTTCTTACATTCTCTATATCCTTATTACATTATATGTATATATTTCTTACATTCTCTATCTCCTCATTACATTATGCGTATGGTTTCTTATATTCTCTATCTTCTCATTACGTTATGCGTATATATTTCTTACATTATCTGTCTCAAAATATGTAAACTGTATAGTTTTTTACAATCTTTATCTCCTCATTTCATTGTGTTTACATTTTTCTTACATTCTCTATCTCCTCATTACATTATGTCTATATATGTCTTACATTCTCTATCTCAAAATATGTAAATTATAACTTCTAGACCGTTTGACAAAGCCCTTTTCCTATACATGCATACACACTCAAAAAGAGCCATATGAAAACAAAGTACACTTGTAAACAAACTAACATGTACATAATTCCCAGTAAGAGTTAACGTTGCTTGGGTAATTTCAGCTGCGCCAGGGCAGACCCTTGGAACCACCACAATGCAACCATGTAAGTATCGCCGTATAGAACAGAGACCGTATCTAATTCTTAACCCACTTATCCATTGCCATCTCTTGTCATTCCTTCAATCTAGATCAGTGTTTCCCAATCTTTTTTGCGCTATGCCCCAACTAAGCCTTTCTAAAATTGTTATGCCCCCCCCTTTCCCCCTCCCAACATATACATAATTTTTAATATTCAAAAATCAAAATGTCCACTAAAGAAACTTGAATGATA